>JAZKJV010008826.1:0-383655 GCA_037367405.1 Ottelia alismoides | reverse complement strand
TGTCATCAGGTACCTCATGGCAAAGAAGGATGCCAAATCCAGATTGACCAGATGGATCCTTCTACTCCAGGAGTTTGATATAGAGATTAAGGATAAGCCTGGAGTCAAGCATGTGGTGGCGGATCATCTCTCCTAATTGGAGTATCTTGAGGAGTCTGAGCAGATTGACCCTATTTGTGAGACCTTCCCAAATGAGGCGATCCTTGCTATCGCCTCGCTCCCATGGTATGTCGATATTGTGAACTATCTTGTCGCCAAGAAAGTTCCACAAGATTGGCCCAGGCAGAAACTTGAGACCTTCCTCGCGAAGGCCAAGTTTTACCATTGGGAAGATCCCGTCCTTTACCATGAGGGAGGGGATAGTATCTGGCGTAGGTGCATTCCTCAGGAGGAGCACCACAACATCCTTACTTACTGCCACAAGCTGGAGGCAGGAGGACATCACTCAGGGAGGAGAACGGCACAAAAAGTGCTCCAATCCGGCCTATGGTGGCCTACTCTCTTCAAGGACTCTGATGAGTTCGTGAAGAGGTGTACTGACTGTCAGATGATGGGCACTTGTGGACAGCGTGATATGATGCCGATGCAGCCATACACTTCTGTGAGGTTTTGACGCTTGGGGCATCGATTTCATGGGTCCATTCCCTAAGAGTCAGGGATTTGAGTACATTCTGTTGGCCGTGGATTATGTGAGTCGTTGGGTTGAGGCCATCCCCGCCCGAACCGCAGATGCTAGGACTGTTTGCAGATTTTTGAGGAAGCATATCATTTCATGGTTCGGGGTACTTCGAGTGTTGATATCTGACGGGGGGTCTCATTTCGTCAACGACAAGGTAAAGGCCCTTGCTAGCGAGTTCAGCATAGACCATCGAGTTGCCACTCCATACCACCCTCAGACGAATGGTCTTGCTGAAGTGTCGAATAGGGAGATCAAGACTATATTGCAGAAAGTCGTCTGTCCTGACCGAAAGGATTGGTCACAGCTTTTGGATTCGGTCTTGTGGGCATATCGGACGTCTTTCAAGACTCCTTTGGGTACATCTCCCTTTCTCCTCGTTTATGGCAAGCCGTGCCATTTACCTGTTGAGCTGAGACATAGGCCACTTTGGGCAGTCACTGATATACTTTTGGATCCAGAGAGTGTAGGAGACCAGAGAAGGGCAGAGTTAGCAGCCCTGGAGGAGCTTCGTGATACCACCTTTTCAAACAGACTACATTATAAGGAGAGAGTGAAAGAGTGGCATGATTCTCATATCAGCCACAAGTAGTTTGAGCCAGGACAGAGAGTATGGCTGTTTGATGCTAGGCTTAGATTGTTCCCAGGGAAGCTACAGAGCAAATGGAAGGGACCGTATTTGGTGAGAAAGGTACACGACAATGGGAGTATTGACATATCTGAGTTGTCTTCTGAGAGTACCTTTCGAGTGAACGGCCAACGGCTCAAGCCATATTTAGATCATGAGCCGCGGGTCGTGGATATTGCCCCTATTCACTTTGCGTGAGATGTGGTCTCTTGACTCACATCCATTGCATCTCACGCCTGATTATCACTGTTCTTCTGACCTGTATAGATCCAGTTGTCCATATCACTCTATTCTTTAGTCCCACATCCCTTCTCTCATCTTATGATTTTGCTATACTTAGGGTGTAGTTTACCCTAAGTATAGGGGGATGTAGGACTCTCGGGTATTCTTTTGATTCTTTCTACCCCTGTTTTGTTGCCTATACTTAGGGATATTTCACCCTAAGTATAGGGAGGGTAGACCCTGTACATCCTTCACTCGGATTTCCCTTCATGTACAGCTTGCTATACTTAGGATTACTTGATCCTAAGTATAGGGGGAAACACCGAGTTCTCTTCATTCTATTCTTTGATTCATCTTTGTATATAGCCATTCCTTTTCACTTCCCTATACTAAGCACGAGTTATGTCTTCTTCATCGCTCTTGATCACTCTGAGGACATCGTTCGAGCTAAGTATAGGGGTGTGTGTATCTATTTCATATATACTTTAGCCATAACTCGTACTTTGTGTGAGTGTGTTAATAAATAAAAATGGCTAAAAACCCAAAAATCCATAAAAATTTAAAAAATTGTAAATAAACATTCTTTTATTACACATACATAGCTATTGTACAAAATTATTTTTGTAAAAATGTTTGTAAAAACTTTTTGTATAAATAGCGTGTAAATATGTGCATATCAAAATTATGTATATAGTACAAAATTTTTCCAAAATGTTTTGAAAATCAAAAGTTTGCAAAAACCTCCTGTAAATTTGTGTACATATTTTGCAAAACTTGCATTCATTCATACATCCATGGTTTCAAAACATTTTTCAAAAATTTTGCACATGTGTAAATATTTGTAAAGAGCATCTTTGTAAACATTTGTATAGTTTTTCCTAGATTATAGTTGACATTTAAACTAGCCTTGAATTAAATTGGAAAATGGAGCTTGATTAAGATCTTAATCCACCTAATTATAAGAGGAACCTTATAGGGCTTAGGATTAAGGCTTTTCAGGTCCATGGTGACTTAATTCTTTGAGTCCACTAGGCTATGAGCATATGTCATCTTGATGAGCCTAAGTAGAGCACTTAACAACACACGCATGACTCTCAGAGACAATGGCTTTACTTGCACCAGCACTTTGCACCTTGCTCTCCACGGATGAGGTGGTGAGGAGGCAGTTTCCTTTGGCTTGGGGTAGCATATGAGGGTAGTACTTCTAGGAGGAACCTCTCTTCTTCTTATAGTGAAGGAAGTGCGTCTCAACTTGGTCTGGTGGTTATGAAGTCTAAAGACAGAAGCTGTGAGATGCAATAAAGCTTCAAAAGAGGGATAGTCTACTGGCTCAAGAGGAAAAACTCCTTGTATATATGCTGCACCATGTAGATATGTTGTACAAATGCACATGATGAAAAAAAATGCAAAAAGAAAAGAACTCCAAAAAAGTGGTGGGTCGGATTGAAAATTTAATAATCCCACCGGAGTGTATATAGTCAAATTAAGCAAAAGCTTATGGTATACATGTTCCATCTCATGAAGCTTGCAGCGGGAGACTCAGCTACACTGGTTAGAGCTCCCAAGGATACATGGCTACACTGGTCATGGTCCATTCTCTTCTTCCCCTCTTCTTGAGCCGGTTGCACTTGAACTTAGAAAGGAATACCCCGCTTCTCGAGGAAAGAGTTGCTAGACCGAGGCATTAGAGTTATCAGGTTGGGGGAGGTTGTTTCTTTGTTACTTCTGAGGTGGGGAGATACATATCACTTACACCGTACAAGGAAAGATTCATGGTCCTTAGAGTTTGTGTATGTAGACTTGTTCTGATCTGGTTTATTAAGGAGTCTTGCCCATAGATTGGTGGAACTTAGAGGCTGTTAAGTTTTAAGCTTAAGTCCAAATAAGGTTCCGACAAATTAATAATCCAAAGATCTGATCGAGCTCCATCTTTCAATTTAATGAAGGAAAGTTTAATAATCAGCATTGATCCATGTCTTTTCTCCTCTTTTTCTTTTTCTTTTTTTTCACTTCTTTTTCAAATAAGTGTTTGCTAAGGGACTAGCAAACTTAAGTATAGGGGGTGACGAATACCCATTCATCACTCTTTATTCTTTTATTTTAGCTACAAAACCTATGCAAAACACATGTACATTCATTTAAATAACAATAATTGTCAAATAGCATGCATTGTGTAAAATACAATAATTAGCATGTTTTTGTGCATAAATAAAAGAATAAAGAAATAAAAGAAAAAGAGGGAGATATTTAGAATAAATATTGAGCGACCTAATCCCAAGGGAAGGCTCAACATGGGCCTGACCACAAAAAGAACCCAAGTAGAGAGAGATAGGAAAGCTCTTGTGTGTACATATACCTATGTTTATAAATAAAAATATTTTCCTCTAAATAAAAATAAAAAGGGTGTATAATTATTTGTATATATTTGTAAATATAAAATTAAAATAAAATTGAGAAAAAAACAAAACAAAAATAAAAATGCCCTTCATCATTGTCTATATACACCATGTACATAGAACCACATATCTATTTATTTCTCAATAAATAAAATTCCATAAAAATATGTGCATATTCTATATTCCATAATGTATATAAATAAAACAAAAACCATAAAAATAAAATAAAAATAAAAATAAAAAGAAATAAAAATCAAAATCAAAATCACATTATATATATACCATATATGTATATAAATAAAAGTATTTATTTAACCCTTGTAAATAATTAATAAAAATAAAATAAAAATACCCCTTTATTCCAAATTTTATTCTATAAATAAATAAAATATAAAATTGGAATAAAATACAAAAATAAATAATTAAAAATCAAAAATAAAAAATACATATGTATATACCTATATATAATAATAATATTTTGTAAATACGTAAATTATTTTTCAAAAAAATAAATAAAAATCACTAAAAATAGTTTAAAAATAAATAAACATTTTTCATGTTTTAAGTTTTCCGAAAATAAGTTAAATATTATTTTTAAATGAATTATCAAATAACTAATAATTGGCGAGCTCTCATTGGTCCGCAGGGGATTGTTGACCCCGGTCAATTTCCCCCCTTGGACCACCAGCCCGCGGATCCTGTGCTCTGACCCGATTTCACCTAATTTCCGCGCAGTGATCCGATCATCAAACCCTTAAACCCCGGGTCCTAATTCTTCCTCTTGCATCCGAGACCCACGCCCGGCATTTTGCATAGGGATCCGTGCTCCGATTCGCTCGCCCGATCCTCCTCTAGCCGGACCCCTAGCCGTATAAAGTCTGATCTCCGCTGCGCATTTCATGCCATCTTTGGCGTTGTCCCTTCTTCTCGTGACCTCCACTAGACTCCCCAGAGTGACAGCTGAGCGAGACGAGTGTCGAAGAGAGGAGAGGACCCCTCCGCCACTGATCCGGCAGCATCTCGCCGTCGTGCGCCGCCCAGAGCAACGCCTGAGCCTCGGGCCTTCGACGACCCTCGAGGCGACGATCAGAGCTCTAGGAGCTCATCCCCAGTCGATCCCACGCATCAGGTAGCCTTGATTCTTCCCATAATTCTCTAATTTCCGATTATCCCCAAATCGCCCCATCGCCGTCTCCGATCAATTCACGTCACCTCACCCTTCGATTCGATCATCGGACGACACCCACATCTTCGCGAGACTCCTCTTCACCTTATGCACCCACTCACACCCCCTGTCTCGCCCCGGAGCAGGAACTTCGATCTCCACCATTATCGCTTCGTCGGAGGACGACCATCCCGACGCACCAGCCACCCATTTCCCCTCTAACCGGGTCGAGGCACTTTGCCCTCGACCCAGGAGCTTGCTGTGTTGTTTTTCAGGTCAGAAGAGACCCATCTGAGGGTCTGAAGAGTCGGGCACAGCAGCTCCCAACCACCAGCTTCGTCGGGACTCTCCGGAGCTCCTCGGCCTTGGAGGCCTCCATCAGCTGCGGATCTCATAGGCGAACACGTTCCACCTTTCAGCAGCTTCCGAGGAGGTCCTTAGCGCGCACAGGAGGCCGGTGAAGATCAGTGACGTCGAGTTCTTGGAGGACCTTCCTCAGCCGTCCATTCAGCCTTGAGCTCCAGTTTTGATCCACGCCGTCCACTTGAGGAGCAACAACCCACCGTTCGATCATCTGAGGCTGGATCTGGACCATCCTTCCCGGTGAAGGGTTAGCCACAGCGTACCGCGACCGTCAGATACCCCATGTGGCACGCCCTCCACCGTCCGATCATAGTGAGTGTTCTTCAAAGAGGCTCCACCGCTCTAGTGACCGTCGGATCCCCCACGTGGCACCGCTTCAGCCCTCCGATAATAATAGGGGTAATTTACTCTTAGGCCCCTCCTGTTTTGGCATTTACGTTCTAGTCCTCTAAATATTTATTTCAGTTGTTTTTACTTTTGAACAATTGCACTTAGGACCTTAATATTTCTTGTATTTGCAATTTAGTCCTTGTCCACGTGTACCACGTGCTTCGTCACGTGAGTTTTTGGAAAATTTGCATGATCTGTGCTTGATGTTTTGAGGTGTTATTAAATGAAATATACTTTCTGATATTTGCATCCATACCCCTGTGAGCGCTTATATTCGACATGTGCTGATTTTTGTGGGTATTTTGCACTTTCTTCCTTGGACTTTTAGCACGTGTTGCTAACAAGTCCTCGGAAGTAAGTTTTATTACGTATAGGTCCTTCCGTGCCCAGTACACGTGCCTTGCCCGTGAGATATTGGAATTTTTGCACGAAGGACCTCAGACTTTCTGAATTTGTTACATTTCAACCCTTGGAAACATGTTTTCTTGCGAATAGGTCCCTGTGCACTGTGAGCCTATTTTTTATTTTAATAAAATATCAAACTTAACCCAAATTGCGTGAAAATTGGACACGTGGCTCCTGCCACTGTTTAAAATTTTCACTAATTTTTGGGTACATTTTTGTGGCTTTTTGGTATTTTAAAAATTCAAAAACAACCATTTTTCCTTCTGTCGAGTTTATAAAATCCTAAAAAAATATAAAAACTCTTTCCAAAATTCTAAAAAATAATAGAAAATTCCAAAAATAATAAATTCTTTTCTTGAATTTTCTTCATTGCTTCTATTTTTCATAAAAAATACCTCCAGGCTCTTTTAGGACATTTTATATTTTAAATTGGTCCTGCAAACCTGACTGGACAGTTTTCTTCTGTTTCTGCCTTCTTTTATTTTTAGAAAATTCCATAAAATTTATAAAATTCTCAGAAATTCACCAAAAATAGTAAAAAACATATAAAACATAAAAATATTTTTGTCTGAATTTTTGGACCATTTTTTGAGTATTTAAATAATTGATTGAATGTGCTTGTAGTTGCCTTTTTATTATTTTCATTCATTGTTAAAAACCCAAAAAAAATATAAAAATCATTAAAAACCACCAAAAATGGTTGTTTTCCCTTCATTTCATTTTTGACTACTTCCTAGGCCACAAGGCCAACTCGTGCTCCCTGAGTCCGACCCTGGGTGCTACACCGGGCTAATCTCATAGCCAGGGCCACTATTTTGATTTTATTATTTTATCTGCTTGATTGGTGGTCTGTTCCTTTATTTTTCTTTATTGACTAATTGATCCTTCTTGATCCGGGTCGCAACGACCCGAGAGTGATTATATATTTTTATCCCGGATTGATTTGAGGGAAAATTTCGGTCATCACCTCCCTTAACATTTCTTGCAGGTGCCAGGAGCTAACAGGACGTCTGGAGGCGAATTTTGGGACACGCCAGAGCCACCTGGAGCTCGTCTTCGACCTTGGCATCACGGGTCAGCTCCGGTGGTCGCCAACCGATTTTGTCGCCGCCAGGACCTTAGGAACCACCGTAGGAGATTTGGGCGTCCTCTTCGAGCTTCCTAGAATGCCGTATTAGGTCAGGCGAGCGGTTTGAAACACGGATCCTCTGAGTTCTTGAGTTGTTCGTCCTGACCTACTCTCCGCCGTTCGATCTTCGTGGAGCCCCAGACAAAGCATTCGCCTCCCGATCATTCACCTCACCACCGTCAGATCTATGGCTGGGATCTAATCCCAGCCGTTCTTTCACGAACCGTCATCGACGCTTCAGCGATCGACACGTGTTCAAGTGAAGTACCATCAACCGTCTGATCACGCGCGTGTGGGTATTTTCGTACTTTCACCCTGCAAAATTTTGTATTTTATAATTAGTTCATAAACTTTCATCAGCTGTTTTAATATTCTTGTAATAATTATAAACTAGCCGACGTACTCCTAGTATTTGTAGTTAGGTCCCTAGCCACGTCACCTCACGTGCCTATGCGCGTGAGGTGCAGGCATTTTGTAGGGGACCCCTTGTGGGTTGTGTTATTTAGTTTAAGTCCATAAACATTTTATTACACTATATTATTTTTGGATAAATTGTAGTTGAGCCCCTAATGCTTTTGTTATTTGCGCTCTGATTCCTACTAGGGGCGCGTGCGTACGCATTTGCATATGGTATTTTTGCAAAGGCACCCTTGCGGGTCTGAATACTCCCATTTATTCCATTAATTGTATTATTTAATTGTTCATTTTGTGAGAAAATTGCACTCAGGCCCCTGAACATTTCTATAATCCATAAATGCCCGCTAGGACTGCATTTTCTTTTTGTTTCTAGTATTTATTTCATGCATCTCTAAATTCCAAAAAAATCCACAAAACTTAGCATACATTCTTGTTGCATTGTGCTTCCACGCTATATTTTTATTTGGCATTTTTATAGAATTTTATTATTTATAAAAATTCAAAAATATGCATTTTCAGCATTGTTTGCATTAGAAAATACATAAAAATTAGAAAAAGTTTTTGAAAATACCAAAAAAATATATTTTTGTGTTTCTCTATATTTTAACTTCACTCCAAAATCATTAAAAATTACAAAAGAAAACTCCTAAAATTATAAAACCCCAAAATAAAAAAATTATTAAAAATTCCTAAAAAATCCTAAAAATATATTCTCTATTTCTTAATTTTTTTTATTGTATTATATTTAGTTTAAAATTAATTTAAAGAGCTTTTAACACTGTTTGATAATTTTCATCTCCATTTCAATTTTGGACATTAATTGTGTTCACTGTTTTCAGTATTTTTGACTTTAAAAATACTAAAAAAATTAGGAAAAGCATAGAAAAATCATAATAATATTAAAAAGTATAAAAATCACAAAAAACTTTATTTCCTCTATTTTGATTATTTTTCCCTATTTTCTTCTCTCTCTTATCTCTAGTATATATATATATATATTCCATACAGATATTATATCTTTATTAAAAGAAAAAGAAAATACAAAATCAGTAAATTAAAAATTAAAATATAAAAATATAAAATCAAAAATTAATTAATTAAATATATATATATATAATTAAAACCCTAAAAAATAGCACTTATAGACAATTCATTACATTCACATTTTGTGCATTATTGCCCCAATCTATCCTATTTGCTACTTGTATTCGATACTTTAAACATTTGCACACTATACACATTTTGGTAGAGTTATAATAAATTTTAACTCCGTACCATTTTTCATTGTTTGATCCTTGTTGTGGGTTAATTGTTGTTTGAATTCTAAATTTCGTATGGTCGACTCAGCGACTGAGTTCCTGCCTTGTGTGGAACTTAAGACCATCGATTTTCGGGTTTAACAAATGGTGCCGTTGCCGGGGAGCAACAACACTTAGTTCGGGCTTTTGCTTGATTGTGATATTTGTCTATATTTGTTCTTCATTTATTGTATTTATTTTTGATATATCTGTTTGAGCTATCTAACCCCATTACTTTGATCTCTTTGTTGACTTCGTGCGAGGGAACCGCGGATCGAGGGAGGCACTCCATCCTAGGCACCTACGCACCCACGTGAAGCCGGCGACCGTCTGCCAGCCTAGCACCAAGGAGACTTAGAGATTTTTGAAGATCGAGCTCATGTTTATTTTCTTGTATTTATTTTGTAATTTGAAGTGAGAGAGAGACTTTAATTTGTAATAATACAAGTACTCGAACTCTTGGACAATCGAGCCTAATTTCCAAGTGTTTGTACACTTGGGGGCTCACCGCGGCTTTTGTCGATTTTCATCTCCTTTTTATTTTGTTTTCCGATTTTGTTTCCTTTACTTTGTGTGATTGAGCCCTTAGCTTTAGAATTTCTTGCGACAGATTAAGGCCAAACACCTAATATATTTGCATGTGCCAATAGATTTGTTTGGACTTAGTCAAATTTTGAATTGCTTCTCACTTAGTCTCGGAACCACCGCACCGCGCGAGTTCTCCATACAGCACGTGCATGACCCACTGTGGTGGGCACCGAGGAGACTCCAAGACCGGACGCTTCGGTTCCATTCTAGGTCATTAGCATCGGTTCTTCACACTAATAGCAATTTCTGAAACTTAGGGCGATTTCATCGGCTTGCATTTGCATAAAGAGAGGTTTCAATTCTGCTGAGCATCTTTGCATGTAGAGTGCTGGAAGCAAGGTGAGCATTTACTCTTTAGCATTCATCATTGTTTTGCCGCTTGCATTGCTTCCCCGCCTCTCTACCTCTGATTTTGCCACCCTAGGTGCTAAGTGAAATTGACTCCTCATTAAGCTCGTGCATTTCTCACTAAAAATCTAAAAAGAGTGACAACCAATAAAATTGGGATTGCTAACATTACTTGACCCTAAAAATCAACTAAAAAGAAAGATCTTGTATTGGGGCGAGTAATCCCCTCATTGTCTTTGCTTTTACTTGCTCGCGCGCACACTAAGGATAGTATCCAAATCCCATTTTAGCCCCCTAAGCGTTTGTGCAACTTTTGGACTTCTCACCTAACTCTAAAAACAGACAAGATTAAAAGACCGCTCTTTTACGGTCTCTACCGAGTTGAGTAGGTGAATTGAGGGTTTTGTCTTGTGTAAGTTTGTTTGTGATTGCTTGTGTGTATTTGAGATCGTCTCTGCGCATTTGCGTCTTTTTCTTCACTTCCCTTGACTTGATCATCGTGCTCTCCCGACTATCATTTTTCTCTTACTTTGAGATGGCCGACTGGAGCATTTTCTATCCGGACTTTGCGGATCCCTCGTTCACTCCAGCCGGTTCACCTCCTTTTTTCCAGGAGGACTTTGCTCTTGACTTTTGTACATATCCGCCTCAGCCGCAGTATCAAGACTTGGACTTCTACCCACACCCACCTCCACCTCCATATTTTCCACCTTCACATCCACCCGAGACTGAGCAGTTGGAGTCACCTTCCATGGAGTCCACCCTTGAGCACTTGACCCAGATGATGGATCATATGAGACAGAGGATTGACAACCTCACTAAGAGCGACCATGATATTCCCCCATTTGATGATATGGTTAATTCGAGGATTTCCATGAGAGCTTGCAATCGCCTAAAATACAAAAAAAAAGAAAAAAATTTAAAAAATCCAAAAAAGTTTGGGAGACCTTTGGTTGACTCAGACTGTGAGGAGAGTGCCCACTTGCCAGACCCTTTGACCGCACAGCCTTTCACACCTTGTCCCACCTTTGACCCCGATGATGCTGTTGTACAAACTGCTCTTGGCATGCCTCGTGTAGATGCTGATTCTAACTTCCTCCCTTGTATGGAGCAGGACCAAAAATTCAAAAAAAAAAGTTGACTGCACCCGAAGTGGTGGTCACTGTAACGACCCCGTTTCCCGGGCCGTCGGATCCTCCCATATCCGGATCTGGTTACTCAGCAATAATTTATTCAGCAATCACAACTAACATTCAGAAATAGGCTGCAAATAAAAATACTCAGAAGAAAGTATTTCAACACTTCTCCATTCACAAAATAAAGTTCAGATGATACACTGTACCACTATAACCATTTACATGTACATCAGCTTAAAAGGGAAATATACAAAAGATTACTAACGACCTTAAAGAAAGTAAAGCTACTGTGGCTGGCTGGATGTCTAGTATGTAAGCTGGATGATTTTTTTAGAGTCTTTGCGATGGCTCACCGATACCTGTTGGGTTTTCCATAAATCATAGGATAAAATTAGCGAATGCTAAGTAACGAAGAAGAGAAAAACAAACAAATTGTGTAATTTTTCAAAATTCATTGATATCACAAAAATCTCATTTCTTTTCATTAATTTAAGTCCTATTCCTTTCTATTCCACATCAGGGATTAGTCCAGGGGAACCCCACCATTCTTGGACTCCGAAGCTGTGGATGCTTCAGGATTGGAGATTATGTTGATCTTAGTAAGCTTATGCTGCCGCACGTCGCCTCAACCAATCCTCCAATACTAACCTGACAATTTTCTTTTTATTTATTAAACAGGGTCTCAACCCTTAGCCTGGAAAAACAAAAGAGCACACCGTCCTCGAGGACTTGATTGCTTAAAACCTCAGGCTAACATTTAATCATATAACCTAGCGGCTTTAAATACATGTTATCGTGACCCAGCCGCTATTGAACCACCCGTGCCTCCACATGATACGACCACATCTTCCGTTGTTCCAAACCAAATATATTGGCTCCCGGTACCACGTGTTGCAAAATCTTCATTTCGTGTGCACTTATCATATCAGGGAAACCGTGTACCACCTAGGTAGGGAAACGCCAATACGGGTTCCTTCCGACAAACCTACAGGTTGCATGCCCGACCTGTAGTTCTACTCCCGGTCATCCTTAACGTGACACATGATCCTTTTCAGGATCCATCTCAAATCACACCAATTCACATGATGTAATTCTTTCGTTAAGTCTTTGATTTGCATAAACCGCAATACATAGTATCGACTCACATATATATTATTCATAACCATATGTATACTCCTATTTATGCCTATTTTAACTCCTAAACCCTAACTTTCAGAGCCAACACATCAATTTGATGCGTAAATCTTATTTTAGTGGGAATCACAAAGCAATTCTTCAGACTTTTTCAAAAATAACCAAAATTAGGGTTCCTCGTAGCAAAGAACACAAAATCAAGAATTTCAATAATTTCGTATGAAAACCCAACAACAAAAGGAAGGATTTCGTTACCTAATCGAGCTCTCTCTCGTGTATGCAAGGCTTTATCGAGTTTCGTTTTTAGAAAGGCTATTTTAAGGCTCCTGAAAAGATCAAATTTCATTTTTCGTATCAAAACGCTAAGAACATGTTAAGAACGCGAAGAATGAACGAAGAACGCGAGGAACACGAAGAACATGAAGAACGTCAAGAACATATTATCTCTTAAAATTTCGGCAGAGTTTCCCCTTATATCGGGACATATTTCTCGGAAAATTTCGGCAGAATTTCCCCTTATATCGGGACATATTTCTCAGAAAATTTCAGCAGAGTTTCCCCTTATATCGGGAAATATTTCAAAATAAAAATGAAAAGAGTTTCCTCTATAAAATCAATCGAGAGAAAAATAACAACGAAACTGAAAAAATATACTCAACAACAAGAGATGAAGAACCGGTAGACACCACACATCTTAGGTGAGTGAACGTGTGACGAATCACAGGGTCACTGACGTGCATAGCCGCCCGCACCTAAGTAGGGTATTACACAGATTTCTCCATCAAAATAACTATAAAAGCATAATACGAAGAATAGAAACATAAACGATGGAGAATAGGTAGACACCACGCGTCTTAGTTGAGTGAACGTGTGACGAATCACAGGGTCACTGACGTATATAGCCGCCCGCACCTTATTAGGGTGTTACACAGATTTCTCCTCGAACCACAACAAGAAAACGAATCAAAAAGAAATATGAATAAAAAACAAAACTTCGAAGAAAAAGAGTATGAATTGAAAGCCTAACTTACGAAGCAACTAAGAGAGGATCATACCTTTCGCCTCCTCGTTTTCCCGGCAGCGCTTCGCTAGCGCTGCTCCCTCGCCTCCCACTCCTCCTCCCAACCTCTCGACCCTAGCCCTTGGGGTGGTGGTGGTAGTGGAAGTTGTAGAGAATGAATGGGTAGGGGGGTCTATTTATAGGCCCCAGAAAACCACTAACCATGGTTAGAAAACATGGTTTAGACCTTAACCATGGTTTAGCGGCCCATGGTTTTGGCCCATGGTTTTAGCCAAAACTTATCCCAAACTTGGAGCCTAAGTTAGAACATTCTAGAGGATTCTAGATTCGCTAATGACGCTTAATTAACACTAATCATGATTAACTTTCACTAATCGCAATTTAACTTTTGCGGCTTACGCTTATCTTTTGTTAACTATTGATTAGTGTTAACTAATGATCATTAGCGGCTTTCAATCATCATTAATTTATTTAATCATGTTTAATTAGTATTAATGACAATCATTATGGATTAATGACTTCTCTTTCTTCGGAAAATCATAACAATTCGAAACGAAGTCCGATTCACACGAAACAAATTTCGTTGGTTTTCTCTTGACGAGCCGGATCTTATTATATAGGATCCGAGATATATCAAGTTCAAGGCTTTACAATTATAACAACCTTAAAGGAAGTCTCGTCCTCGAGACTAAAAATGCAGGCATAACATCCTTAAAGAGGATTGAAACCATAACAACCTTAAAGAAAATGAACGTCATGTCATTTAAAATGAACATATACATAATACATAATGTTATCATTCAAACAAGTACGTGTATTTCTCTCATTTCTGCCTCAGGTTTCCATGTGGCTTCTTCAAACTCTTGGTTTCGCCATAATACTTTAACTAGAGGCACCTCTTTGTTTCTCAACTTCTTGATATCCCTTTCAAGTATTTGCACAGGTATCTCTTGGTATGTCAAGTCTGGCTCAACATGTAAATCATCATAACTTATCTTATGCTCTGGATCCCTAATGTACTTTCTCAGATTTGGTACATGAAATACATCATGTATTGCTGAAAGATGTGGAGGAAGTGCAAGTCTATAGGCAACTTTTCCAATCCGTTGAATAATTTCAAAGGGACCCACGAACCTGGGTGCTAACTTCCCACGCAAGCCAAACCTCTGAACACCCTTCATAGGTGATACTTTGAGAAATACAAAGTCACCTACCTCAAATTCAATGTCTCTTCGCCTGGTATCACTGTAACTTTTCTGGCGACTCTGGGCAGTTAATAGTTTTTTTCTAGTAAGTTCTACAGCTTCCCGTATCTCCTGAAGTCTATCTGAATCATAAAGGTTCTTTATTCCGACCTCTTGCCAACACAAAGGAGTAGTACACCTTCGTCCATATAGTGCTTCAAATGGTGCCATGCCAATACTTGTATGGTAACTATTATTATAGGTGAATTCCACAAGAGGAAAATGTTTAATCCACGATCCCTTCCATTCTAAGGCACATGCTCGTAGCATATCCTCTAGTGTTTGAATCGTATGTTCTGACTGACCATCTGTTTGTGGATGATATGCTGTACTCAAGCATAGTTGTGTACCTAGGGCTTTTATGAAGTTCTCCCAATAGTGTGAGGTGAATCGTGAATCTCGATCAGAAACTACTTCCTTCGGGATACCATGGAGGCGAATCACATGTGTAATATATAACTCAGCCAGCTGGTCTGGAGTGAAAGATAAGCTTATCGGAATGAAGTGTGCTACCTTTGTCAGACGATCTATTATAACCCAGATACTATCTTTACTACCAGTCGTCTGAGGTAAGCCAGTAACGAAATCCATGGAAATGCTTTCCCATTTCCATTCAGGTATAGGGAGGGGTTGCAATAATCCCGGTGGCTTTTGGTGTGAAGCCTTTACCTGCTGGCAAGTGAAACATGAATTCACAAACTCAGCAACATCCTTCTTCATTCCCGACCACCAAAAGTATGAATGAAGATCCTTATACATCTTCATAATTCCTGGATGAATAGATAATCTAGAACAATGAGCTTCTCGTAAGATGTCTTTCCTTAGTTCAGGTATGTTTGGTACACAAACTCTGTGATGATTATACAGTAAACCATCTTGTATCTGGAATCCCTCTATCTCATTCTTCTCAAGTTGTTGTTTCAAGTCTTTAAGGACTGGATCATCCTCCTGTCCCTTCTTTATTTTATCCCATATTTCTGGTTTGTATCGATGAGGGATAGTTATAGTATCAGCTTTACTATCAAATGGTTTCCATTCACTTAACGTTGATAGTAAACCCTAGAAGTGGATAGCACTCACTAACCCAGGTGAATAAGTTCTTCTGCTAAGTGCATCTGCTACGACGTTCCCCTTACCAGGGTGGGTGGATATAGTGCAATCATAATCTTTCGACAACTCTAGCCACCGTCTCTGTCTCATATTGAGCTCCTTTTGATCAAACAGATATTTCAAGCTTTTATGATCGGTGAAGATTTCAAAAGTAATACCATACAGGTAGTGTCTCCATATCTTTAAAGCGAAAACTACGACAGCTAATTCAAGGTCATGTGTTGGGTAGTTCTTCTCATGTGTCCTGAGCTGTCGTGATGCATACGCAACTACCTTACCATGTTGCATAAGAACCGCCCCAAGTCCTTCTTTAGATGCGTCAGTGTACACTGTAAACCCTTCACTCCCGGAGGGTAGAGTAAGGATGGGTGCAGATGTTAGGCATTCTTTCAGTGTCTGAAAACTAGCTTCACATGTATCAGACCATAAGAATGGGACCTCTTTTTGAGTTAGTCTAGTCATTGGCAATGCTATTCGTGAAAAGTCCTTCATGAATCTTCTATAATATCCAGCTAAACCCAAAAAAAGATCGTATTTCTGTGACAGTCTTCATGCGTTCCCAACTCATCACTGCACTAACCTTTGTAGGATCAACTGATATACCTTCCCCAGAAATAACATGGCCTAAGAAAGATACTTCAGATAGACAGAAGTCACATTTGCTATATTTAGCATATAGTTTGTTCTTCCTTACAGTTTCAAGTGCCCACCTGAGATGGTGTTCATGCAGATACTTATCCTTGGAGTAAATAAGCACATCATCAATAAAGACTACTACAAAGTGATCTAAGAACTCCTTGAATACTCTATTCATGAGATCCATGAAGGCTGCTGGGGCATTTGTTAGTCCAAAAGGCATAACTAAGAATTCATAATGTCCGTACCTAGTTCGAAAAGATGTCTTGG
Source organism: Ottelia alismoides (assembly GCA_037367405.1). Lineage (NCBI taxonomy): Eukaryota > Viridiplantae > Streptophyta > Magnoliopsida > Alismatales > Hydrocharitaceae > Ottelia > Ottelia alismoides. The sequence continues at coordinate 367,079 of JAZKJV010008826.1, read as the reverse complement.
GAATATCTGTATCTTTAATTTTCAACTGATGGTATCCAGATCTTAAATCAGTCTTGGAATACACAGTTGAACCTTGTAACTGATCAAAGAGATTATCTATTCTTGGCAGAGGATACTTGTTCTTTATTGTCCTCTTGTTTAGTTGTCTATAGTCAATGCACAACCGCATCGACCCATCCTTTTTCCTAACAAATAAGACAGGTGCACCCCATGGTGAAGTACTAGGACGAATGAATCCTTTATCTAACAATTGTTGCAATTGTACCTTTAACTCTCGTAACTCAGCTCGTGCCATCCTATACGGAGGGATAGAGATAGGATGAGTATCAGGTATGAGAGATATTTCAAATTCAATCTCTCGCTCAGGTGGTAATCCAGGTAGTTCCTCTGGAAATATATCAGTAAACTCGCACACTATAGGCACATCTTCTATCATTCTTTCTGACCATGATATAGTGGATACATAAGCTAAATAACCTTGGCACCCTTGCTCTAACAACTGTTGTGCCTTCAATGTAGAGATATATTTGATATTATCATTGGATGTCTTTCCAATGAACTGGAACTTTATCGAGTTAGGAAGGTGGAATGTTACTGTCTTCTGGAAATAGTCAAGATATGCATGATGCCTTTCTAACCAATCCATTCCTAGTATAAGATCAAAGTCCTCCATTTTGATTAGTAGTAGTGAAACAGGTAATTGATGTCCTGCTATCAGTATTATACAATTATCCAAGATTTCTCGGATTATAAATACTTGTCCTCCTGGTCCCTTTATCAGATAGGACTGTTGTACTTCTATTGGTATCTTACCCAAAGTGGGTACTAACCGTCGAGCAATAAATGAATGTGAAGCACCAGAATCAAATAAGGCATGTACTGAAAAGCCATGAATAGTAACAGTACCTTGTACGACTGTGCCTGAATTGTAGGCTTGTTCCTCAGTAATTGCATTTAGCTGGCCATTAGGAATAGGCAAGCTAGAACCCGTAACACTTTGTGGTGGTTGTTGTGTAGGAGACGCTCCTTGTGAGCCTCTACCTCTACCATGTCTTCCTCTGTGTGTTGCTCCATTGCTCGAGGTGGATGTTATACTGTTAATTGGGGTTGATTTAAACCCTGAACCTCTCAACTTCGGACAATCTTTCTTGATGTGGCCTTCTTGATGACAGTAAAAACACACACGTGCTCCCGTTTGAGCTGAAGATCCCGGCACAGAGGTGCTAGCTCCTGCTGCTGAGTTGCGAGGATATAGTGGAGGTCTAGAGAAATCCCTTCTTCCAGATAATTCCTGGCCCAAATTCTGTGGCGAGCTTATATTAGACTCGACTGGATGATAGCGACGATCTCTACGATTATAATGTGACTTGCTTTTGGATGGTCCACCATTAAAGTGGAAACTTCTTCTTTTGCGGTTTTCATCCCTCTCCATCTCAATACGAGAGGCGATGTCCATTGCTTCATCTACGCTTGTAGCTCTAAAACCAGAAGCTTTTCTCGTAGATCTCCCTTAAGACCGCTAACAAATTTGGTAAGACACTCTTGTGGTGAAGCTTCTAGAGCTGGTGAGTACCGTACTAGCTCAGTAAAGTGGATATGATAATCTCTTACGGTCTTAGAACCCTTATTCAGAGAAGCCAACTCTCTCCTCTTTAACTCTTCCCAATAAGAGGGACAGAAATGAGCTCGGAACCTCTCTTCAAAGATATCCCATGGAACATGATCTGCTAATTTCTTGGAAATGGCTCTCCACCATCGTCTTTCATAGTCTGCTAAGGAGTAATCGGCAAAGTGCACCCAAGTATCTGCTGGTGCGTGTATTATTCTCAGCATCCTACTGACGTCATCAAGCCATAATTCAGCCTCGGCAGGTGTCTCTACACCTTTGAATCGAGAAATTTTTCCCTTTCGGTAATTATCTAGTAATGGTTGGTGTCTAAGAAGGGCCTTCTCCATTGCTCCTTCAACCGGGGTAGGAGCAGACTCAGTTGAAGGACGGTAACTAGATTCTTCCTCAGAAAGATGGACAGAACCTTCAATCCTAGCATTCGCAGGCTTAGATGCCTCGGGTCTCTCAACCTGTGCATTGAGCCTCTCCTCCAATGCTTGTTGCCTTTGCCCCATGTCTTGGAGTATTGCCATCATAGCCGCTAATTGTCTAGACATGTATTGATCTGCCATGATCTTGGGATGAGTCAAGGTCAAAGGTCAGATCCTATATGTCATAGCATGATGTACATAAGGGACAATGACTTGTGAATGATACTGCAGTCATTTATTAAGATCAAAAGGATCTTAATAAAACCTTAGTTTCTGAATACCGCTCATAGTTATTAATTACTAAATAAATTACTGGAGTAACCAGGCTCTGATACCAATATCTAATGACCCTCGTTTCCCGGGCCGTCGAATCCTCCCATATCCGGATCTGGTTACTCAGCAATAATTTATTCAGCAATCACAACAAACATTCAGAAATAGACTGCAAATAAAAATACTCAGAAGAAAGTATTTCAATACTTTTCCATTCACAAAATAAAGTTCAGATGATACACTGTACCACTATAACCATTTACATGTACATCAGCTTAAAAGGGAAATATACAAAACATTACTAACTACCTTAAAGGAAGTAAAGCTACTGTGGCTGGCTGGATGTCTAGTATGTAAGCTGGATGATTTTTTTAGAGTCTTTGCGATGGCTCACCGATACCTGTTGGGTTTTCCATAAATCATATGATAAAAATTAGCGAATGCTAAAAACGAAGAAGAGAAAAACAAACAAATTATGTAATTTTTCAAAATTCATTGATATCACAAAAATTTCATTTCTTTTCATTAATTTAAGTCCTATTCCTTTCTATTCCACATCAGGGATTAGTCCAGGGGAACCCCACCATTCTTGCACTCCGAAGCTGTGGATGCTTCAGGATTGGAGATTGTGTTGATCTTGGTAAGCTTAGGCTGTCGCACGTCGCCTCGACCAATCCTCCAATACTACCCTGATAATTTCCTTTTCATTTATTAAACAGGGTCTCAACCCTTAGCCTGGAAAAACAAAAGAGCACACCGTCCTCGAGGACTCGGTTGCTTAAAACCTCAGGCTAACATTTAATCATATAACCTAGCGGCTTTAAATACATGTTATCGTGACCCAGCCGCTATTGAACCACCCGTGCCTCCACATGGCACGACCACATCTTCTGTCGTTCCAACCCGAGTATATTGGCTCCCGGTACCACGCGTTGCAAAATCTTCATTTCGTGCACACTTATCATAACAGGGCAACCGTGTACCACCTAGGTAGGGAAATGTCAATACGGGATCCTTCCGACAAACCTACAGGTTGCATGCCCGACCTGTAGTTCTACTCCCAGTCATCCTTAACGTGACCCATGATCCTTTTCAGGATCCATCTCAAATCACACCAATTCACATGATGTAATTCTTTCGTTAAGTCTTTGATTTGCATAAACCGCAATACTTAGTATCGACTCACTTATATATTATTCATAACCATATGTATACTCCTATTTATGCCTATTTTAACTCCCAAACCCTAACTTTTAGAGCCAACACATCAATTTGATGCGTAAATCTTATTTTAGTGGGAATCACAAAGCAATTCTTCAGACTTTTTCAAAAATAACCAAAATTAGGGTTCCTCGTAGCAAAGAACACAAAATCAAGAATTTCAATAATTTCGTATGAAAACCCAATAGCAAAAGGAAGGATTTCGTTACCTAATCGAGCTCTCTCTCGTGTATGCAAGGCTTTATCGAGTTTCGTTTTTAGAAAGGCTATTTTAAGGCTCCTGAAAAGATCGAATTTCATTTTTCGTATCAAAACGCTAAGAACATGTTAAGAACGCGAAGAACGAACGACGAACGCGAGGAACGCGAAGAACACGAAGAACGTCAAGAACATATTTTCTCTTAAAATTTCGGCAGAGTTTCCCCTTATATCGGGACATATTTCTCAGAAAATTTCAGCAGAGTTTCCCCTTATATCGGGAAATATTTCAAAATAAAAACGAAAAGAGTTTCCTCTATAAAATCAATCGAAAGAAAAATAACAACGAAACTGAAAAAATATACTCAACAACAAGAGATGAAGAACCGGTAGACACCACACATCTTAGGTGAGTGAACGTGTGACGAATCACAGGGTCACTGACGTGCATAGCCGCCCGCACCTAAGTAGGGTATTACACAGATTTCTCCATCAAAATAACTATAAAAGCATAATACGAAGAATAGAAACATAAACGATGGAGAATCGGTAGACACCACGTGTCTTAGATGAGTGAACGTGTGACGAATCACAGGGTCACTGACGTGCATAGCCGCCCGCACCTAAGTCAGGTGTTACACAGATTTCTCCTCGAACCACAACAGGAAAACGAATCGAAAAGAAATATGAATAAAAAACAAAACTTCGAAGAACAAGAGTATGAATTGAAAGCCTAGCTTACGAAGCAACTAACAGAGGACATACCTTTCTCCTCCTCGTTTTCCCGGCAGCGCTTCGCTAGCGTTCCTCCCTCGTCTCCCACTCCTCCTCCCAACCTCTCGACCCTAGCCCTTGAGGTGGTGGCGGTAGTGGAAGTTGTAGAGAATGAATGGGTAGGGGGGTCTATTTATAGGCCCCAGAAAACCACTAACCATGGTTAGAAAACCATGGTTTAGACCTTAACCATGGTTTAGCGGCCCATGGTTTTGGCCCATGGTTTTAGCCAAAACTTATCCCAAACTTGGAGCCTAAGTTAGAACATTCTAGAGGATTCTAGATTCGCTAATGACGCTTAATTAACACTAATCGTGATTAACCTTCACTAATCGCGATTTAACTTTCGCGGCTTACGCTTATATTTTGTTAACTATTGATTAATGTTTACTAATAATCATTAGCAGCTTTCAATCGTCATTAATTTCTTTAATCATGTTTAATTAGTATTAATGACAGTCATTATGGATTAATGACCTCTTTCTTCGGAAAATCATAACAATTCGAAACGAAGTCCGATTCACACGAAACAAATTTCTTTGGTTTTCTCCTGACGAGCCGGATCTTATTATATAGGATCCGAGATATACCAAGTTCAAGGCTTTACAGTCACTATTCATAAAATCATTCGTGCCCCACTTCAGCAGGCCATGACTGATTTATCTGCTCCTCTTCCCAAGAAGAGAAAGCGGAGGAGCAGATCTGAGCGTCATATTTTGACCAGGGCCACTGCCCACGCCATCACACACCGTCCCATTCCTCGGAAGAGGAACACTGCCACACCTTTCATAAGCTACACAATCTCTGACCACACATGTGATCACACTCTCCTCGATGGCGTTGCTTCGATTAGCATATTACCCTTCTCGCTGGTATAGTCTCTTCACTTAGGGCCTCTCAAGAAAACCAGAATGATCGTACAGTTTGCTGATGGATCTATCAAGAGGCCGAATGGTATCCTAGAAAATGTCGTCATTTCGATTCAGGGCATGAGCTGAAATGTTGATTTTGTCGTATTGCCCATGGAGACCTCCATAGGGGAGCACTCTCCAATCATCCTAGGGCGACCATTCTTCGCCTCTACGAGGGTCGTTATTGATTACTGATCATGAGAGATTCGCTTCCGTCCTGCTGACGAAAGCGAAGTGTTGATCACCACACAGACTGCTGACCAGAGACCTATATGTGATGCGCCTTCACCTATTTTGGCTGACCCCGAGGACTATGATCTTTATGAGGATATCAGAGAGACTTTCTTTATGACCGATGATGAGACCCGAGAATTCCTCTCCAAGGAGGAAGCCTCGGAAAGCATAGACCTTGGTGTTTCCGCTTCCTGTCATTGGCGATGTGTTGACGACATCCGCGGGATTTACACGATTGATACCATTGAACGGAGGGCAGATTTAGAGACTAGACAGGGCTGACATGACTCGACTACTTGATGAATCTCGTAATTATCATGCTAAAAATGGTCATTTAGGCTCTGTTCCCCAACATTCACAGGCATTTAATCATTAACCAAGCATCATTAGCACTCATACATGTGTAAATAATATTTTCATTTCATCATGCATAATTGCATTAAAAATCCCAAGTGTAAATTAGCCCAAAAAGCCGCTAAATTCTCACATTTGCAAATACTTCATCTAAATCCGATTGATCCAAAACCACCTCCATTGTCGAGATATTACTAACTTCATTAAATAAAAATACAAAAAATTAGTAACCTCAATAAGTGTCAAATAATCCCAAAGTCTAATTTCACATCTGGTAGACTAAAACGAGCATATCTCCCTCATACAATGTCTGATTTTGATCTACTTACTTTTAAAGTATTTCATTTTCAAATACCTTCAAGACAAGACCAATTTCGTAAATTTGGAGATCATTTGTGAAAATTGGGTTTTGGGCATCTTTGGCGTATTTTGACTTTTTGCTATTTTAACTTGCGTTTTTATGTACATAATTAACCCTTTTAATTTTATTTCTTCTTCATTATTGTTCTTTGATGAAAGTTTTATTAAGCTACACAAAGATTCAAATTCAGATCAAAATTTAAATCAAAGAAACTGACCGAGTCCAAGCGTCTGTTGCAAGTCTGTATAAAAATTGTGTGTTTCTCACTTCTATTTTATATTCCTATTTTCTTATTTATTAAAAATCCAAAAAAATTAGATTAATGTGTAATTAATTTTCTTGTATTTTATCGTATTTTTTCTATAATTTTTCATCCCCTCTAAAACCACCAAAAAAATATAAAATCCCAAAAACCCGATTTTCTATACACATGGAGAACCACCAAAAATACCACTTTGCACAGATGACCACTTTTGCTCATGGGGTTCTTCATGAAAGTTGTAGATCTCGTCGAGACAAACAACTTTCATGAAGAAAATTTTCTGATCCGAGGTCTCCTTCTACTTCCTCTCCATCCTTAAAGTTGAAATTTTTTTGGGGGCGCCACGTGGCAGCCCCCGGGCGTGCCACGTGGCACCCCCACTTTGTCTCTCTCTCTCTCCAGGCCTTCCTCGAGTCACGTGCATGGCACGTGACCCTCCTCCTTCATCTTCCCCATCCAGTCATTTTCCCCAGCCATTCCTCTGCCATGCATGGCGCCATCAATACTCCCGCACAGCCGTTGAGTCCCCTTGGTAACGCCCTCACCCCAGCTCCCTATAAGAGCTCGCCGACCCCCACCATCAGCCCTATCCGCCATTATTCCAAAGGACTGTGATATCAACCTTGATCGCCGTGATCCAGAGGCCAGACTTCGACCCCTTCTTCCTCTCTCCCGTGAGCGTTTGAGCCTCGTCGTGACCTCGACTGCGGTTGAGGAGATCACCCGAAGGTAGCTCTTCTTCCCAAAATCCAGGTGATCCTACCCCTTCCAATCATCTTCAACCTTTGAGGCCCCCGCTTTCCATCTTCCTCCCCAGGTTCCCGTCCACTCTGGCCTTACAAAGGCCTGAGATTATCCATGTTCCCTCGCTGACGCTCGGAGCCCCGCCCCCATGTCCCTTCTATTTTGCTAACTTTGCAGGAACACGACATCAGCCCAAGAACCTCCGCCCTCGCAGCCAGCCTGCGTGGTGCCTCCATCCAGCTCACCTCCCACGCACGTCAGAGAGGCACCGCCATCGCCTTCCCTAGGCCTCTGTCGGTCGTGTGTCGACCGGCCGAGGCCGCGCTGCCTTCCCGGTCGAGCTTCGCCACCCCATCGCCCAGGCGAGGGCCCGGATCGCCTTCCGCCCGTCGCGCTAGGCGGCTCTGCCGCTCGTCCTCAACATCCAGTAGTCGTGGGAACAGGGACTAGCCCTTGATCCTACAGTCCTCGTCCTGCCACGTTTGCCCTCCAAGCCTCCTTCCATACCTCGAGGCTCGGGATCTCCGAGCCTCTTCTCGTCACCTAGGTTCAGGAGGTCCAAACCTCCGTTGCTACCGAACCTCTGCCTCAGCTACCGAGCCCGAGGTCCAGCATCTAAACCTCAGCCGCAGCCTCACCGAACCAATCGCCCCTCACCCGAGCCTCCTGGCGCACGTGTTGTGCACGTGCACTCAGGGAAAATTGCACGGACGTCCTCCAAAGTTCCAGAATTTACATTTATACCCCCTCCTAGAGTAAATTGCAGAGGAGCCCCTCCGACTTTCAGAAATTACAGATAAGCCCCTTCAGGGACCATTTTGAAAGGAAAACATTGTTTTATTTACACTTTAGTCCTTGAAATTTCATTTCATCATATCTTTACCATACGAACTCCATTTTTAGCGTATAATATGTCATTTGGAAGCTATTTTCATGCTCTACCATTTAGCATAGCTTGTGATCAGATTTGAGGGTGTTTTCTGACTAATATCATTTTTGTACCTTTGATGACATATGCAGGCTAATTTAACATATTTGTGCCATATTTTTCTGGGAAAAATTGATGATTTCTTTTGCAGGAACACGGGTGAGGACTTGAACTTGATATTGAATATTTCTCTCTTAATTATTGATTATATTATTTGGGGATTTAAATCACATCATTTCGAGGATAGATTCTATGCTTAGTTATTATCATGGATTGATTATACAATCTGGGATTAATTCTGATTATTTCCATTAATCTATATCTGTCGATCTGTGATAAATTTCGAGGACTTTGTTTAACAATTATTGAGCAAAAATCCTAATCTCAGATCATGTGCTGAACTGTTGTCCCTGTATATATCTTCGCATCTGCATCACATTTGCATCTCATTGAATTGTACATTTTCTCCACACAGAAATTAATTGAGCATAAATTTAATTATTTAAGTTGATTTAAGACCACGCAACTAAGGATCTCAGTTCCCTGTGTTCGACCTTGGTAGTCTTTCCAAGTAAAAATACTCCACAACATTCAAAGATTGTGGTTTTTGCTGAACCGAATTTGTCTCCTATACTACGATAATTATTCATTCTTAAAGAGGCAAATTTGACGTTCATCACTACTTCCACCGATGAGTCCACTCCTGTTCATTTAGATTCAAATGAGACAAGGGCCGAAATTGATTTGATTGCTTTTATTCGAGAATTCGGTCCTTTTGATAAGAAAGATGATCCGGTTGAGATTATTGAGGACGAACAGTGTTCGACTACTTCTACTGATGAGTTCGTTCCTTTTGGTTTTGACCTGAACGAGACCTCGCAGGACGACTTTGATTACACTTCTTCTGATGATGATGATGAGTTTGTCCCTTTTCACTTTGATATCAGCGAGACTCCCAAAGCCGAACCTAGTCGTACTTCTTCCACTACCCCGTTTGTGCCTTCACACCCTAGGGCCACTGAGGACCTATACCCTGTCGAACCTGATCGGTTAGTGTCATCTTCGGACTCCAATGTTGACCTGCACCACATTAGATCCATTCCTCAGCGGTCCCGCAAGAAGGTTTGCTTTCGACCTTCTTGATCTTCTGTATATCCATTTGTTGTATATTTGTTTATGTTCACCTCTGTCTCTCTCCCGTCTTGCTCATTCACCCATTCTCATGGTTGCCTTGCTTAGGACGTACTTTATCTTAAGTATAGGGGGGTCGATGAGCTGAGTGTTCATTCGTTGTTCCGTTTCATTACTCATGTTGTTGCCTATACTTAGGGCTTCTTTTACCTTAAGTATAGGGGGAGTGATGTGTACACCAGTTTCTATCTTCTTCCATCTTCTGATCTCCTTTCTTCTTTTCCTCTTTTCCTTTTCTATCTTCTGTATCTATTAAAAAGTTGTCGCCCCTTGTAGACAGTCTTCTATACTTAGGACGTACTTTGTTCTAAGTATAGGGGGGTGTGCACCCCGAGTAATTCTATTCTTTGATCCTCTCCATTGTCTCCTCTTCTTGTCTATACTTAGGGATATTTTACCCTGAGTATAGGGGGAGACAATCTGAGTACAATCTATTCATTCTCTCCCTTAACCCTCCATGCGTTGTGTACAGTCTGCTATACTTAGGATTATTTGATCCTAAGTATAAGGAGGACGGTCAACCTCTCATTCGATTATTCATTCATCTCTTATTCATTTATTCTTCAGACTTTTCTATACTCAGTACGAGTTATGTCTTCTCTTTTCTCTCTGATCTATGAGGACATAGCTCAAGCTAAGTATAGGGGGGTCGTATATACTGTGTATATACTTTAGCCATTACTCGTACTTTCGTATTCATTAAAAATACTTAATAAAAAGATGTGATTATTCCTCAAATTCTTTTTGTATTTACTGATTAATAAATCTATTGAAAATAGTTTTTGCAAAATGTTTGAAAAATAGTTTGAAAATATTTGTGAAAAATCTTTTGAAAACTATTTTGAAAAAGTTTTGTTACATGTTTTCAACCTTTGTAAAAACATTTTGATTGTAAAGTTTATTTTTTGTGTGTGAAATAAAATGTTTGAAAAATGATTTGTAAATGGTTTGAAAAATGGTTGCAAAAATATTTGAAAATCTATATATTGTTTAGAAAACCTTTGCAAAATGATATTCAAATGTGTGTACATGTTTGTAAAATTATTTGTAAAAATTATTTTGGACTATAGTGTTCAAAACTGTTTGAAAAACCTTTGTCAAATAAGTTTGAGGAATACATATATCTCACCTAACATTCTTTATGTATATACTTATAAAATTGACCATTTACCCTTGTAAATTCTTAAAAATCTACTTCTTGTAAATATAAAATGCATCCCCGTGTAAATATTTGTACCTAGTTTTTAGCCAAAATCTTTTGATTTTCAAAAATCCCAAAATCATTCGCAAAATTAAAATATCAAAAACATTTGAAAAACCTTTTTGCAAAATCTAAAAAATGCATATGCATCATCTTTTCAAAAATCCGTAAAAAGTTAAAAATCTTTGAAAATTACTGCACAAAAATATTTTCTGCATAGCATTTGCATAGCATTCGTATTTTTCGGATTGAGTTTGATAGTTGAACGAGTCTAAGTAAAATCCGAAGATTGGAGCTTGGTTGGACCTTAAATCTACCTAATGAACAGGAACCTTATAGGAGCTGGAATTGAGGTACTTCAGGTCCAGTTGAATTAATTCTTTGAGAATCACGAGACTGGGTTCAATGGATTCTTGACTTCCTATGTAGAGTATTTTGGAGCACACACGACTCTTGTTGATGATGACCTAACTTGGACACTGATGAATCTCATATTCATCATGCTAAAATTGGTCAATTAGGCTCTGTTCCCCAACTTTAATCATCAACAAAGCATCATTAGCATTCATACATGTGTAAATAATATCTGCATTTCATCATACATAATTGCATTAAAAATCTCAAGTGTAAATTAGCCCAAAAAGCCGCTAACATCTCACATTTGTAAATAATTCATCCTAACTCCAATTGACCTCAAACCACCTCCATTGTGTAGATATTACTAACTTCATTAAATATAAAATACAAAAAAATTACTAACCCCAATAAGTGTCAAATGATCCCAAAGTCTAATTTCAAATCTGACAGACTAAAATAAGCATATCTCCCACATGCAGTGTGCGATTTTGGTCTACTCACTTTTAAGTACTCCATTTTCAAATATCTTCAAAACAAAACCAATTTCGTAAAATTCGGAGCTCATATGTGAAAGTTGGGTTTTGGGCCTCTTTTGCGCATTTCAACTTTTTTGCTATTTTTTACTTGATTTTTTATGTACATAATTTACCCTTTTAATTTTATTTCTTCTTCATTATTGTTCTTTGATGAAACTTTTATTAAGCGACACAAAAATCCAAATCCAGATCAAAATTGAAATTAAAGAAACTGACCGAGTCCAACGTCTATTGTAAGTCTGTATAAAAGTAGCGTGTTTCTTACTTCTATTTTATTTTCCTATTTTATTATTTACTAAAAATCCAAAAAAATAGATTACTGTGTAATTATTTTTCTTGTATTTTATCATAATTTTTCCAGATTTTTATCCTCTCTAAAATCACCATGCAACCACATGTCCCGCTCGGGCGCTTTGCTTCTCGAAACAGAGAGGGCATGTCAGTCAACAGATGGGTTCAGCTCATAGCAGGACTTGTACTCTTGCAATCTCTCCTGCGTTGGTGGAACCTTTTCAATCCTACGCTTTTGTTCTTTGTCCCATGTGCTTGAGCCAAGAATCCCATCGCCCTCGCCTGTTCAACTTCCCTGCCTGCTTTTCCGATTTGACAATTCACGGGCAAATATTCGCAATAAGAAAAGGGCGCTTTTTCGGAATCTTGGGTCGTCATGTCCCCACCGACGTAAAACAACCTCCCTTACAAACCCCCAAAATCTGTTTTCTATACACATAGAGAACCATCAAAAATACCACTTCGCATAGGTGACCTCTTTTTCTCATGGGTCCTTCATGAAAGTTGTAGATCTCGTCGAGATGAACAACTTTCCTGAATAAATTTTTTTTGATCTGAGGTCTCCTTCTACTTCTTCTCAAAGTTTGAAATTTTTTTGGCGCCACGTGGCAGCCCCTGGGCGTGCCACGTGGTGCCCCACCCGCACTCCTCTCTCCAAGTACACGTGCCACGCACGTGCCGCCTTCTCCTCCTGTGTGCACGTGCGCGGCACGTGATCACCCCCTCCCCTTCCCTCCAGCCGCTCGCCCATTCCTCTCCACCTCCTCCATAATCGTCATCGCTCCACCTCTGGCCGCCCACGATCCTCCGACCGTTACACCTCTAGCTCCCTATAAAGCCCAGCGATCGCCACCATTCGTCGAATCCTCCCTCTCGCCTGTGACAGCGGCCCAAGCTTCAGGCGTGATCCAAGGCCCCTCCGCCTTGTTGCTCAGTTTCACCTCCGACCACCTCGCTCCGGCCTCAGCCCTGCCGTTGAGCCCCCCCTCCTCCCTTCTCTGGAGGTAACCCTCCCTCTTTGTCTCCTTCTCCGCTCAACTTCCCCCTTCACCGGCCTTACAAAGGCCGGGAACCTTTTTCCCTCCGCCACCTGACCCACCACGTGACACACCTAGAGACAAACCTTCGCCGTCAACCCCCCCCCCCCCCCCCACTTTGTTCAGCTAACCTTCTGCAGGAACATCGGTTTCACCTCCGACCACCTCGCTCCACCGTGCCTCGCCTACCGGCCACCCAATGCCTCACCTCGAAGGTGCGCCGCAACGCTTCACCCTCCGGGCCTCGCTGTGCATGCTTCCCCCGCTCGACCTTCGACTGTGGCTCCGGTGCCCCACTGCTCCACTCGAAGCTCGCATCCACCATTGCTCGGTCATGTGTCGGCCGATCTCTACCTCCGCCTCGACCTTCCTTCGCGGTCGGTCAACGTCGTAGTCACGTCGTACTGCCCCGCACCGCGGCGGCACCGCCCCCACAGGACCCTCATCTACAGATGTCGTTGGATCAGGGGTCAGCCCTTGATCCAACAGCCACGATCTCGCCACACCCTTCACCCCGAGCCTAGGCCCATCCTAGAGGCTCGGGATGCCCGAACCTCCGCTTCATCATCGAGCCTCTGGTTCAGGTCTCCGAGCCTCAGGCCTGGGTCCGAACCACAGGCTCGGTCGTCCGACCCTCAACCGCTGCCCCAAACCTCCTAGCACACATGCTACGCACGTGCGTAGTGGAAAATTTGCATCAACACCCTTGCTCGTTTCAGAATTTGCAAAAATACCCCTACGGGGGGGGGGGGTAAATTTCAGAAAGGCCCCTCCGATTTTGCTAAATTACAGATAAGTCCATCCAGGGACCTCTTTGCAAGAAGAACTTTATTTTATTTACACTTTAGTACCTATAATTCCATTTTATCATATCTTTTTCATACGAACTCCATTTTAAGCATACAATATGTCATTTTAAAGCTATTTTCACTCTACCATTTAGCATAACTTGAACAGATCCGAGGTCATTTATTAAGAATTATTATTTGAGGATCATCATTGACTTTTGTAGGCTAACTTTGACATATCTGTGCCACAATTACCTTGGAAAAATTAGTGATTTCTTTTGCAGGAGCACGGCTGAGGACTTTACATTGAATAATTCCCTTCGAATCATTGATTACAATATTTGGGGATTTAAATCACACGAATTTCGAGGATAAATTCTATACTTAAATATTCTCATTGATTGGAAGTAGGATAATCTATTACCTCTTACGCTTGCAATCTGGGATTAATTTGAATATTTTTCTTGATCTACATCTGTTGATCTGTGATAAATTTTGAGGTCATTGATTATTATATTTTGGAGAAAAAATCTTAATCTCAGATCCTGTACTGAATTGTTGTCTCTATATATGTATGCACATCTATGTCACATTTGCATTTCATTGCATTATACATTTTCTGAACACAAAAATCAAGCAAACATTAATTAATTATTTAATTTAATTTAAGATCACGCAACTAAGAATCACCGTTCCCTGTGTTCGACCTTAGTAGACTTGCCAAGTAAAAATATTCCACAACATTCAAAGATTGTGGTATTTTGATCGACCGATTTTTACCTCCTATACTACAATTACCGATTATTAAAGAGGTGAATTTCGCGTTCATCAGTCACATGCACCTTTCACTTGTCTCAACTCAGTTGGAGTGGTGAGGGGATTGGATTTGCCGGTATGAGATGCACACAGTTGGAAACACTTGTCCTCCTCTAGGGAGGGAAGTGTACCCCAACCCGTCTGGTGATGATGAGTTTTGAGGACAGGAGATTGTGGGCTGCAATAAAGCTTCAAAAGAGGGATAGTCTACTGGCTCAACAGGAAAAATTCTCTATGTAAATGCTGTTGTATATATTATTCAAAAAAAGCAAAAATCAAAAACTCCAAAAAAAGTGGACAGGCCTGTACAAAAATAAAAATGTCTGCCGGAGTGTGCATATGTATATAGTCAATAAGCAAGCTTGAGCTTCAAAGTCAAAACATGTGAGCCTGCAGCTGGGTGACTTGACCACACTGGTCTTGCATTCTAGGATATGTAGCTACACTGGTTACCGTCCATTCTTCTCTTCACCCCCTCCTCTTGAGCTGGTTGCCACTTGAACTTAGAAGGGAATACTCTGCTCCTTGAGGAATGAGTTGTTGTATTGGGGGATCATTGGGTTGTCATATTGGAGAATCCAGTCTCTTTTTCATTTCAGTTGGGGGGAGCCACCATCACTTACACTGTACAAGTCAGATTCATAGTCATAAGTTTTCGTGTATGAGTTGAAGTATTTCTGACCTGGCTATTGAGGAGACTTGAGCAGAGTTTTGGGATTCGCGAAGGTTGTTGGATTTCAAATCCGGTTTTCATTAAGGTTCCGCCCACATTAAAATTCTAAAGGTTCGACTTAAGCTCCAAACTTTGATTTTGTGAAGATGAGTTTGATAATTAATCTCAGTCCATCGTTCTTCTTTTTCTTTTCTTTATTTTCTTTCTGCACTTATTGCATAAGTGTTTGCGAAGGACTAGCAAAGGCAAGTATAGGGGGATGATGAATCTACATTTCATCATCTTTATTCTATCATTTTGGCCTCAAAAACCCTAGTAAATGCGTGTAAATAGGCTTAATATAGGCATTGTATCATCCATGCATTATTGTGTAAATATTGTGTAAAATGTGATTTTTAAAGCCAAAATTATAGAATAAATAAAAGAAAAGAAAAAGAATAAAATATTGTGAATATTTTATGATCCGAAACCCCGAGACCTAGGCATCTCGATGACTAGGTCGACAAGGAATAAAGTAGGGGGAGATAAGGGCCAAAATACAATGAAAATGTCATTTTATTTTATTCATTCTTTATTTTAGGACCTATTTTTTGTTCCACTTTTTATACCTCAAATAAAGAATACATGAAAGTTGTAGATAATTAAATATAAAAAAACACAAAATTGATTTCACCCAAAAATAATGTACATATAAAAAGTTATGATTTGAATAAGATTCCAAAATCCCAACTTCCCAGACATGTATCTTGCAAATAAAAACTCGAAATGTATCAAAATCACCTTTAGTTGTATATAATTTTCAATAGCTATTTAATGAAGGTGGTTTCGTATTTTACGGAGCTACATTCTGAAAGTTGAGTTTTGGACCCTATTGTATACTTGTACAGATTAAAATATTAATTTTATTTATTATTCATTATTTTTACAATTTTATATTTTATAATTTTGTAACTATTATTTGTAATATATATGTATATTAAAACTGGAATTAAAACATCAATAAAATATAAAAATAAAATACCTTTATATAACACATAGGTACAATACCTAGAAATATACCTACATAGAATATACTAATATTTTATTAAATGTACAAAACACTTCAAAAAATTAAAATAAAAATATATTTAAATGTATAAAAATATTTTATAAATTTATAAAATAATAAACAAAATAGATAAATTAAATTCACAAAATAAAAATAAAATATTAAAATATATAGATTTGTATACCTATATAGGCCTAAAAAGGTAACTTGTAATTTTATATCTCGAAAAAATATATAAAAATCATAATAAAATACTTTATAAAATAATAAATATTTTTTATTTAATAACCAAAAATTAATAAATTCATTTTCTATTTTTAAATGATTTGACAAATGATTTTTGCAAGATTTTTCGTGGTTGGTCCACGTGGACCAACCAGGAGGGCCTGAGAGTTAATTGCGGGTCAACTCTCTGACCCTAGCTCCCGTAGCGTGTCAGACCTGTGGTTTTGACTCATTTTCTCAACTTTTTACAAGTCGATTCTTTCACCAATCGACTTGGGTCCCTTCATGACTTTTTATCACCACTGATCAAGGAATCACGCCCAAGGTTATTTTCGAGAAGGGGATCATTGATCCTCCTGTTAGACCTCGTTCTTTGAGCCGTCGGAGTCACCTTCTTCAAAACCCCCTCCTTTTTCCTCCTTCCTCGGGGGAACCTTCCTTGCCCTAGCCTTGGCCCCTCTGGCTGCTCAGGATTGAGGCCGGTGACAGGGGCCACTCCAGCCGCTCCGAGCGTGACCAGGAGAAGGCGGAAGTGCTTCCAAACCGCCATCTCTGGCCAAGTGGCCGTGAGGTCCATCTCAGGCATTTTTGCCTTTGAGGTCCCATTTTTCTTTGTTTTTCTTTTGCATGTTTATCTCTAGTATTTGTAGGATACTTTAGCTACCTTCCCTTTCGATCAGAGCGCCACCGTTCACCTCCGCCATCACCTCACCGGAGCTTGCTCCGGTGAGCTCCTCCCCTGTCGTTGCCCGCCTTCTTCCGCTTCTAGGTGGGGCAAGGCATTTTGCCCTCGTCTCCCTTAACATTTCTTACAGGTGCCAGGAGATAACAAGACGTTTGGAGGCGAATTTTGGGACACACCGGAGCCACCTGGAGCTCGTCTTCGACCTTGGCGTCGCGGGTCAGCTCCGATGGTCGCCAGCCGATTTTGACGCCGCCGGGACCTTATGAACCACTGTAGGAGCCTTGGGCGTCCTCTCCGAGCTTCCCAGAAGGCCGAATTAGGTCAGGCGAGCGGTTTGAAACTCAGATCCTCCGAGTTCTTGAGCTGTTCGTCCTGACCTACTCTCCGTCGTTCGTTCTTCGAGGAGCCCCAGACGAAGCCCCCGCCGCCCGATCGTTTGGCTCACTGCTGTCGTTGCATACTTTTTTTTATACGGGCAATGATAAAAACTCAAATAAGAGCCATACAAAAACAAAACCTGAGCAAAAGTTGACTCGTCATTTGGGTTTATTCTGCTGTAGATGATCATCAAACCAGAATTCTTAAAATATATTTGTCTAATTAATAATCCTATAAAATATTTGAATATACCGTCAAATTTAGTCACGTTAAATATAGTTAGCAATATATAGTATGTAGATTAATAAAACATCCTCCGTCGAATTTTTGTAATTATATGCTTATAAAATATTCTATTTCAAAGAATTGAGATACTTTTAAACCAAAAATCACATAATATTCTTTAAATGGACCTGAATACAGTAATGACACGCCTATAATATTCCAGAAATATAAAACAAAGTTGAGAGAAAAAAACTGTGTTCGTGTGCATAAATTGTCTTCATACAGCTGTGTTAATATACATACACAAAATGTTGGATGTGCTTTAATGATAAAACTAGTACACACCCGTGCGTTTGCTGCACGGGTGAATGAGTTAGCATCGTAGTATTGAATCGGTTTCCTAAAGAGGATTGTGTATAACATATGTAGAGTATATATATTTATAATTTTGTAAGAAATGATATTTATTTCTTCCAAAGATATAATCAATGAGAAAATTATTTATAACATATGCAGATTATTTGTTAGTTAGATTATATTTACTTCACTATACTAATAAAATTTTACATAGATTGGCATCAAATAGTGGTATTTGGCCGCCCTTCAGTCATGGTGATGTTTCAAACCCCGTTTTACAATATGCTGATGAAGCGATCTAATTTGCAAAGGGTGGGGGTGGAGTAGTCAATGAGACATTCCCATATCTTGAACATCTTTGGAGACATCTCTGTTCTTTGCATTATAGGGAGAAATCTGCATTTTGTGACTTTCGAACTTTCTCATGTTGAAAAAAAACTTTAAAAGATTTCTGAAAAACTAATAAATAAGTCGAAAAAGTAATCCATCAATTTGTGGCATTTGTATACAACATATGAGCATGCTCGCACTGTACAACATATGAGCCCGATCGCACTCATCATGTATGATATATACTAACATCATCAACTGGTAGTTTCAGAATCATTTGCAATAAGTTGAGAAAAACAAGAAGCAACTTGCCAACACAAACACGTCGTCCGACACCTCCTCGACGTTGCCTCCTCTCGGCAGTATCCTCGTCGAGTTGTCCCTCAGTCGCTACCCTAATATCATCGACACGACTCTGCTCTACATAATGGTTAAATTTCATGATTGATGAAATTATTACAGTATTAACTAAGTGATTTTGGATACCAATCCAATCAATCATCATCTTATTTTTTCAAGCTCATTCGTTTAAAATAAGCTTCTTCTTAATAGAGATCAATGACTTTGTTCACATCAATATGAATATAGCATTGTCTAAAAAAAGATTCAAAAGCATTCCAATGTACACAACAAAATTGTTATGTAGAACTCATGATTTTCCCAGTTCTAGGATGAACTTTCTTTGAGAAAATTACTCCAGTAATACCACAAATGTAATGATGAAAATTGCATGATCATGTTAGTTACCGTATCAATTTTGGAGAAGGGCTCATTGTTCTAATGTGATCACTCAAATTACAACTTAATCAACTGAAATAGAATTCAATGAGATCTGCGACAAAATAAAAAATAGAGAATCTTACACATTTACGAAGTTTCTAATGGCAGTTCGGAGTATACACTGCATTATTCCACTGATTACGTTACTGATTAATGAATATAATGTTCGTAGGTCTTATTCTTTCCAGCGTAAAGGATCTCCGAGTTCTAAATTTAGTATTCTAGTATGCTATCCATAGTCATTTTACGTTCCATTGTAATTCAAATCTACAGTTCTCTTAAATCTGGATAGTTATAATGTTAATTGATATTTTTATTTCATTAGAAATTCGTTAAACATCAAGCTCATAGCGAACATCTAACTAACAGATTCAGCTTTAATTAACTGTAAAGATTCGACCACTAATACAATCAGTTGGACAATACGCACAACCCCACAGGTGAACTTCTGATTAAAAATCGTGTAACCTATTTCACACCATATTAATCAAACAAACACTGAATTAGTCACAAAAATCTCTCAAGCTCGCAACGGAAGTAATGTAAGGGGAAAGGGAAAAATCCTAAAGAGGGTAGACAGTAGACACAGACCTTAATTGAACTCAATCAATCCCAGTGATATGTTTTGGAAAAAAGAAAATGAATCAAGCTCGACCGCCCATTATCGACGGCGGCTGCATATAAACTGAGAAACGTCCACCGTGCTCTCCGCATATGGTGCCACCGATTCCATCCTAGCATTCATCTTCCTCCCCACAAATTGCATTTCCATCACGCAGCTTGTGAAGCCTATCGCCAACGGGGCCTTCGAGTGCTCCCCAAAGTTCCCAGACGAAAATTGGAGTCAGAATCGGTAGAGTTACATCGACGCGATTGAGACATCCTCCCGCGAGAATTAGCCTGGCGGCTCTCGTTCCTATCACCTCTGTAGGCATGTACATAGGCATCTCTCCTCCGACTCCTCCAGTTTGCCCTCATATCGCCCCTCCATTTCGTCTCTCCAAATATGGAGCCCTAGCTCCGATGACGGTGTTACACGAAGAATGGGAATATCCGGAGAAGAGCAGTCGCCCGATGGTTGACCCAGAGAGGCAAGCTTGGAGGAGGGGAAAGGGGTGGGAGCCGCAGGCAGCAACCCTAGATGGGAGATTGGAATAGAGTCGGCTTTTACAACAGTTCGAGGTAGAAGCGGAAAGATGGCTGAGAGCCGAGGGGTAAATTTGGAATGTATGACCCATGGACATGGGCATCTACGGAATTTACGAAGAAAGAAGAACTAATGGAATTGACGGGCTTTAAGATATGTATAGATAGATTAGAGGATGTATTTGTGGTTCGTTGTGGTGAGATGTTTTAAATGTATGGCATTTGTCCATGGTATTAAATCTGTAAACATATCTAAAAATTGTTGAGAATGGAAATAATGCAAGTGTGTTAAAAATCTCAGTTGAAAAAGATATGAAGAGAAGCACATACAGTGGAAAATTCCAAAGAAGAAAAGGAAGATCTTAACAGTAAAAAACCTACACAAGTACATGTAAGTTATCACTATTTTTCCCCCTTTCACAGGAGATCGTCACATCTGAGGAGAAATATGGTAATGACACTACAACAAAATACGCTTCTCGTGACCGAATTATAATGACAATTTGATGACTTGAAGTGATGAAAACGACTATTGGGACAACAATTTCGTCACCACTACTCTATCTCTAGAAGTGGCATCACTAAAGTCTTTGGTGACTACAAAATAGTTGTGATGTTTATTATGATGGTTATTTACTCACCACAATCGTAAAGGCGGGAGAGTTGTGGTGATGAAATTAATCAGTCGCCACAACTTTGAAGACCTTGAACATTTATTGAAACGATACATATTTTTCCAGTGAGAAATTCTATACAAATCAAAATCAACACATACAAAATGAGTGCACCATTTTTTCTTGTATACAAATAAACATGAAATGTATACATTCATTTCTATTTAGTCTTACATACAAATATGCATTTAAAACAAAATTTCAGCTTTGATTATTTAAGCAATTATTGTAAGGTTCGCGTGTACCTCCAGCATTTTCTGTTCCCACTAGCATATGTAGGGCATAACAAAATAATGTTTAGATACGAATCATATATCCAATTAAAATAGACACGCAACTCATCAAATCTAAATTATAATGAAATGGGGGTGAAAGAAAAATCACCCACAAGTAATAGAGTTTTGGATTTCCATCAGAAAGTGTACAATCTATCAAAAGGAATCCTAGATGTAACAATGCATACCTTGTGAGTTTTTTTCCATCAACATTTGAGACCTATGAACAACATTCATGTATCTACACCAACCATTTAACAATCCCTTCCAAAAATATAGTATGGACAAAGAAAAAAAGGTTGAATTGTGATGAATCTCGATCTCATCACCTTTATTCTTTCATTTCGGTATTTAAACCCTAACCAAATGCATTTATATATCATTAGTTTGCATAAATTAACACTCATTATTTATTGTATAAATATTATATAAAATATATTGTGTAAAGACAAAATAAAAGAATAAAAAAAAGAATATCAAAGGTATTTTATGACCTTAAACCCTGAGACCTAGGCATCATGATGAATGGGTCGATAAGGAATTAAGTAGGGAGAGATAATGGTCAAAAACAATAATAAAACCCTAGTTTTTACCCTTCAATAATTAATTTTTAGGACTTATTTTATTTATTTTATTTATACCTCAAATAAAGAAACTTTGTACATTAAAGTTGTAGTATAAATACATAGAAAAATATAAAATTGATTTTACACGAAAATAATACACAATATACATTTTATACTCAGAATAAAAATCCAAAATCCAAACTTTCCAAACCCATACCTTCTCCATCTGGACTTAAAATGCACTAAAGTCACATTTAATTATATATAACTTTTTCTTAGCTATTTAAGTAAAATGGTTTCACTTAATTTGGAGTTAAGATGCAAAAATTAGGTTTTGGACCCCTATTGTACAATATTCTTGAATAAAATAATTATTTTATTTATTATTCATGTTTTTCAAACTTTTATATTTTTATAATTTTGTGAATCTTATTCATAATATATATATGCATAATAAAACCAGAATAAATAAATTAAAAATTAAATGAAATAATAAGTTTATTTCTATACATAGACGAATATATTATACTCATACCTATATAAATTATACCTATATTTATTTAAGTGTACAAAATACATGAAAAAATACAATAAAAATATATTTGTATATATATAAATAAGTTCTAAATATATAAATTATGTATATAAAATAATAAAATATAAAACACAAATAAAAAAAACGCAAATCATAGGTAATCAAACCTATAAATAAACTCTAAAAATATCTTGTAATAAATAAACTCGTAAAAATATATAAAAATCAGATTAAAATAATACATTAAAAATAAATATTTTTCATATTGTAATAGAAAATAGAATAAACCATCTACTATTTAATTTCTATGTATTTCTTATTTTTATTTCTGCTTTGTCCTTATGTTGCTGCATGTCTAGCCCCCTTTGACCCGCTATATGTGTATCATCGTTGACATCTTGAGTTCTTTGATTTTTTTCCCCAAGATTCCTAATTTTTTTTGAGTTGGTCTCTTCTTGACTTTTGAACCTTGGTCCTTGTACTTTCATGCCTAAGATTCATCTCGGTCGATGGATCATCACCTCGAGCAGAGGCCCTCATCAAAGACCCCATGTATATAGTGTAGCATCCAACCTTCCTTCTCCCTTTGATCCTTCTTCCACCACTAAAACCTAGCTCTCATGCGTCTAGGAGAATCTTGGTAATAGTAGGAAGCCCTTGGAGAGCTCAGCGACCCAGTTGGCATTGAATCGAAGTTGATCTGAGTTCAACCACCTCCTCCACCACAAGCTCGCTCCAGCTCAGGCCAGGTCAGGTAGAGTTCCTTTATTTCTTGTATTTTCATTCCTCGACATAGTAGTAATGTAGGTTTGATCTTTTGTTTCGATTGATTTTGTTTGATATTTTGTAAAATCCAAAAAATTACCTCGTCGGAGCTCTGATTCCGCCGCCTTGTTCCGTTGTGCTTGACTATTCTACACCTGCTCGATCACCCCCATATCCTTTACCGTCACGTATCCTTCACTCCCAATGCCTCGAAACACTTAGATCTCGTAAAGATCTCGAGATCAAGTCGTCCTTCTTCGTCGAATGCTAGAGGACCTCGCCCAACATCACCCAAGCTCATCCTAGTTTAGCAAGCATCCCATAACCGTCGCCCTTACGTGACATATCTTCCTGTAAGTTCTGGAGCTTTAAAAGGCCTTTCATGGGTTGATTTTAACCAATCCATATGTTCATGGAGTGCCATCCTTTCTTCGACCTCGAGAGCTCTTTGGAGACCTTCCCATCCTTGTTTGAGCCCACAAGCTGATGCGCAAGGCTTCTAGGAAGCTTTTGCACCTTGTAGGAGCACTTGAAGTATGTGAGACAATGGAGTTGTGCAAGATCGACATCCGGGCTTGGTCATGTTCTTCCTGTTCTTCTAGGGAAGGTCTTGATCGTCCGATTCAGGAGGAGCGCTAGATCTTCCAGCCACCGTTAGATACGACCCATCTCAGACCCAAGATTAGCTGTTGGGATCTTATCCTAGCCATCTATGCTGAAGTGTCATCATGCAACTGACGAATCTTCGTTTTATCATCTTTATTCTATCATTATGACCTTAAAAATCCTACTAAATGTGTGTGAATACCTTTAGTTTATTCATTTTAGCATTCATGCATCATTGTGTAAAAAGTGTATAAAATATAGTTTTTAATGTCAAAATTATAGAATAAAGAAAAGAGAAGAAAAAATAAAATATTGAAAATATTTTATGACCCTAAACCCTGAGACCTAGGCATCTCGATGACTAGGTTGACAAGGAATAAAGTAGGGGGAGATAAGGGCCAAAAGACAATAAAAATCTCTTTCATGTGATTCATTTTTATTCATTTTTGGGACCTATTTTTATTTCCACTTTTTATACTTCAAATAAAGAAACTTTGAACATAAAATTGTAGATTATAAAATATATAAAAATACAAAATTGAGTTTACAAAAAAATACAGTAAAAATATTGTATAAAATGTGGTTTTTAAAGTCAAAATTATAGAATAAAGAAAAGAAAAGAAAAAGAATAAAATATTGCAAATATTTTATGACCCGAAATCCCGAGACCTAGGCATCTAGATGAATAGATCGACAAGGAATAAAGTATGGGGTGATATGGGCCAAAATACAGTAAAAATACTTATTTCATTCTTTATTCATTTTAGGACCTATTTTTTATTCTACTTTTTACACCTCAAATAAAGAAACTTTGAACATAAAAGTTGTAGATAATTAAATAAAGAAAAATACAAAATTGATTTCATACAAAAATAATATATAGATAAAAAGTTATGATCTGAATAAGTTTCCAGAATCCCAACTTCCCAGACCTGTATCTCTCAAATAAAAACTTAAAATCTAGCAAAATCATCTTTAATTGTATATAATTTTTCATAAGCTATTTAATGAAGGTGGTTTCGTGTTTTGCGGAATTACGGTTTGAAAGTTGAGTTTTGGACCCCTATTGTATATTTGTACAGAGTAAAATATTCATTCTATTTATTATCCATTATTTTTATACTCTTATATTTTTATAATTTTGTAAATATTATGTATAATATATGTGTACACTAAAACATGACTAAAACACTAAAGACAATACAAAAATTAAATACATGTATATAATACATAGGTATAATACCAATAACTATACCCATAAAAGAATCTACTCCTATTTATTTAAGTGTACAAAACACTTCAAAAAAATAAAATAAAAATATAGTTAAGTGCATAAAAATGATTTATAAATTATTAAAATAATAAACAAAATAAATAAAATTAAATACAAGCAATAAAAATAAAATATTAAAATATATAAGATGTGTATACCTCTATAGGCCTAAAGGCAACTTGTATTTTTATATCTCTAAAAAATAAATAAAAATCATAATAAAATACTTTATAAAATAATAAACATTTTTTATTTAATAACCAAAATTAATAAATTCATTTCTATTTTTTAATGATTTACAAATGATTTTTTCCAAGATTTTTCCTGGTTGGTCCACGTGGACGAACTAGGAGGGCTGGAGAGTTGACCGCGGGTCAACTCTCTGGCCCTAGCTCCTATAGGCTGTCAGAATGGGTTTTGACCCATGTTCACGGATTTTTCGAGGACGAAGCTTTCACCATTTGAGGACACACCCTTGACGATTTTTTGTCCTCGTAGAGTGGTCTTGCACGCTCAGGCCTCTCCTCGAGGATTGCATCGCTGCTCTGCCTGATGTGCCTCGATTTTGGAGCCATGTTTGCCAACCGTTCAAAAACACCCATTTCCTTCCTTTGCATTTTGAACCCACTTTGACCTTGTCCAGACTCTCCTGGATCCTTGCTGCAGACAGGGGAGGTGACAGCTCCCCTCCAGCATCCTCGTAGTGACCTTGGCGAGTGTTTAAGGGCGATTCCACCCCCATCTACGGCTCCGGACGTTGAGGTCTTTCTCTAGTTTTTAAAGCCATCGAGGTTCTGATTCCTATCCATTATTCTTGCTGATTAATTAGCTGTAGTCCTAGCTTTTAACTCGTGTGTTTATTTTATCGAATCATTAGTTTAGATCCATGATCAAACACCTCGCCGGAGCTCTTGAGCTCCGGCAACCATCCTCGACTCCACGAACTCCGTTCCCCGCCAATAAATGCCTCTTCCTGCTTGCAAGATAGATGCCATCCCTTTGTTTTATTTGCAGGTTGAGAAGGAGGCATCTGAGCCTCGATTCGGCCGGAGGGGGGGTACACTCTAGGTTCGTCGGAACCCATCGCGACCTTCCGGGACCCATCGTTGGTCTCTGGAGCACTTGAGGGAATCTGGAGACTCCCCGGAGGTACAAGAGCATGGAGCGCCCATCAGCAGAGCTCGCGGTGGTCGGAGGCAGGAGTGGGCTCGATTCCAAACTCGCCTCTGGCGAGTTCATCTACAGTTCTTCCTCCATCGCCCAGCATCGTTCGATCAGCTCCTATTCTTCCAGGCCCTCCATCAACCGTCGGATTTCGCAGCCCAACGCCGTCCGATCTTCATCGACCTTCTAATCTAAGCCGTTGGGCGTGAACCGTTATCGTGGGACCGTGTGCGGACACTTGGCATAAGTGACTCATCTCATCCATCGGATCCCCGGGCTTGGGTATTTTGCAGTACTCGGCCAACCAATTTTGTTACTTAATTATTATATTATAAACTTTCATTTGTCGTTTTAATACTTTTGTAATATTTAAAAAAGACCCAGAACTTTATAGTAATTGCAAACAGGTCCTTGGCCACGTCACCTCACGTGCCTGCGCGCGTGAAGTGTGGGGTATTTTGCACGAGGGCCCTCACATATTTTTGAATTTCGATTAAGTCTAGGAATTATTATATAACATGTAATGTTTTTGGTATAATTGCAAAACAACCCTCGACTTTTGGAAAATAACAAAACAGTCCTTACCAGTCACAGCCTCATGCGCGTGACCTTGGAGTTTTTATAGAGGTGCCCCTCCGCTTTTGGCTATTTGTATTTAGTCCATAAATATTTTTAATATGTTAGAATTTTGTGTAAAAATTGCAAGCTGCCCCATGGACTTTTTCATATTTACATAAATGCCCTTGCCAGTAGTGTAGTTTCTCTTTGTTGTCTCTATTTATTTCATGCATCTATAAAATCCTAAAAATCACTAAAAAATAGGAATATACTCTTGTTGCATTGTGATTCCATGCTATATTTTTATTTGGCGTTTTTGTTGCATTTTAGTATTTATAAAAATTCAAAAACATGCATTTTCAGCACTGTTTGCATTAGAAAATACACAAAATTAGAAAATTTTTTTGAAAAATTACAAGAAATTACATTTTGTGTTGTGTGTTTTAGCTCCAGACCAAAAATCACTAAAAATTATAAAAGAAAACTCATAAAAATTAGAAAACCCATAAAAATTTCATAAAAATCTTAAAAGTTCCAGAAAATCCTAAAAATCTAATTTTTGTCTCTGGATTTTTTCTATTTTATTATCTTTGATTTAAAATTAAATTGAGGAATTTTTCTAATTTATATTTTTCATCCTCATTTTAATTTTGGCTAGCAACCTTTATTCATTATTTTCAGTATTTTTGCCTTTAAAAATACCGAAAAAATAGAAAAAATCACAGAAACATTAGAAAAATATAAAAATCACAAAAACACTTTATTTCCTGTATTTTGAGTATTTTCCCCTGTTTTAATCTCTCTCTTATCTCTAGTGTATATATATTCCTTATATATACATTATATCTTTATTAAAAGAAAAATAAAATACAAAAATATAAAATATAAAAAGTAAATACAAAATCTGTAAATTAAAAATCAAAATATAAAAATATAAAATCAAAAATTAAATAAAAAATATAAAATTAAATACCTAAAAAATAGCACTTGTATAGACAAATACATCACATTCACATTTTATGCATTCAATTGCCCCATTCTACCTGTCTGCTTCCTTTGTTTGACCTCTACATTGCTTGCACACTATACACATCCTTTGTAGAGTTATAATTAATTTTAACTCCGCTTTCATTGTTTGATCTTTGTTGTGGGTTAATTGTTGTTTGAAGTCTGGATTTTCTTGCGGATCGCCACAACGACTTTGCCTCCGCCTTGTGTGAGGCATATATAGACCTGTGGAAAAATCACTTCAACACCTGCTCCCCATTTCCACCGACAAGATCTAAAAAAATAAAAAGGAGGTAAAGCTTCTCATGTCATCCATGCTGCACCATCATGAACATCCTCATGCTCGTGTGTCTCTGCCTCACTCCTGCATGTATGTCGTCATAGTCTTCCTGCATAGCCACAACCTCTCGCGATGCCGCCCACTCCCACGCAACCTTCGCCTTCTCCACCACGCACGGTCGTGCAATCCCTCCTCTGCCTCTTCCGTGAGCGACAAAGGAGGGGCTACCATTGTTCTCGATGTGCAACACCATCGGAGGGGGGATCGGCCTCCACATGTAACCTCCCGCACGTCGTCGAGAGAGAGAGAGAGAGAGAGAGAGAGAGAGGAGTTGCGGGAGAGAGTAGTTGAGAGAGAGAGAGAGATGAGATAATTAAGGGTTGTCACATACTAATTTTAGATATTGACAAATGACCAAAATAGGATTTTATCATTAAAATAATACAACTAATGTGTTATTTATTACAACCGTGTGATTTGAAATAAATAGATGAGATGGAGGGCTCACAACAAAAGTAGTGAGACACCGCCTCATTTGAAGTTTCTCATATATATATATATATATATATATATGTATATATGTATATATATATGTATATATATGTATATATACATATATATATATATTTGTATATATATACCTATATATATGTATGTATAGGATTTAATGGGGCTGCCCTCTGGGAGTAGCCAACATGGTTGCCCCGTCCCCTATTTCGAAGTGTTTTTTATTTTGTTTGAAAAAAAATCAAGTATATTCATCCCTATATCCCTCCTATATGACATTCGAATTTCGTCAGAAACAGAGACTCCTACGACCTCCATCGAGATAGTGTCGATTTAACAAATCATGTTACTGTTAAAAAATAATTGTCTGGATGGAGGTCGTAGGAGTCTCTGTTTCTGACAAAACATGTTACTGTTAAAAAATAATTGTCTGGATGGAGGTCGTAGGAGTCTCTGTTTCTGACAAAATTCGAATAACATGTAGGAGGGATATAGGGATGAATAAACATGACGATATTTTTCAAAAAAAAGCCGAAAATAGTGCGGGGGCAGCCCCCCCCCAGACACACACACGACACACACACACACACACCACACACACACCACACACACACACACACGCACGCACGCACGCACGCACACGCGCGCGCGCCCCCGCACACGCACACGCACACGCCCACGCACACGCACGCACACACACCCACACACACACACCCGCACACCCACACCCACACACGCACACCCGCACACGCACGCACGCACACGCACACGCGCACGCGCACGCGCACGCGCACACACACACGCACACACACACACCATGTTGAAAAATCCATTATAGTTTCATAATTATTTTTTATTCTATGTTGTTAACGGTAGTGGAAATTAGAAAAGTTGAAAAGTACTTTTCCATGATTTTCTTTTTTTCTTCCCATTCATTAGAAGTTATTGGATATTCTATTATTATTTATCTATTCTTTAAAAATACGGACACTCGTTATTCAAATTTCATGCTTTCTTCGTAATTTTAGTTGCATGTCATAATATCATGGAAATTTACCTTGATGGTTTTAATTGCAAATCACCACTTTAGCAGGATTCAATTTATGTGATTAAATCATAAGAAGCTATGCCGAAATTCTGATTTAAAATGATTATAGTCTAAATTATTGATATCAAAATTCCAAAATGTAGGGATGCAAATATGTTTATATGAATCGAATGCTTATAATAGAATCTGAGCCAATATTCCAATTTAAAATTTAGGATCGAGAAGGTAATTCACAAAGTTTTGTTTTTAGGATTCATCGGGTATAAATACCATCATATATAATCAATTTGCAAAAATGGGTACTTTAGAGTCCCTGTAACAAACATCAAATCAACTTTCATAGAAGTGATTTATCACTAGATTATTTTTTAAGGTGATTTTTGTTTTAATTTCGTACATATATTAATCTTTATTTAACAACCATCAAATAAACGAAAATCCAATCCAATCAAATTACCCGCAACCAACCACTCATCATCCCCACAAAACATCCTCACCCTTCGATTTATTTCATCCAGCGTTCCTTGATTCCATCTCCACAATTCACGCTCTTAAAAACAAACAATTATGTATTGCCATGTGTCCTTTCCTCTAAATACCAAAAAGTGGAAATACGATGGCAAAGAAACAGAAATAATATAAACTTTAAATTTTTCATAGCGCCATATTTTTGTATGCCAGAACGTGGAAATACGCTCAAATCCCTCCACGTTGAACAAACAAAAAATAAATAAATGATCAATGTCCTTAATACCTTTCATACAACGTTAGCATGAATCATTGGCTTGAGGGAATAATCAGACCTCTCGTACACCCGTCATGATCCACTCGCTGCCTAGTAACTATATGAATACTAATTATACGTCGATTCCCAACAAAGGATTTCATTTTGCAAATGTAACAAAAGGAGGCTTGAACTTATTTCTCTGAAATACATGCCTCCATAAGTTTATAAGATCCTCATATAACGACTTTAAACCCGAAAGTTGAAAGTTTAGACCTTCTCTGTTACATTTGAAAATCGAAACCCTCAATTGAAAACTAAGCTATGATTCAGGTCAATTTTTGTAATTTACCCTATTTCTTTTTAATTCAATAATTTCTAACACGTTCTGTTTAAGAGGAATATTAAACCTAAAAAATCAAACACTCATTAATAATCCAAGGGAGAATAACATCAGTAAAGGTACAATATACTTAAAAAAAATAAAAAAATTGTTTTAAAGACTGAGATATGTGAATTTGTATCACTACCAGTATAGAATCTACGAGGAAAATACTGTAAAATAAAAATAATACGTCGATGTTGATCAGAGAGGTAATCCGATCTCATCTCCCTATGCCGCGACGTCTCTTCTCTTCTTCGCGGAAAGCTCG
Source organism: Ottelia alismoides (assembly GCA_037367405.1). Taxonomy (NCBI): domain Eukaryota; kingdom Viridiplantae; phylum Streptophyta; class Magnoliopsida; order Alismatales; family Hydrocharitaceae; genus Ottelia; species Ottelia alismoides. The sequence goes on along the minus strand of JAZKJV010008826.1, from coordinate 336,079 downwards.
CCTTTGAAGTGCGCCCTCATGTGCCCACCAAGCTTTTGCCCCGTCTCGTACTCTCGCTTGCAAAATTTACACTTGTGCTCTGCCTTCCTCTTCTTCTTTGCCGTGGTTGTTGCGCAGACGTCTACGTTGACGTTTTTGATGGTGCTCCCCGAGTTGAATCCCGTGCTCATCAATAGCAGTATGTCCGCCACTTCAAGCTCGCGCTCGTCGAAATCAACTTTGGCCGAATCAACCGATCGGGATTTCGGTGCAACCGATGCTTCTGCAGTTCTTTGTTCCAACTTATACTTGGCCACGACCTCGGGAGGGGGTGCGAAGATGCCTTTGTAGGGCCTGTTCTTGTGCACCTTCATGTGTCCCGATAGCTTCTTCATCGATCCGAAGGTCCTGTCGCACCAAAAGCATGTCATCGTCGCTTTACCTTCACCGGCATCGTCCGATCTCCTCCTCTTGCACTCGCGATCTTCGTCCCTTGTTTCGGAAACACGATTTTCTCCAACATGGTCATTCTCCTGTTCCTCTTCTTTAAGAACGACCCGATACGTCGTCCAAGAGCGAATGATCTGGACTCCAGGTCTCTCCATTGCCGTGATCCCGGTGCTCTGCAAGGAAAAGATCGGTAATCGATGCAGTATGTTGATTGGAAAAGAAAAACGAAGCTACGAGATCGTACCTTTGCCGAGTTGTAACTGGAGTTCTCTCTCTCTCTCGTAAATACGTATACAGAGAGAGATAGAGACCGTGTACTCCTAAATTGTGTAGGAATATTATAACGGATTAAAGCAAATTTTAAAAAAAAGAAAATGAAACAAAGCTTAGGTATACTGTAGAGTCTCTGTAACAAACATCAGTTCATCACCAGATTAGTTTTTTATGGTAATTTTTGTTGGAATTTTCGTGCATATATTAATCTTTATCTAATAACAATCAAATAAACCACAACCAACAGTCACCTGTTTCATGCAGCGTTCCATCTCCATAATCCACACTCTAAAAAAACAACCAATTACGTATTGCCACGTGTTCTTCCCTCTAAATACGAAAAATTTAAATACGGTGACAAAAAAACGGAAATGATAGGAACAGTAAATTTCTGGTAGTGCCATATTTCTTCACGGTTAATTAATAGCTAATAATGTCAAGAGGAAAACGCAAATACATGTTTAATTAAAATAAAACATTACTTTTTATAAAATTTATATTTTAGGTTCCAACGAAAATTAAAATAACCTACCAATAAAATATTAAATGAAGTTGTCTTTATTATAACCATTGTTTTTCTTCATATTCATCGTATCATACAAAAAAGATTAAAAGTAGTCTTAATTGGAAACACAAATTTAACTTTAGCATCCTAAGAAAAGGAAAATCAAACTAGCTGTTAAAATTTTGAACAATTACGTAAGTTGAGCATATTCATAAAATAAATTCGTGATTTATCACATCCAGAAGCGTAGAACTCTACGGTGCAGGTTCCATTATCTTTTCAGGTCTTAAATATTAAATCCAAAATTATTTTTTAAATCCAGTCGGCAAAGTGTACAATTAATTAGTTTAAATTATTTGTTTACGATGTTTTTAGTCCAGTTAGCTTCTAGATGTTATTTGTTCACTATTGAGTAATGTTATTATTGAGTAATGAGATGCGATAATTGTGAGGATTTGATGATTCCGAAATAAGGATTCAAACAATAATAAATATCAATTGATTGATTTATTAGGATAATTATTGGACATGGCATCTCGTCTGATGTACTAAACATGCCAAACGATCTCAATCAACTGGTTTTATAACTTAATTTTACTAGTAATTATCTTATAATCGCTAACGGATTGAATTTAATATCAGTTGTTCGGACACGTGTTAAGGCCGAAGTGGATAGGATGAAACTCCTCGACCAACTAACATCGCTAGGATATCTCCCGAGGGTCAACAAGTAGCTAGAGTGGGTGGGAATAGTGAACATGGGTCACATTGGATCATAGTAGATTGGATGGGAATAGCCTTGCAAGGAGACAGATTTGGCTATCATTGTTATATGAACCTTTAACAACGAATATGACATTCGCGGATAATTACAAGAACAACAAATACTTTTACAGGAAGTGTTTGTTGTTTTATCTTTAACACCGGAAGATATAGCGATGAATGTTGGAAATGATAAGGACTTCTGACCTTTCTACATCTAAAATATTCGATTAAGAATATAAATAAATGAAACTCAACTAGATAATACAAGCTTTTTTGAGAACTTTTCAAATTATATATTAGTTGATATTCCAATTATTTAACTTTCATATATATTATATAGTAGTTTATCTATAATATATTAATAGAAATTTCTTTATTTATTTTAGCAATCACGGTAATATATCAGTAGCTATTTTCTCTCTAGAGTATACTCTATGTTATTAAATAGAATTTGAATAATAGATTCAATTTCATATATATACACACACATATACATATACATACACACACACACACATATAGGGATGCCCATGTGAGAGCTAAAATCTGTGAGACCATGACATGATTGATTTTGGACTACTAGATTCTCTAATCTCTCTCCTCATTGATTGTAGGAGAAGAGAGGAGCATAATCAAGTGGTCCAGATTTACTGCTCTCATTCTCTCATAAATTTTAGCTTTCACAGGATCAACCACTACAAGGAAAAAAACTTGTGGCGAAAACTTTATCCTGACGGAAATGTGTTCCGACGGATAAAACTATCACCATAGCCTTTTTAATGGAAAAATTATAAGTCCATCCTGAAATTATACAAAAGATTGCACATTAGAAGGGTATGAGAGAAAATATCCTGAAATGGGCTTTTTTAAATAATTATTAAAAAATTGAAATTAATTAAATATATAAGATTAAAAATAATTTTAAAAAATGTGTATCAATTGGCACCTGAGGTGCCAATTTGGGATGCCTCCTCCAAATCGGCACATGAGGTGTCGATTTGGAATGTGGCTCCCAAATCGACACTTGAGGTGCCGATTTGGGCTTGGGAAAATTATATATTTGACCTGTCCCACCTTTTTCTTATACATGTTATTCGATCTTCTAAATAAGGAAAATATGAATTTTTTTCTATTAGACAGGAATGAGAACCGTTTAGACAATTACTATATTAATAAGTAGGCATCATTGTGATTTATAATTTTTCTATTGACGTCTTCTTTTCTGAAGCTTATTGCTCTCATCATTGGAGTGGAAAGGTGGGAGCTTTTCTTCTGCACCTCCTCCTCATCTTTCTTCTCTCTGATGACGTTATTCTCAGATAGGAATTAGGTATAATAGTCAATTAGATTTATTATATTAACAATTTTATTAGACAAAGTATAATAGTCAATTGAGAGTGTGCTCAACATTCTTTACTATTGAAAGACGTCAGCTCAAAAATGCACAATTTAACATCAATTAATTTGGAAAAATGCAAGTATTTCATTAAAATCATAAAAGTACAAAAAATGTGTTTACAAATAATAATAATAAATAATTTACAACATCTTATAGTTTCCATGTCCTTATAAATCCTTTCAGACCTCCTCCTCCTCCTCCACCTCCTCCTTTGTCATTTCCTTTTCCACGATCTCTTATTTTCCTGTGACTCTCCTCATGTGTCTTCTTCTTCTTCTTATTCTTATTCTTCTTCTTCTTCTTATTCTTCTTCTGCTTGGTATTTTTTTCGAATGTGTTGGAATGTACCCTAGAGGATGCGGTCTAGTTGACGACTTCCGTGGAGGTTCGGTTGTTTGAGCTCCTTGGTTTCTCGTACTTCTTACGCTTGTTGACTGGCGAGGCGACTCTAATGAAGGAGGCTCAGTGATCCTTACTCTCGTGGAGGGTCTTCGAGGCGGGTGATGAATACCCATTCATCACTCTTCATTCTTTTATTTTAGTTACAAAACCTATGCAAAACACATGTATATTCATGTAAATAGCAATAATTGTCAAATAGCATGCATTGTGTAAATAGGCATATTTAGCATGTTTTGTGCATAAATAAAAGAATAAAGAAATAAAAGAAAAAGAGGGAGATATTTAGAATAAATATTGAGTGACCTAATCCCAAGGGAGGGCTCAGCATGAGCCTGACCGCAAAAAGAACCAAGTAGAGGGAGATAGGGCCAACTTATGTGTACATATACATGTAAATAAATAAAAAATTATTTTCTTCTTAATAAAATTAAAATTGGTATTTATTTGTATATATTTATAAATATAAAACTAAAATAAAAATGGGAAAAATAAAAGAAAAATAAAAAGAAATAAAATTCCTTTATTATTGTACATAGACCATGTGTATAAAACCACACATCTATTTTTCTATTGTAAATAAATAATTAAAATCCCATAAAAATATGTACATATTCCATATTCCATAATGTAAATAAATAAAATAAAAATCATAAAAATAAAAATAAAAATAAAATAAAAAGAAATAAAATCAAATCAATTTCCAACCTTGTATATATACCATGTATATATATAAAACTATTTATTTAACCCTTGTAAATAAACAATAAAAATAAAGTAAAAATACCCCTTTATTCCAAATTTTATCTTATAAATAAAATATAAAATTGGAATAAATTGTGCAAAAATAAAAAATTAAAAATAAAAAATAAAAAATCCATATTGTATATACCTATATATAATAATACTATATTGTAAATACATTATTTTTATTTCAAAAAAATAAATAAAAATCACTAAAAAATAACTTAAAAATAAAGAAACCTTTTTCATGTTTTAAGTTTTTCGAAAATAAATCATTTAATATTTTTTATTGAATTGTCAAAGAATTAATAAAAGTTGAATTCCCATTAGTCCACGGGGGATTGTTGACCCCCGGTCAACTCTCCCCCGCGGATCCCTTCTAACGGATCCGAGCGACCGACCCGATTTCTCCTCTTTTTCCCCGATCGATCCGATCACCAATCCCTCAAACCCCGGGCTCCAATCGTTCCCTGTGGATCCGAGATCTTCGCCCGCATCTTTGCCTAGGGGTTCGTGTTTCACCAAGCCGGACTCGTCACCTTCTTCTCGGACCTGCAGAACTATATAGATGAACCTCCGACAGCCATTTCACGCCATCTTTGGCACTGCCCCTTCTACCCAGGACCTCCACCCTAATCCCTAGAGTGACAGTTATCGATTGGCGTGTTGCAGAGAGGAGGAGGAGCCCTCCGCCACCGATCCGGCGACGTCAGCCGCATTGTGCCGCCTCTAGGAGCGCTTAGCCTCGGAACTCGATGCTTCCTTGAGGCAAGAACCCCCAGAGCTCCGTGAGCTCACCCAGAGTCGGCTTCATCCATCAGGTAGACTCGAATCCTTCTAGTTTCCCTCCATTTTCGATTACGCCCAATTCGACCCATCTCCATCTTTCATCGATTCCATTCGCTCCGATCGTCTGCTCATCCGTTCGACCCTCCTATCACGACCACGGGACCTCTTTTCACGTTCTTCGCCCATTCACTCACCTTGGCTCGCCCCGGAGCCAAGGCTCGACCTTCATCGTCGTCGCCTCGCCGGAGGTCGCCCATCTCGACATGCCAGCCACCCATTTCGCCTCTAACAGGGTCGAGGCAGTTTACCCTCGACCCAAGAAGCTTTCTAGGCTGTTTTGCAGGTTAAAGAGACCCATCTGAGGGTCATCTCATTCGAGCCCAGGAGCTTCGAGCCTCCGACGTCGTCGGGCCACTCCGGTGGTCTCCAGTCTCATTGGAGGATCCCGGTCACTACGGAGCACCTTGGCGAACACGTTCCACCTTCCATCTGCTTCAGAGGAGGTCCTCAGCGCGCGCAGGAGGCCGGCGAAGTTCGCCGGCGTCGAGTTCTTGGAGGACCCTCCTCCGCCGTCCATTCAGCCTCGAGCTCCAGTTTTGATCCAGGTCATCTATTTGAGGAGCAGCCGTCCATCGTTCGATCATCTAAGGCTTGATCTGGACCGTCCATCCCGATGAAGGGTTAGCCACGCATCCCAGCCTTCCGATCAGCCACGTGGCAAACCCCTCGTCCGTTGGATCCAAGCGCCGGGCCTCGAAGAGACCACGATCTCTCCTACACCGTCCGATCTGACACGTGGCGCTTCATCGATCGTCCGCTTTTAATAAGGGGTAAATATCCTTTAGGCCCCTCTGTTTATGGCATTTAATAGTTAGTCCTGTAAATATTTTTGTCAGTTCTTTTTATCGTTGTTAAATTGCACTCTGGACCTTGGTGTTTCTTATATTTGCATTTTTGTCCCTGCCTGTGTGACACACGTGCTTCGTCACGTGATTTTTGGACAAATTGCATACTATGGGCTTGATGTTTTTACGTGTTATGGAATGAAATATATTTTCTGATATTCACATCCATACCCCTGTGAATGCTTTTATTCAACATGTATTGAGTTCTTTAGGTATTTTGCAACTTATTCCCTGGGCTTTTAGCACGTGTTGCTAATAAGCCCTTAGAATTATGTTTTCTTACATTTAGGTCCCTCCGTGCTCAGTACACGTGCAGCGCGCGTGCGTCCTTGGAATTTTTGCACGAGGGACCCTCAACTTTCTGGATTTGTTACTTTTCAGCCCCTGAAGATACTTTTTAGTACGGATAGGTCCCTGTACACTGTGAGCCTTTGCATGATTTAAATAAAATATCAAATCCAACCCAAATCGTGTGAAATTTGGACACGATGGCTCCTGCCACTGTGTAAAAATTTCCTTTATTTTTGGGTACATTTTTTAGGCTTTTTATTATTTTTAAAAATTCAAATACTATTGTTTTTGTGTTTGTCCAGATTTGAAAATAAAAAAAAAATAAAAACTCTTTCAAAAATTCTAATAAATTAGGATTTGTTAATTCTGGTGTGCTTGATTTTCTGTGCATTTTTGGCTATTTTTGAATATTGAAAAACCTTAAAAATTTAAAAACCCTTAAAAACTCATAAAAATTCTAAAAACGTTGTAGAAAATCTAAAAAATCACAAACTCTTTTTCTGAATTTTCTTTGTTGTTTGAAGTTTTCATAAAAACTACTTCAGGCTTTTACAGATCAATTTAATATTTTAAATTGATCTTCCAAGCCTAACTGGAGAGCAACTTCCCGTTTTGGCCTTCTTTTATTTTTAGAAAATTCTATAAAAATAAGAAAAATCTCAAAAATTCATCAAAAACAGTAAAAAACCTAAAAAACATAAAAATATTTTTGTTTGAATTTTTGGAGCTTTTTAGAGTGTATAAATAATTTGTTGATTGTGCTTGTTTTTGTCATTTAATTACTTTCCTCCATTATTAAAAATCCAAAAATATATATAAATAATTAGAAAACCACCAAAAATATTTGTTTTTGCCTTGTTTCATTTTTGACTACTTCGTAGGCCGCAAGGCCAATTCGTGCTCCCTGAGTCCGACCCTGGGTGCTACACCAGGCTAATCTCATAGCCAGGGCCACTGTTTTTGCTTCTCTTGTATTTAGCTTGTTGATTGGTGGTCTGCTCTTTATTCTTCTTGATTGAGCCCGGATTTCTCTCTTCGGATCACAACGACTCTGACTATTTATATCAAATCCAGATAGTGGGATTTTCGGTTCATCAGAATGGCGTCGTTGCCAGGGAGTACGGCTTAGTAGTCATTTTTTATTTTTCCGCAGTTTCCTTTTTCACGGTTTTCTGTAGCGCTTTTTGTACATATTTTATCTGTCTTATTTTATTTATATAATAATCTGGTTTGACACTCTTTTTGTTTACTTGCGAGGGCCTGAGGATCGAGGCGGCTTCTTCGGAAGCCGACGCAACCACGAGAGTCGGAGGCGGTTTTCTTCTCTACGAAGCCGCAGGAGAGCGCGAGGAGACGATCAGGAGTGTGGGAGCCCCGGAATAGCCTCGTAGATTAGCCGTAGATTAGTTTAGATTTATTTTTAGTCAGACTATTTGAGTTGTAATAATACAGGGACAGTCTGAGACACTTGTGACATTCCGGGGTCTGTTTCGTCGAGCACCGGTGTGCTCGGGGGACCTCCCTGATTTTTCGCGACTTTTCGTGGTTTTCTAGAGTTTTGACTGTTTATTTACTTCTCATTTGATTTACACGGATTTTAGCCCTAGCTTAGGAGTTTTCTTTGACTGTGACGTAATTAATTAAGGCCAAACCCTAATTATCTGCCTGCGCCTATACATCGATAATTGGACTTAATTAAATCACAAAGAAAAAGTCGGTTTATTTGAGCTCTAGTCCACGTGCCTTGAGGAGCCACATATAGCGCGTGCAGGATCTGTTGTAGCAGTCACCGAGTGGCTCCCAAGATAGGACTCCGGACCTAGGCTCGAGTACTCGGCTACTGTTCTTCACGAGTAGAATTGGTTTGTTTAGGACCAGTTTTTCCGCGTGCATCATATAGGTAATTTATATTCTGTCATTTATTTTATGCGCGGATCACCCTACATGTAGACTGCTGGAGTCAGGTATGCATCTCTTACTCTGCATGCATCATTGATTCTCACGCATCGGCTTTTTCGTCTTCTCCCCCTATTTTGGACTTAAAATAATCAGGAGAACCAAAAAAATCGTTAGGCATTGTTTGATATTGAAAAATACTTAAAAAATCAAAACTATAAAATTGGGATTGTTAATCCAACTTGACCCTAAAAGACACTCTACTTAAAAATTTGTCTTGGGGAGAGAAACCCCCTCTTTGTACGGTTTGCATGTGCGAGAGAGTGACCCACATACTAGGTTAGAGCCATATCCGAGCCTCAATCAGACTACCAGCCTTTTATACGGGACAGTCTTTTCGGCGGATTGGATTCCCAACAGGTCACGTAACGGTTCTGCTATCTTGACTTGATCACCTAATAAAAACTGACAAGATAATTGACCAAATTCTTACGGTCTTCAGCTTGCGTTGAGTAGGTGAATCCGGGGTTTTGTTTGCTCATCATAGTTGTTTCCAGATCCCATCCGCCCGACTCGCCAGATCACGATGATGGGCAGGAGGTCCCTTAGGCAGCCTCTGGCTGCACCGCTCTTCAACACTCTAGTCCACTCATCTAGGTCGGTTCGCGAGAGCCGAGACCCGCTCTCCGAACCCGAGTTCGACTCTACCCTGTTCCCCCTTGACCACTCTTCTACCACTCTTGAGACACGAGTGCCAAATGTGAGACAGCGGACAGATGATTTATTGACACCTGAGTTTGGGTCTTTTGCCTTCGTAGAGACCATGGACGGCAGCAATGATGATCGCAACAGAGGCCCCCGAGGAGAGCAGACATTTATCCTGGACCAAGGTGCGATCAACAGCACCCTGATCGCCTCCCTAAAGTCAGTGCAGCAGCAGTTGAGGGATCAGGGTGCCTTCATGATTGAGATGAGGAGAGAGATGGAGAAGATGAGAGCCGACTGCGAGCAGCATGACCCAGACGACGGACCGAGGATACCCGATGATGCGGCAGCAGTTGCAACAACTGCAACAGCAGCAGCAGAGCCTCCGAGATCGTTGTGGGAGTTGCACAACTCGGATCGACTTTGACGCATCATTGGGTCGTACTACCAGCCATCGTGGGGGACTTCAAGTTCCCCCCGAACGCTCTTCAGCTTCTACCTCGGTTCAATGGGCTCGCCACTAAGGAGCCCCATCTTCATCTCCAGGAGTTCGAGATGATCTGCAGCACCGTCCACGACCGTCAGGTGGACGAGGATTCCATCAAGATGATTGTTTTTCCTTTCTCCCTGTCAGACAGAGCAACCAACCAGCTGAAGCACTTAGGGAGGTTTGTGTACACCTGGGGACAGCTCCGCACCGAGTACTTGAACAAGTACTATCCACTCGAGCGGACGAATGTAGCGAGGGCCCTGATCAGCAACTTCTCTATGCTCCCCAACAAGCAGTTTCACGAGGCATGGGAGAGGTTTAGAGAGCTTACCGACAGATGCCCGTACCATGATATCTAGAAGCCGAACCTTGTTCAGAGCTTCTTTTGCGGGTTGACACCAGATCTGCAGGGCCTGGTAAATGCTTCTTGTGGCGGGTCCTACTTCGCCAAGGATCATGATCAGGTCTGGGCCATCTAAGAGAAGATGGCCGAGAACTATACAATGATGTCCCAGACCAAACTCTACACTCAAGGACGCCCCCAGCCACAGACCGTGCAGTACCAGAGGATAGCACGGGTCGACGTCGGTCCTTCCACTTCGTCAGCGGCAGCCGCACAGGCCGAGTCCACCGCCGCCGACATGGGCATTATCAACGAGAAGCTGGACTGGATGGAGATTATAGAGAAGAAGCAGTGCCAGGGCATATCGTAGATGGATCAGATGGCACAGACGCTGAGTGACCTGAAGACACAGATCATGTGTCTTCAGGAGGCACACACGGCTTCTCAGCCCCGTCTTCAGTCACGAGGAGATCCGAGTGGAAGTGGCAGCTCGTCCCAGCGCTCCAGCTCCAGTCAGCCTAGACAGGTCCACCTTATACAGGCGGAGCCGTACCAGTAGCCGCAGCCTTACTACCAGTCACCACCATCCCCAGACACTCAGATGGTGGTTTACCAGCCGGATCAGCCTCTGGCAGTACTCCCGCCACTCTCCTACGAGCCTGAGCCGTTGATGGATGTCAACGGGATTTGGCATGACCGACCCCAACCCGGTATCCGACGAGACCATCCCGGATTCCATTGGTCGGTCGGAGGTGCCAGGTCCCAGCAGCAGCCTTCAGGTCAAGGTGGCGAGTACGGCCATCAGCGAGATCAGCAGCCGCAGCAGCCCCTAGTGTACCAGCAGTAGCATCAGCATCAGGCATCTCAGTATGGTCCTCGTCCCTATCAGCAGGGACATTCTTGGAGGCGTGATCAGCCTCAGCAGCAGTACCCCTCTCACCAGCCACAACAGTACCTGTACCAGCAGCAACAGCCTCACTACCAGCGAGGCCACCCGTCAGGTTCTCATGGTCCATCCGATGAGAACCATGCCTTGGACGATATAACCCACCTTGTGACAGAGCAACAGGCTATCTTCAAACGGGAGATGGATGAGTTCCGCCAGGAGGTGCAGGAGATCGTGAGAGGTAAGGCCGCCATCCCTGCCCAGATTGAGCCTAACCCGAACAACCTGAAGAGGAAGTCTGAGCAGGTAGATTTCACAGAGTATGCCACTCCTAGTGATACATTTGGTGATATGTCAGCATATCTGTTTGATACTGATTTTGTTACACTTAGGAGCGGTAGGACGCCAGCAGGCGGCGCCTCATCTGAGCGACGTTCCCACGCTACTTCAGGAGCGCCAGACGAGGAGGAGCGCGGTACTAATGCCACGAGAGATGATGACGGTGGTGTTGACGCCACCATGGATGTTTATCCACATGACGGTACTGAGGCCGTCATTACACCATATGGAGGAGGTGGTACTGACGCCACCATAGTTGTCGAGCCAGAGCGCGGTGCTGAGGCTGCGAATCGACATGTCGAGGGTGGTGCTGAGGCCACCATTTCTACTTCTGCTAGTCCTGTTGTTTTTCCATCTATACTTGTATCTCAGGACATTTTTGGAAATAAAGGAAAGGGTTTGTTTTATTCTGATCCACCTGTGGTGCATGATGATATATGTGTGGATTCTGCCGTGCTTGAGTAGCCTAGACCCTCTCCTAGTCCTTCATCTGAGAAGGACCATGTAGTCCCCTTCCCTAGAGCACTCCATTTGGGTAAGAGGTAGAAAAAAGAAAATCATAAAAAGAACCATCAGGTAGAGTTCAGCCAGCATATGATCGACAGATTCCATATCCAGCTGACTCTCCAAGAGGCCTTGGAGCACATCCCTCTACCCCAGAGATCACTTAGAGACAGGACCACAATTAGGAGGAAGAGGAGGAACCACCAGTTTGAGATCCATGTACTTACCCAAGCCACGTGTTTTGCGATTCAGAACCGTCTGGCGACCAAGAGGCCAGATTCAGGAGCCTCGTATGTCAGATGCCATATCCGTGAGCAGAGGTTCGACCGCACTCTATTAGGCAACGGTTCTTCGATCAACCTACTTCCGGCAGCCCTTCTCGACCGCTTCGAGTTGGGCACTCTACGACAGAGCAGGACAGTCCTTCAGTTTGCTGATCGATCTGTCAAAAGGCCGAAGGGGTTGCTGAAGGACGTTGTCGTCACGATTCAGGGCCTGCAATTCCCCGTGGACTTTGTTGTGTTCGACATGGAGATCCCTAAGTCTGTGACCGATACCCCCATCATTCTAGGTCGCCCGTTCTTGGCCACAGCCAAGGCAGTGTCCGACCATGATAGCGGGAAGGTATACTTTCGCGTCGAGGGCGAGAGTATACAAATAGAGATGATCGAGGATATTAGAGCCAGAGATTCAGATTGCTCAGAGCCAAGCACAGATCTAGAGCAGATGACAGAGTCAGGGCGAGACATCCACCAGGACTGCGATTTTGTGATCACAGATGACGAGGCAGTTTGGGCAGATCAAGTCGCACAAGCCATCCTCTCACCTTCAGAGTTCGCTGATGCAGAGATGCCAGCAGAGGAGAGCTTGGAGAGCGCATTCCTGGTCCAGGACAATTCACAGTCAGCAGAGCCGATTCTTGATCGCGAGACAGAGTTATTTTGTGATGATGATACAGATCCCTCGGAGTCAGATGTTGATTGAGCAGAGTTTGATGATCGTATACCATGTCTGACTTCCACTGAGCCTACAGCTAGGGAGGAGGTAGATGCCATGCAGAGCAGAGACAGTTCATTCGAACAGCCTTCTCCAGATCCAGTTTGTGAGCGAGAGTTCTCATTCTCCCGTGCAGATTTGGCAGCATACACTCGGATCGTTCAGAAGCCAGATTTGCCAGCACCGACTTGTCCAGAGCTGAAGCCGCTACCTGTGTCGTTGAAGTATAGATTCCTTGCGGGTGAGCATGAGATGTTCCCAGTCATTATCTCCATTGATTTGACTGGAGAGCAAGAATCCCGTCTGATGGGGGTTCTTGAAAAGAACCGCAAGGCGATAGGATGGAGCATAGCAGTTTTCCAGGAGATCAGTCCGGCTCTGTGCTCTCACCACATCTATCTCGAGGATGAGGGCAAAGCCTGTTAGCAATGTGAGCCCCGGGCGAACCATTTCTACAATAAATGTTATTGTAATGAATAAATTATCAATGAAAATTATTGATTATTTTTCACTCCCCTTTCTGAGATTAAATGAATGAATGCACTATAGGGTCCCTCTGTACAATAAGGGTTATGTACCATGGCCAACTTGATGATCATACAGCTGTTGATTCATTGGATGGATCATAGAGGCTGATGCTTGGATGAATATCTAAGGAGTTAGATAGAGGACTCATCAAGCATCATCAAATGATCATTAAGTGATGATCTCCAGTCTGAGTGGGAGATGGCAATCCTATCTCATATGACTGATATCTGACTGACCTCTAGATGCAGGTCCTCTGCATGGGAATAATGATTCAGAAGTGTCAGGTTAGTTAAGACAATGGGTTGACTTGACGAGATCGAGATAACCAAAGACCTACGTTGAATACTGTCACAACATAGGCATGCATCCTCTGACTAGAGACAGATGTATTGCTATATGTCTGAGTATGTACATTTGGCAGACCAATAGGTTGATGACCTAATCAAGGTCTATATACCGGCGAGCTGGTGTGCATGTAAGGACATATGAGTAATACGATCTCTCAAAGGGATCATACAGGTTCACTTGTGAACCGGGAGACATGAGCTCACTCATGAGGTATTGGGACTGAACAAATTCCATGCATGGTCGTCGTGCTTTGGAAGCATGACATGAATTTGAAGGTAAGATATATGCTTTGTGAAAGCATATGATCTATACCAAATCCCGATGACCAAGATTGAGAAACTTAATGATCTAACCCTGAAGATGACAGTGTAAAAGTGATCTTTATCTTCAGGATGATCATGAGTCTTCCAGTATGTAGGATGTGCAGGTATTAGGAATACCTGAAGGGTGATTTGATCATATACGATTGTATAACCATGACTCTTCCATTCCGAGGGAGTGATGAAACAGGATTGGATTTTAGTGACTCCTCTCATTAGAGAAGTGACCTAATCTTAGTCCATGAACTGGACATTGGTCTGAATAAGATTCAGATGCAATGAGAAGATTAAGTCTACGGTCTTGATTTGATCAAGCATCAGTGGGAGGTCCATAGGATCTGGAATTGAGATATGATCTCAACATCCAAGTCACTATACGTGGAACAATACAATCGCCCTGTCCTTATCTCCAAGTATCTGAGGAGAAATAGCATTGTTCTTAAATGGTTTAAGAACAATTCCATAAGATCTAAGCAAAGAGAATTTGATAATTAAAAGTGTTTTAATTATCATGATGTATGAGAAATTATCCAATATGATTAAATGTGATTTAATTAGTTTGGATAAGAATAATGTGGATAGAGATATCCAATTATTCATGATATATTATAAATGTGATTTATAATGTATTAGAGAGAGTTAATTATAATTTATATGTGTTGATTAATTATGATGTGTATTGGATACACATTGTGTAATTAATTAACAATATGAATTACATGTTGTTTTGGGTTGTGAATATGATTCACAATTATTCCATGGCTAGATTGCAATTTCCTCAAAGATAATTATGAATTATTTTTGAGAAATAAAACCCAAATTATTTTGTTGCAAATAAATAAGAGAGATTACATGGAGATTTGCAATCTCATGGAGATTGAAATCTCCATGCAATCCATGGTGGGCGGCACACCACTCCTAATTGGAGTGGGTGTGCGCCTACATGGAAGGCACATGGAGATGAAATCTCCATGTGTCTTCTCTCCTTATTTGTTGGGTTAATTTAGGAGCAAATTATATTTGATTTTATTAAATATATTTTGACCTAAATTTGTTGCTTTTGACAACAACAATCTCAGCCATTGGATGAACATAAATCAATCTCATCCATTGATTTTATGTGTCCCATGGATTGAGATCCACGGATCCCAAAACCCTATAAATAGAGAGGCATACTTGGCTCTCTCTTTACACATGCTATTGTAGCAAAACTCTCTCTCTCTCTTTCTCATATACACGACAGCCCTCTCTCCCTCTTCTTCTTGGTGGCCGTCCACCTTGGTGGAGAGGAAAGTCGACGCCCGCGCCATCGTGCTGTCGCTTCGACTCTTTGCGGTTCTTTGTCTTCTTGGAGTGCTTCACTCACGAAGTAGACGCTTGATCCCGTGCAACGAGATCAGGAGCAACCGCGCTTGGATCATCTTGGATTGCGAGGACACCGCGACTCATCTCCGCGCTCGCAAGCCGTTACTCCGACGATCGGACTTGAGACAGGAGGTCTCTTTTCGTAGAGACTCGATCAACCACGCTTCAAGAGGTATTGCATTATACTTGATGTGGTTATAGATGAAACGATTTGAGAACGGTTCTCGGATCATGTGGTTTCATCGGTTTAAAAAATTTTAAAATTCCGCTGCTCCGAACAACTAGTGCGACTAGTCGTTCTTCGTCGTATTCGATACGACGATCACGCTTCCGTGATGCGCTTGAGGATTTCTCCATATCCTTCAAGTGGTATCAGAGCCTTAGGTCGACGGTTTCGAATATGATTCGAAAAACCGAGGACGACTTGGGTTCGTTTAGGTCGCGAAAGTTTTCATCGCATTTGATTTCGCAGATCTGTTTAGTAAATAAATTCGATACTGTTTAAATTGTTTAAACACGAATTTAATACTTGATTTTTGTTCCCCATTAAATAAGGAAACCATAGCAACTGAGTTTGCGTAAATCGGATTTCGTATGCTCTAGTTATGGTTGTTTTAATGGACATGTATGCACTGTTGCGGGAACAATAGATTTTAACATGATTAAAGAGTTAATTACTGTTATCATCTGCCTCGAAATGCGTGCAAATCCACTTAGGTTATGTTGTAAATCAAGTTAGCAATCTATGTAAATTGAGTTTGCTTAATTTGGATTTAAATTGATTGAGATATGCCAATTTTAGTGAATAGGGGTCTATACTGAAATTGCATTCCTAATCTAGAACCAAGTGATTGTCAATTAGTGAAATTAATTGTTAATTTCGTGAAATAATCTTGAATAATATTTGTGAAATATTGAGACATGATTATTTGCCTAATTGACATGGCCCCAACCAATTAATTGATTAAGATGTGATCTAAATCATAAATTGGAAACAACAATCTTCAAACTTGATGCTTGAATAAGGTTTGGGAATTTGTCTAGCAAATTTCCTTATAATCAAAAATGTTTTGATTATTACTATATGGTACAATTTCGGTTGAAAAACCGATGATCATCTCAAGTACAAATTAATCAATTTGGCATTATCCTTTCCCGAGGCGGATGTGGTGCCTAGTCGGAGAGCATTGGGGTTGCGGGTTGCAACGTATGTGGTCCGTCCTACTCTCGTCGGTACTGGCCATGACAGCGGGTAGGGCCGGGATAATGTCCGAAGGATTAAGATGTATTTTTCTAATTATTAAAATTCGAATTAATACGTATTTTGAGATATTACCATATATGTATTCAAGTAAAATAATCAAGTTTGATTGCTTGAATTGGATTGATAATTAATTTAATATGATTAAATTGGTTATGTCCAATTGAAATACTCTAATATGATTAGAGTTATTAATTCCCTTGGAAGAATTAATTATGTGAATGTGATTCATAATAATTAATTAAAATTTGAATATGATATGGAGGATCACATAAGTGACATCCATGGTCTCCCGTCAAGGCGAAGGGTTCCGTCGCCAGACATCGTATGAAGGAGACGCCTGTACGAAGTGACAGCTCCTGCATACGATCCGTTTGGATCGGGCTCGTCGCTTCTCGAAAGAGTAAGGACGTATGCGTAGTGACCCCAATATCGGGTCCTCATATTATTGGGGCGATATTGGATTGCGCATAGCGAGTTGTATTCCTGTTGACGGTTGGTTCAATTAATAACGAGTCAACATCGCCTTAGGGGTGGTGGGCCCGGGTATTAAAGACCGAATTGGGAAATGCAAGTTGGACTTGCAATGCGGAATGTGTTCCTGCTTCTCTTTATTGGAGTCATAGGTTCTCATATTATTGGGATATGACAAAGATAAGGAGGAGATCCCAGTTCTTGCTTGAGATATATTGGTAAGTGTATCTCTTACTTTGAAAGTGAATAAGGGAATAAACTTTCAAGGTTGACATAGCAAGAACAATTTGATTTAAAATGCCTTAATCAAATATTATAAATTTGAATATATAATTTTTATATTCTAATATAGTGCATTCTTAATTTCAGAAAATGAAGTCTTTGAACCCACTTAGTAGGCTTCTTGAGGTCAACCAATTGACCGGCCCAAATTACTCGGATTGGATCCGAAATTTGGAGCTTGTTCTCTCTGCTGAGCGCATTAGTTATGTGCTATCCGAGGACAAGATTGAGAACCCTAAGTCCAAGGAAGAAAAAGCATTTAATGACAAGTATGATGAAGATCATGTCTTGGCTAGGTGCTATATCCTAGGTTCTCTCTCCAATGTTCTGCAGAAGCAACATGTGGAGATGAATACCTGTCAGGATATAATGCAGAATCTTAAGGATATGTTTGGTGACATTAACCGCACTCAGCGGTACAATGTTATGAAAGACCTCATTCGCTGTAGAATGCAGGAAGGGACTTCGGTCCGTGAACATGTACTCAAAATGTTTGGGTACTTGTCGGAGCTGGAGACTCTTGGGGCAACGATGGATGCAGACATGCAAGCTGACTTCATTCTGCTGTCATTGCCCAAGTCTTTTAATAACTTTGTAGTGTCATTCCACATGAACAAGTTGGAATTGACAAATGCTGCTCTCCTTGCTTCATTAAAATCCGCAGAGGACGTAATGAAGAAGGATGGTCCCAGTGGCAGTGCAATGGTTGCACAGGTCAAAGGGAAGCGCGGTCGGAAGCATGGTTCTCGGAAGGGCCCGGCCCAGAAGAGAAAGAAGAAGGGACAAAGTGTTGCCTCTTCTTCCAATGCATCCACTCTCATGGCGTCGAAGAAAACCGACGTCTGTCACCACTGCAAAAAGCCGGGGCACTGGAAGCGTAACTGCCCAGATTACCTGAAGTCCTCAGACAAAGGTAAAGCTCCAGCAGGTATAAAATCTACTTTCATCATTGAAACTAGCTTTCTCGTCGGACGAGAAGGAAGTTGGGTTGTAGATTCTGGTGCTTCTGTTCATGTATGCAATTTGTTGCATTTGTTTCAGGAAACTAGAAGTCTTGAGGAAGGGGAGATAGTCATCCAGATGGGATCTGATGCAAGTGTTGCAGCAGTCGCCGTCGGGACATGCAGACTATCATTATCTAGTGGAAGAGTCCTAGTACTTAAAGAGTGTCTTTATGTACCTGAAGTTAGAAGGAATCTGATATCTGTATCTAAGCTAGTTAGAAGTGGATATTCGTTCCTGTTCTGTAATAAATTAGTCATAAATCATTATGATAAATATATTGCAGAAGGTGTTTTAACTTCTGGAGGACTCTATGAATTGTGCATTAATGAGAATGTCATGAATGTTACAACCACTAATAAAAACCCTAAGAGATCCAGGGAGAATAAAAATCATTCAAATATGATTTGGCATCAAAGGCTTGGTCATTTGTCTGTTGATAGGATCAACCGATTGATAAAGGATGGACCTTTAGATTTCCTACAGGTCCAATCTTTGCCTACCTGCGAACATTGCATTCGAGGTAAAATGACTAGGATGCCTTTCCGTAACAAGGTTACAAGATGCGAAGGTATTATTGACCTAATACATACCGATGTATGTGGTCCCTTCAGTACCGCGACTCGAAATGGATACCGATATTATTTGACGTTTATCGATGACCATTCGCGATACGGGTTTATCTTCCTATTACGTCACAAGTCTGAAACCTTTGAAAAGTTCAAAGAATTCAAGGCTTTGGTTGAGAACCAAACCGATAGGAAGATTAAACGAATTCGATCTGATCGAGGTGGCGAGTACCTATCAGATGAATTCAAGGAATACCTTAAGGAGAATGGAATTGTTTCAAATCTCACTCCTCCTGGAACTCCCCAACTTAATGGTGTTGCTGAAAGACGCAACAGGACCATCATGGACATGGTCCGTTCAATGATGAGCAAAGCACATTTACCTCTTAGTTTCTGGGGATATGCAGTAGAGACTGCAATATATATCCTGAATAAGATTCCTAGTAAATCTGTACCTAAGACTCCTCATGAGCTATGGTATGGAACCAAACCTAGTGTCAATCACTTAAGGGTTTGGGGTTGCTTGGTCCATGCGAAGAACGTGGACGCAAGTAAGCTGGAATCTCGCACTCGTGAGTGTTACTTCATTGGGTATGTTAAAGATGGTATTGGATACCAGCTTTATGACCCTGAGACCCAAAAGGTTTTTGTCTCTAGAGATGTAAAGTTTCTGGAGGATGATTTCCTTAAAGGTCAAGATAAAAGTGAAGTAGAGGAGCTCATTGAATCCCAAGAGGATTCTGAGCTCCCCAGACCAGAAACTGAAGATGTAAATAAAGATGAAACACCCATACCTCTTCGAAGGAGTTCGAGGGTGGTTGCACCACCTGAAAAGGTATGGATTCCATGTGTCAGGTGAAACTGACATTGATCCTACTTCATTTGATGAAGCACTCGCGGATCAAGACATGGATAGATGGATGCTAGCAATGGAGTCAGAAATTGACTCCATGCATAAAAATGGTGTATGGACCCTAGAGGATCCACCTAAAGGGGTAAAACCCATTGGGTGTAAATGGATCTTCAAGAAAAAAAAGGGGACCTGATGGGAAAATAGAGACTTTCAAGGCACGGCTTGTAGCCAAGGGCTACACACAGAGAGAAGGCATCGACTACGATGAGACATTCTCTCCTGTGGCTATGCTTAAATCCATCCGGGCATTGCTAGCTATAGCTGCATATCTTGACTACGACATCTGGCAGATGGACGTCAAGACGGCTTTCCTCAATGGATACCTCGAGGAGGATATCTACATGGAGCAGCCCCAAGGCTTCATGACTGAGGATGGTAAAGTATGCAAGCTGAAGAAATCCATCTATGGGCTCAAGCAAGCTTCTCGTAGTTGGAACATCAGATTTGACGAAACCATAAAGAGTTATGATTTTGTGCAGAATCCTGATGAACCTTGTGTATACAAGAAGCTTAGTGGGAGCGCCGTTGTGTTCATCGTGCTTTATGTAGATGACATCCTTATCATTGGGAATGATACAGGGATGATGACCAGTGTAAAGATTTGGCTGTCCCATACCTTTGAGATGAAAGATCTTGGAGAAGCCTCTTACATCTTAGGCCTGAAGTTGTTCAGAAACCGAGAAAAGAGGATTTTGGGATTGTCACAACATGGATACATTAAGAAGATTCTTGAACGATTCCGTATGGATAGTTCTAAGAAAGGATTCCTACCCTTAAGACATGGTATCCACCTATCTAAAGGAATGGCTCCTCAAACTGTTGAGGAAAAGAAGGCCATGGCTGGATGTCCTTATGCATCAGCCGTAGGAAGCTTAATGTATGCCATGATGTGCACTAGGCCAGATATCTACCATGCAGTGGGAGTGGTAAGTCGTTACCAATCCTGCTATGGAGAACAACACTGGAATGCAGTAAAGAACATATTCAAATATCTAAGACGGACGCAAGATTACATCTTGGTCTATGGAGATGGTGATCTCCAAGTCTTGGGATATACAGATTCTGACTTCCAATCGGATGTAGATGATCGAAAGTCGACATCGGGGTTCGTGTTCTTGTTGAATGGTGGTGCTGTGAGCTGGAGAAGCAAGAAGCAGGACACCACTGCAGATTCAACAACGGAAGCCGAATACATTGCCGCATCAGATGCTGCAAAGGAGGCGGTGTGGTTGCGCAAGTTCGTGCTGGAACTTGGCGTAGTTTCCTCTGATACTCCCATCCCGTTACTCTGTGATAACACGGGAGCCATTGCCCAGGCAAAGGAACCCAGATGGCATCAAAAGAGCAAGCACGTGGAAAGGAAATACCACATCATTCGGGAGATACAAAAGCGTGGTGACATCATCATCACCAAGGTGGCCTCTGCCGACAACGTTGCTGATCCTCTTACCAAACCTCTGACACAGAAGGTTTTCGACCAGCATGTAATGAGTATGGGTTTAAAGATTGTACCTGAATGGTTCTGAGGGCTAGTGGGAGATTGTTAGCAATGTGAGCCCCGGGCGAACCATTTCTACAATAAATGTTATTGTAATGAATAAATTATCAATGAAAATTATTGATTATTTTTCACTCCCCTTTCTGAGATTAAATGAATGAATGCACTATAGGGTCCCTCTGTACAATAAGGGTTATGTACCATGGCCAACTTGATGATCATACAGCTGTTGATTCATTGGATGGATCATAGAGGCTGATGCTTGGATGAATATCTAAGGAGTTAGATAGAGGACTCATCAAGCATCATCAAATGATCATTAAGTGATGATCTCCAGTCTGAGTGGGAGATGGCAATCCTATCTCATATGACTGATATCTGACTGACCTCTAGATGCAGGTCCTCTGCATGAGAATAATGATTCAGAAGTGTCAGGTTAGTTAAGACAATGGGTTGACTTGACGAGATCGAGATAACCAAAGACCTACGTTGAATACTGTCACAACATAGGCATGCATCCTCTGACTAGAGACAGATGTATTGCTATATGTCTGAGTATGTACATTTGGCAGACCAATAGGTTGATGACCTAATCAAGGTCTATATACCGGCGAGCTGGTGTGCATGTAAGGACATATGAGTAATACGATCTCTCAAAGGGATCATACAGGTTCACTTGTGAACCGGGAGACATGAGCTCACTCATGAGGTATTGGGACTGAACAAATTCCATGCATGGTCGTCGTGCTTTGGAAGCATGACATGAATTTGAAGGTAAGATATATGCTTTGTGAAAGCATATGATCTATACCAAATCCCGATGACCAAGATTGAGAAACTTAATGATCTAACCCTGAAGATGACAGTGTAAAAGTGATCTTTATCTTCAGGATGATCATGAGTCTTCCAGTATGTAGGATGTGCAGGTATTAGGAATACCTGAAGGGTGATTTGATCATATACGATTGTATAACCATGACTCTTCCATTCCGAGGGAGTGATGAAACAGGATTGGATTTTAGTGACTCCTCTCATTAGAGAAGTGACCTAATCTTAGTCCATGAACTGGACATTGGTCTGAATAAGATTCAGATGCAATGAGAAGATTAAGTCTACGGTCTTGATTTGATCAAGCATCAGTGGGAGGTCCATAGGATCTGGAATTGAGATATGATCTCAACATCCAAGTCACTATACGTGGAACAATACAATCGCCCTGTCCTTATCTCCAAGTATCTGAGGAGAAATAGCATTGTTCTTAAATGGTTTAAGAACAATTCCATAAGATCTAAGCAAAGAGAATTTGATAATTAAAAGTGTTTTAATTATCATGATGTATGAGAAATTATCCAATATGATTAAATGTGATTTAATTAGTTTGGATAAGAATAATGTGGATAGAGATATCCAATTATTCATGATATATTATAAATGTGATTTATAATGTATTAGAGAGAGTTAATTATAATTTATATGTGTTGATTAATTATGATGTGTATTGGATACACATTGTGTAATTAATTAACAATATGAATTACATGTTGTTTTGGGTTGTGAATATGATTCACAATTATTCCATGGCTAGATTGCAATTTCCTCAAAGATAATTATGAATTATTTTTGAGAAATAAAACCCAAATTATTTTGTTGCAAATAAATAAGAGAGATTACATGGAGATTTTCAATCTCATGGAGATTGAAATCTCCATGCAATCCATGGTGGGCGGCACACCACTCCTAATTGGAGTGGGTGTGCGCCTACATGGAAGGCACATGGAGATGAAATCTCCATGTGTCTTCTCTCCTTATTTGTTGGGTTAATTTAGGAGCAAATTATATTTGATTTTATTAAATATATTTTGACCTAAATTTGTTGCTTTTGACAACAACAATCTCAGCCATTGGATGAACATAAATCAATCTCATCCATTGATTTTATGTGTCCCATGGATTGAGATCCATGGATCCCAAAACCCTATAAATAGAGAGGCATACTTGGCTCTCTCTTTACACATGCTATTGTAGCAAAACTCTCTCTCTCTCTCTTTCTCATATACACGACAGCCCTCTCTCCCTCTTCTTCTTGGTGGCCGTCCACCTTGGTGGAGAGGAAAGTCGACGCCCGCGCCATCGTGCTGCCACTTCGACTCTTTGCGGTTCTTTGTCTTCTTGGAGTGCTTCACTCACGAAGTAGACGCTTGATCCCGTGCAACGAGATCAGGAGCAACCGCGCTTGGATCATCTTGGATTGCGAGGACACCGCGACTCATCTCCGCGCTCGCAAGCCGTTACTCCGACGATCGGACTTGAGACAGGAGGTCTCTTTTCGTAGAGACTCGATCAACCACGCTTCAAGAGGTATTGCATTATACTTGATGTGGTTATAGATGAAACGATTTGAGAACGGTTCTCGTATCATGTGGTTTCATCGGTTTAAAAAATTTTAAAATTCCGCTGCTCCGAACAACTAGTGCGACTAGTCGTTCTTCGTCGTATTCGATACGACGATCACGCTTCCGTGATGCGCTTGAGGATTTCTCCATATCCTTCAAAGCCGTCGCGTGAGTTCCAGCAGCGGCTGAACCCGAATCTGAGAGAGGTTGTCATGAAGGAGATCTTGAAGTGGTGGAGCGCCGATTTTATCTACCCCATCTCCGACTCCAAGTGGGTCAGTCCGTTGCATGGGGTTCCCAAGAAGACATGCATCACGATTGTTGTCACGGAGTCTGGAGAGGAGATCGCTACCTGGGTACCCACTTCTTGAAGGGTCTACGTAGATTACAGACGACTCAACCAGGCCACCAAGAAGGATCATTTCCCCTGCCCTTTATTGATCAGATCATTGAGAGACTGGCAGGGAAGAGCCATTACTGCTTTTTAGATGGGTACTCCGACTACAATCAGGCGGCCATCGCGCCCGAGGACCATGACAAGACCACCTTCACCTATCCCTTTGGTACATATGCCTTTAGACGCATGCCATTTGGGCTATGCAACGCCCCTGTGACATTTCAGAGTTGCATGTTGTCTATCTTTTCGGACATGGTGGGGGAGTGCTTGGAGGTCTTCATGGATGATTTCTCGGTCTACGGTGACGGATGCGACTCCTGTCTTGACTGCCTAGACCGAGTCCTTCAGCGATGCATTGAGGTTCACCTTGTGTTGTATTGAGAGAAGAGTCACTTCATGGTGACTCAAGGGACGGTGCTTGGCCACATCATCTCCAACAGTGGCATGGAGGTTGATCCGGCCAAGGTGGATGTCATTAGAAAACTCGATCCACCGTCCAACTTGCGGCAGTTACAATCTTTTCTGGGACACGTCGGTTTCTACCGATGATTCATTCATGATTTCAACAGGATTGCCCGACCGTTGACTGATCTGTTGATGAAAGACACCGAGTTCCTTGTAGATGTTAAGTGTCTATCATCATTTGAGACTCTCAAGAGCTGTATCATAGAGGCTCCTGTTCTCCAGCCACCCGATTGGTCTCTCCCATTCGAGATCATGACGGACGCCTCCGATTTTGCCGTGGGGGCCGTGCTGGGACAAAGGAGGGATGGAGTCCCATTTGCTATTCACTACGCTAGCCGTACATTGGATGCCGCGCAGCGGAACTACACTGTCACTAAGAAGGAGATGCTAGCCGTAGTTTTTGCCCTAGATAAGTTCAGATCTTACATCATTGGATCTAGAGTGACCATATACACTGATCATACCGCCATCAAGTACCTCATGGCAAAGAAGGATGCCAAAGCTAGATTGACCAGATGGATCCTTCTACTCCAGGAGTTTGACATAGAGATTAAGGATAAGCCTGGAGTCAAGAATGTGGTGGCGGATCATCTCTCCCGATTGGAGTATCTTGAGGAATCTGAATAGATTGACCCTATTTGTGAGACCTTCCCAGATGAGGCGATCCTTGCTATCGCCTCGCTCCCATGGTATGCCGATATTGGGAACTATCTTGTCGACAAGAAAGTTCCACAAGATTGGCCTAGGCAGAAACTTGAGACCTTCCTCGCGAAGGCCAAGTTTTACCATTGGGAGGATCCCGTCCTTTACCATGAGGGAGGGGATAGTATCTGGCGTCGGTGCATTCCTCAGGAGGAGCACCACAGCATCTTTACTTACCGTCACAAGCTTGAGGCAGGAGGACATCACTCAAGGAGGAGAACGGCGCAGAAAGTGCTCCAATCCGGCCTATGGTGGCCTACTCTCTTCAAGGACTCTGATGAGTTCGTGAAGAGGTGACTGTCAGAGGATGGGCACTTGTGGACAGCGTGATATGATGCCGATGCAGCCCATTCACTTCTGTGAGGTTTTTGACACATGGGGCATCGATTTCATGGGTCCATTCCCTAGGAGTCAGGGATTTGAGTACATTCTATTGGCCGTTGATTATGTGAGTCATTGGGTTGAGGCCATCCCCGCCCGAACCACAGATGCTAGGACTGTTGGCAGATTTTTGAGGAAGAATATCATTTCACGGTTTGGGGTACCTAGAGTGTTGATATCTGACGGGGGGTCTAATTTTGTCAACGACAAGGTTAAGGCCCTTGCTAGCGAGTTCGGCATAGACCATTGAGTTGCCGCTCCATACCACCCTCAGACGAATGGTCTTGCTGAAGTGTCAAACAGGGAGATCAAGACTATATTGCAGAAAGTCGTCCGCCCTAACCGAAAGGATTGGTCACAACTTTTGGACTCGGTCTTGTGAGCATATCGGACATCTTTCAAGACTCCTTTGGGTACATCTCCTTTTCGCCTCATTTATGGCAAGCCGTGCCATTTACCTGTTGAGTTGAGACATAGGTCACTTTGGGCTATCACTGATATACTTTTGGATCCAGATAGTGTAGGAGATCAGAGGAGGGCAGAGTTAGCAACCCTGGAGGAGCTTCGTGATACCGCCTTTTCAAACAGCCTACATTATAATGAGAGAGTGAAGGAGTGGCATGATTCTCATATCAGCCACAAGCAGTTTGAGCCAGGACAAAGAGTATGGTTGTTTGATGCTAGGCTTTGTTTATTTCCTGGGAAGCTACAGAGCAAATGGAAAGGGCATTATCTAGTTGGAAAGGTGCATGACAATGGGAGTATTGATATATCTGAGTTGTCTTCTGATGCTACCTTTCAAGTGAACGGCCAACGGCTCAAGCCATATCTAGATTACGAGCCGCAGGTCGTTGATGTTGCCCCTATTCACTTTGCGTGAGATGTGGTCTCTTGACATACATCCATTGCATCTCACGCCTGATTATCACTGTTCTTCCGACCTGTATAGATCCAATTGTCCATATCACTCTATTCTTTAGTCCTAAATCTCGTCTCTCATCTTATGATTTTTCTATACTTAGGGTGTACTTTACCCTAAGTATAGGGGGATGTAGGACTCTCGGGTATTCTTTTGATTCTTTCTACCCCTGTTTTGCTGCCTATACTTAGGGATATTTCACCCTAAGTATAGGGGGGGTAGAACCTGTACATCCGTCACTCAGATTTCCCTTTATGTATAGCTTGCTATACTTAGGAGTACTTGATCCTAAGTATAGGGGGAAACACCGAGCTCTCTTCATTATATTCTTTGATTCATCTTTGTATATAGCCATTCCTTTTCACTTCCCTATACTAAGCATGTGTTATGTCTTCTTCATCGCTCTTGATCACTCTGAGGACATCGTTCGAGCTAAGTATAGGGGGGGGTGTATATATTTCATATATATTTTAGCATAACTCGTACTTTGTGTGAGTGTGTTAATAAATAAAAATGGCTAAAATCCAAAAATCCATAAAGATTTAAAAAAAAATTCCTTGTATATAAAATTCATTTTGCACATACTTATTTATTTATCAAATTACTTTTGTACAAATGACTGTAAAATCATTTTGTGTGAATAGCTTGTAAATATTTTCATATCAAACTATGTATATAGTACAAATTTTTTTGTAAAATGTTTTGAAAACAAAAAGTTTGCAAAAATCTTGTGTAAATTTTTGTAAATATTTTGCAAAACTTCGCATTCATGCACACGTCCATGTTTTTAAACATTTTTCAAAAATTTTGCACATTTGTAAACATTTGTAAATTGCATATTTGTAAAATAGCATTTTTGTAAATAATTGCATAGTTTTTCCAAATCATAGTTGACATTTAAACTGGCCTGGAATTAAATTGACAAATAGAGCTTGGTTAAGACTTTAATCCACCTAACAATAAGAGGAACCTTAGAGGGTTTAGGATTGAAACTTTTCAGGTCCATTGGGACTTAATTCTTTGAGTCCACTAGGCTATGAGCATATGTCATCTTGATGAGCCTAAGTAGAGCACTTAACAACACACGCATGACTCTCAGAGACAATGGCTTTACTTGCACCAGCACCTTACACATAGCTCTCTACGAATGAGGTGGTGAGGAGGCAGTTTCCTTTGGCTTGGGGTAGCATATGAGGGTAGTACTTCTAGGCGGAA
Source organism: Ottelia alismoides (assembly GCA_037367405.1). NCBI lineage: Eukaryota > Viridiplantae > Streptophyta > Magnoliopsida > Alismatales > Hydrocharitaceae > Ottelia > Ottelia alismoides. Next base: position 308,389 of record JAZKJV010008826.1, on the reverse strand, counting down.
CCTCTCTTCTTCTTCTAGTGAAGGAAGTGCGTCTCAACTTGGTCTGGTGGTTATGAAGTCTAAAGACAGAAGCCGTGGGTTGCAATAAGGCTTCAAAAGAGGGATAGTCTACTGGCTCAAGAGGAAAAACTCCTTGTATATATGTTGCACCATGTAGATATGTTGTATAGCGCACATGAAAAAAAATGTGCAAAAAGAAAAGAACACCAAAAAAGTGGTGGGTCAGATTGAAAATTTAATAATCCCACCGGAGTGTATATAGTCAAATAAAGCAAAAGCTTATGGTATACATGTTCCATCTCATGAAGCTTGCAACGGGAGACTCAGCTACACTGGTTAGAGCTCCCAAGGATACATGGCTACACTGGCCATGGTCCATTCTCTTCTTCCCCCTCTTGAGTCGGTTGCACTTGAACTTAGAAGGGAATACCCCGCTTCTCGAGGAAAGAGTTGCTAGACCGAGGAATTAGAGTTACCAGGTTGAGGGAGTTTGTTTCTTTATTACTTCTGAGGTGGGCAGCTACATATCACTTACACCGTACAAGGAAAGATTCATGGTCATGAGAGTTTGTGTATGTAGACTTGTTCTGATCTGGTTTATTGAGGAGTCTTGCCCATAGATTGGTGGAAATTAGAGGCTGTTGAGTTTTAAGCTTAAGTCCAAATAAGGTTCTAACAAATTAATAATCCAAAGGTATGACCGAGCTCCATATTGTAATGAATGAAAGTTTAATAATCAACCTTGATTTCTCCTCGTTTTCTTTTTCTTTCTCTTTTGCACTTCTTTTTCAAATAAGTGTTTGCTAAGGGACTAGCAAAGTTAAGTATAGGGGGGTGATGAATACCCATTCATCACTCTTTATTCTTTTATTTTAGCTACAAAACCTATGCAAAACACATGTATATTCATGTAAATAGCAATAATTGTCAAATAGCATGCATTGTGTAAATAGGCATATTTAGCAAGTTTTGTGCATAAATAAAAGAATAAAGAAATAAAAGAAAAAGAGGGAGATATTTAGAATAAATATTGAGTGACCTAATCCCAAGGGAGGGCTCAGCATGAGCCTGACCGAAAAAAGAACCAAGAAGAGAGAGATAGGGCCAACTCATGTGTACATATACCTGTAAATAAATAAAAATTATTTTCTTCTTAATAAAATAAAAATTGGTATTTATTTATTTGTATATATTTGTAAATATAAAACTAAAATAAAAATGAAAAAAATAAAAGAAAAATAAAAAGAAATAAAATTTCTTCATTATTGTACATAGACCATGTGTATAAAACCACACATCTATTTTTCTCTTGTAAATAAATAATTCAAATACCATAAAAATATGTACATATTCCATATTCCATAATGTAAATAAATAAAATAAAAATCATAAAAATAAAAATAAAATAAAAAGAAATAAAATAAAATCAATTTCCAACCTTGTATATATACCATGTATATATATAAAACTATTTATTTAACCCTTGTAAATAAACAATAAAAATAAAGTAAAAATACCACTTTATTTCAAATTTTACGTTTTAAATATATAAAATATAAAATTGGAATAAATTATGCAAAAATAAACAATTAAAAATTAAAAATAAAAAATCCATATTGTATATACCTATATATAATAATACTATATTGTAAATACATTATTTTTATTTCAAAAATATAATTAAAAACCACTAAAAAATAATTTGAAAATAAAGAAACCTTTTTCATGTTTTCAATTTTTCGAAAATAAATAATTTAATATTTTTTATTGAATTTTCAAAGAATTATCAAAAGTTGAATTCCCATTGGTCCACGGGGGATTGTTGACCCCCGGTCAACTCTCCTCTGCGGACCCCTTCTAACGGATCCGAGCGACCGACCCGATTTCTCCTCCTTTTCCCCGTTCGATCCGATCACCAATCCCTCAAACCCCGGGCTCCAATCGTTCCCTGTGGATCCGAGATCTTCGCCCGCATCTTTGCCTAGGGGTCCATGCTTCACCAAACCGGACCCGTCACCGTCTTCTCGGACCTGCAGGACTATATAGCTGAACCTCCGACCGCCATTTCACGCCATCTTTGACGCTGCCCCTTCATCCCAGGACCTCCACCCTAATCCCTAGAGTGACAGCTATCGATTGGCATGTTGCATAGAGGAGGAGGAGCCCTCCGCCACTGATCCGGCGACGTCAGCCGTCGTGCGCCGCCGCTAGGAGCGCTTAGCCTCGGAACTCGACACTTCCTTGAGGCCAGAACCCCCAGAGCCCTGCGAGCTCACCCACAGTCGACTTCATCCATCAGGTAGACCTGAATCCTTCTGGTTTCCCTCCATTTTCTATTACGCCCAATTCGACCCATCTCCATCTTTCATCGATTCCATTCTCTCCGATCGTCCGCTCATCCGTTCGGCCCTCCTATCACAACCACGAGACCTCTTTTCATGTTCTTCGCCCATTCACTCACCTTGGCTCGCCCCGGAGCCAAGGCTCGATCTTCATCGTCGTCGCCTCGCCGTAGGTCGCCCATCTCGATGCGCCAGCCACCCATTTCGCCTCTAACAGGGTCGAGGCAGTTTACCCTCGACCCAGGAAGCTTTCTAAGCTATTTTGCAGGTCAAAGCGACCCATCTGAGGGTCGTCTCATTCGAGCCCAGGAGCTTCGAGCCTCCGACGTCGCCGGGCCACTCCGGTGGTCTCCGGTCTCATCGGAGGATCCCAGTTGCTGCGGAGCACCTTGGCGAACACATTCCACCTTCCAGCAGCTTCAGAGGAGGTCCTCAGCGCGCGCATGAGGCCGGCGAAGTTTGTCGGCGTCGAGTTCTTGGAGGACCCTCCTCCGCCGTCCATTCAACCTCGAGCTCCAGTTTTGATCCAGGCCGTCTATTTGAGGTGCAGTCGTCCATCGTTCGATCATCTGAGGCTTGATCTGGACCATCCATCCCGATGAAGGGTTAGCCACGCATCCCAACCTTCCGATCAGCCACATGGCAACCCCTTGTCCGTTCGATCCAAACGCCGGGCCTCGAAGAGACCATGATCTCTCCTACACCGTTCGATCTGACACGTGGCGCTTCATCGATCGTCCGCTTTTAATATGGGGTAAATATCCTTTAGGCCCCTCCGTTTATGGCATTTAATAGTTAGTCCTGTAAATATTTTTGTCAGATCTTTTTATCTTGGTTAAATTGCACTATGGACCTTGATGTTTCTTATATTTGCATTTTCGTCCCTGCCTGTGTGACACACGTGCTTCGTCACGTGATTTTTGGACAAATTGCATACAATGGACTTGATGTTTTTACGCATTATGGAATGAAATATATTATCTGATATTTGCATCCATGCCCCTGTGAATACTTGTATTCAACATGTGTTGAATTCTTTGGGTATTTTGCAACTTATTCCCTGGGCTTTTAGCACGTGTTGCTAATAAGCCCTTGGGATTAAGTTTTCTTACATTTAGGTCCCTCCGTGACCAGTACACGTGCAGCGCGCGTGCGTCCTTGGAATTTTTGCACGAGGGAACCCCCAACTTTCTGGATTCGATACTTTTCAGCCCCTGAAGATACTTTTTTTATTACGGATAGGTCGCTGTGCACCGTGAGCCTTTGTCTGATTTAAATAAAATATCAAATCCAACCCAAATCGTGTGAAATTTGGAAACGTAGCTCCTGCCACTGTGTAAAAAATTCCCTATTTTTTGGGTATATTTTTGAGGCTTTTTATTATTTTTAAAAATTCAAATACTGTTGTTTTTGTGTCTGTACAGATTAGAAAATCATAAAAAATGTAAAAACTCTTTCAAAAATTCTAAAAAAATTAGGATTTGTTAATTCGGGTGTGCTTGATTTTTTATGTATTTTTGGATATTTTTGGATATTGAAAACCTTAAAAATTTAAAAACCCTTAAAAACTCATAAAAATTCTACAAAATTGTAAAAAATCCAAAAAATCACAAACTCTTTTTCTGAATTTTCTTTGTTGTTTGAAAGTTTTCATAACAACTACCTTCAAGCTTTTACAGATCAATTTGATATTTTAAATTGATCTTCCAAGTCTGACTGGACAATAGCTTCTTGTTTTGGCCTTCTTTTATTTTTTGGAAAATTCTATAAAAATCAGAAAAATCTCAAAAATTCACCAAAAACAGTAAAAAACTTAAAAAACCTAAAAAACATAAAAATATTTTTGTTTGAAATTTTTGGAGCTTTTTAGAGTGTATAAATATTTTGTTGATTGTGCTTGCTTTTGTTTTTTAATTACTTTCCTCCATTATTAAATATCCAAAAAAATATAAAAATAATTAAAAACCACCAAAAATATTTGTTTTTGCCTTGTTTCATTTTTGACTACTTCGTAGGCCGCAAGGCGAATTCGTGCTCCCTGAGTCCGACCCTGGGTGCTACACCAGGCTAATCTCATAGCCAGGACCACTATTTTTGCTTCTCTTATTTTATCTTGTTGATTGGTGGTTTGTTCTTTATTTTTCTTGATTGAGCCCGGATTTCTCTCTTCGGATCACAGCGGCTCTGACTATTTATATCAGATCCAGATAGTGGGATTTTCGGTTCATCAACGGCTCCAGACGTTGTTGTGGTATTATCATGGGTATATCAAATAACTATCTATCGAAATCGGTTGTCTCCAATTGTCAAACACTATCATATATTTATGATTGCAAATCTCTTGAATTATATTGAATTGAAGGTGTGAGCTAAGAGGGTCTAGAGTCAAATTGACTCGAAGGACCAGTAAGTGATGGTCCTGCAAGAATGAGAAATTCATATTGTCGTAAGTATCATAAAAGGTAAACATAACTTATTGAAATTATTATTCTATTAAATAAGTTATTTAGACCTGAAATTTCAAATCCGGCTTCACTAATTTGAGACCCTGAAGCGTCATACTCTATATGGCTCATACTTGAAAAATATTAATTACATTAGAAGTTACATAAACTAAACGTAAGTAAGAGAAGGATACAATGTAATAAATCAACTATAATAACTTGTAGATGTGAATCCTGGTTGAATTAGCATAAATCCTTGTCCGTTATATCCTTGACTTGAAGGACTAGTAAATGATTATCCTGCAAACTGTGACTGACTAAAAGTTTTTTCATATCCTGCAAGAATGAGATATTCATATTTTACAAAATATTACAGAAGATACACATAACTTCTTGAGTTTACTCATTTTGTTAAAAAAGTTGTGGTAACCTGAAGCTGCAAATCCAGTTTGATCGTATTGAGACCCTAAAGTGTTATATTATATGTAATTCATACTTGAACAATATTAATTATATTAGATATTACATAAATGAAACTATTAGTAAGAAAAGAATGTTAACTACAATAACCTGAAGATCCAAATTCTGATTGAAATGATGGGTATCCTTGTTCGTCATATCCTGTAGACATCATTCCTGAGGTTATAAATATTGATTCCTCCATTGTTTGACCTTGTGAAAATGCATACTCATTGTATTGTGCTATAACATTTGAAGAATTATGGTTATAGGTCAAACAATCTATACACTAATTTAAGTTATATATACATAAATAATTAACTGACAGCGGGTTGCGCGTACACCTAGCGCAATGCTAGATCGAGATCTCGGCTAGAAGAATTTCTCCTATCGCCCGAGGGGATGGAGCGCTTCCCTCTATCTCGGGCTTGGGCATTACCTCGGTCGCATTCAAACCACACGCCTATTCTGTGGTCTTCTGAGGAGCAGACAAGGACCAAATTTCATTTCAGATTTGAATGGTCATGGCTTTTGGAAGGTGGTTTCAAGGAGGAGGTGAAGTAGCGCTGGTCCGAATGGAGACCGGAGGGGACTGCTGTTGTTCGCTTGGCAAGTAAGCTGGCTTTGTTGAAAAAATTCCTGCTGACTTTCGGGAAAGATGTGAAGGCAAGACGAAGATCTCAGAGGGTGGTTGCCCAGGAGGGGGTAGTGCGGCTGGACAGGCTGGATGACAAGAGAGGACTAGATCAGGGAGAGATAACAGAGAGAGCTTGGTTCCTCGAAGACTTACGACTAGAAGATATAAAAGAGGAGGTAGAATGGAAACAGAGGTCGAGGCAAAAATGGTTGTGGGAAGGAGATGCAAATACTAAATTTTTTCATTCTGTGGCGTCGGGTAGAAGAAGGAGTAATCTCATACAGGAGCTGGAGGTAGGGGGTGAGAGTGAAGGGGACGCGCAATTAGGTTGTGCTCTCAGGGGACATTTTGTGGATGCGTCCAGAAGGAGGCGGGGGGAGGGCTGGGGGTGGCTTGGGAGAGGGGTGGAGAAGTTGTCAGAGGAGCAGGCGAGGGGTTTTGAGGTTGCTTTTGAGGAGGAAGAGGTTAAAAAGGCGATTTGGGGGCTGAATGCGGATGGCGCCCCTGGTCCTGATGGTTTTCCGATTTTCTTCTACAGGGAGTTTTGGGACATGTTGAAGGAGGATGTTCTTGTGGTGATCAATGAATTCATGGAAGGGAACCGAGGCTTCGAGAAAGCCAACAGGGCGCTACTTGTCCTCCTCCCCAAGAAAGGGCACCCGTTGAGAGTGGAAGATTATAGGCCAATTGCGTTGTCAAATGCAATTTACTTGATTGTGGCAAAGGTTTTGGAAAATAGACTTAAGGGCGTCCTTGGCTCGGTGGTTCTGCAGGGACAGTCGGCTTTCATTGCAGGCCGACAGATGGCTGGTGGTCTGATTATGGCTTCTGAGATTTGCCTTCAATGGAAGCAGGAAAAGAAGAAAGGACTGATTTGGAAGATTGATTACGCTAAGGCATACAACTGTGTGGACTGGAACTTTCTATGGGTGTCTCTTAGATGGCGAGGCTTTCCATATCAGTGGATTGCATGGATGAAGAAATGTGTCACGACTGCTTCTTACACAATCATGGTAAATGGGAGACCTGAGGGGGGGTTCTTTCAACCCCAAAGGGGCGTGCGATAGGGTTGTCCACTGGCACCGATGTTATTTGTCTTAGTTGCGGATGCTTTAGCAATGTTGTTCAGGCGGGCGGTGGATGAGGGGTGGTGCGAGGGGTTTCGATGTGGAGACATCTCCGTGCCACTCCTTCAATATGCAGACGATACGGTGCTTTTTTTAGGAGGCACAGAGGATATGACTAGAAGAGCGGCTCAGATTGTGGAGGTTTTTAGCAGTCTTTCGGGACTTCAAATTAACAGGTTAAAGTCGGTTGTGATCCTCTTTGGGATGGAGATTGAAGAAAGCGGCAGAATGGCAGAAATACTGGAGTGTCCATTAGGCGAGTTGCCGATTTCGTACTTGGGTCTTCCCCTTTCGGCGAGCAAACTTAAAAAATCACACTGGGACGTGGTTCTGCAGAGAATGGAAAAAAGATTGGATGGGTGGAAGGCACACACTCTTTCTAGAGGGGGAAAGTTGATCCTTCTTAAGCATGTGTTGTCGGCAATTCCTATTTTCTTTTTCTCTACCAGACTGACCCCAGTTGGGGTATGCAAAAAGATTAAAGTTTTGATGAGGATATTTTTTTGGGCTGATGGCAGGAAACAGAGATCAGGGGCGCATTTAGTCAGATGGGAGGAGTTGACTCGTCCAAGAGGCGAAGGGGGCTTAGGGATTCAGGATGTTAAGTGTATGAATAAGGCCTTGTTAGCAAGATGGGTCATTCAGATTTGGGGCAAGTCGGAGACTCTGGTGAGTATACTCTTGCGAGAACACTACGGTGTTCGGGGATCTCTGGAGATAGGAAGAGCGCGGTTCGAATCTCCGCTATGGGGAAGAGTGCGGGAAGTTCTACCTTTGTTGACGCCAAAGCTGCGACCGAAGATCGGTGGTGGGGAGGGTTTTAAATTCTGGAAGGATGATTGGACGGGTGACGGTCCGCTAAACTGCAGGTTCCCGAGGTTATTCGCACTTGCGACGATGAAGGAGTGCTCTTTGGTGCAGGATGGAGCATCCGGGGTTTGGGCTTCAGAGTTTGTATCCGTGCTTTCTAATCAACGTTCGGAGGAGTTAGCCAGATTACAGTCGGAAATACCATCGCCGGATTGCATCTCACATGGCAGGGACCATTTCGAGTGGGTGGGAGGCAAGTTCTCCACAAAGAAGGCATACAAGGAATTCATGTTGACTGCAGCGGCTATTGCTCCAGACCTATGCCAAGATACGAAGATCATATGGGCTAGCAGGGTCCCGTGTAGGGTAGAAGTCTTCCTTTGGTTTTTGAGGAGGGGACGATTGTGTGATAAAGCGAGGAGGGGTAGATTATTTGGCATCCCTGACACTCAGTGTGACAGATGTGGAGAGCAGGTGGAAGATACAGATCACTTATTCTTTAAGTGCCCAACATCTGAGGCGATTTGGAGGGAGGTTGGGCTATCGTGGTTGCCACCGGGAGGTGCTGCGGATTTTTGGAGGGCGGTCAGATCGGTGGGGGGAAACTCCATGGATGATTGCGCTTTACCTTTCGCAGTTCTTTGGGCCATCTGGACAGGGAGGAATGATCTCATTTCCAAAAATCAGAGATTTTACCCAGAAAATGTAATCGCTCACTCTAATTCATTGTATCGGTTCTGGACCTCCGGGTAATGTAATCCTCTCTATATTTTTATAATATATTTTTAAAGCGGTGAATCCCAGCTCGGGCCGTCACCCTCATGTTATTTAAAAAAATAAATAATTAACTGAAACCTGAAGTCCCAAACATTGATGGTTGTTGCGATCCCTCTCCACCGTATTCTGTATAATTCATTCATGTACGATTTGCAACATATAAGTTAAAAAATTCCCTCGTCTGAAAGACAAACAAAATAATCTCGATTTATAACAAAGAAACCACGAAACCTGATGCTCCCGAAGTATGATGATCTTGTTAGGGCATGTACGACTGGTCATAGTGTTGGAATGGATACATTAACGAGAACATGTTGATTGTCTTATCAAACAAATTAATTGTATTTTTGACTTTTGTCCTCATACTCGAAGGTAAGTCTGTTGATCGTCTAATTTCATCCATGTTGTTCCTTCCTTGTAGAATCATATCCACCTATTCCATTTATGATATAATTAGTTAATCGAATATGATAAGAATAAGTAGTTTTTTTAATATACCAGGCATCTTTTTACTGGTATGTGTGGTTGGCACGCGATTGTAGGAGGAGGAATCTGTGTCTGGATCTACATTCTTTTTATATTACAATACCATTGCATGTAAATATCGGTATTGGAATTCGTGTGCTCAAAAACAACTGCGGCTTCCCTATCATCCCTTCGATCCATGTATTGTCGATGTATAGTAGATCAATTTAGGATGTTTGTACTTCGTGTCTTATTACATTGAGATACACCATTTAATATGTTGTCGCATCCCAAACTGACGTATTACACGATCAGGTACATGCATAACTACAATGTCGTAACATATTAATGACACTCGAATCATTCAAATAGCTTGACCACTTCTGCAAATATGATGTAATTGTATTATTTCTCCGTTGATGTATGGCATCCAATTCATCTGTATTTATTAAATATTGATATTTAATCATGTATTCGAATTTATTGAAATAGATAACTATCCTGAATTTACTTGATGAGCTTGTTGTGTATCCAACTTATTACGATAAATACCAGTGTTGCAGTATGAATGTTCTCCTTAAAACTTCGCACTCCTGTCCACTTCAAGGCTAACACACCTCCGTTGATCTGCGCACCAGCACATACCATTGGTCTTTTGATATGAACATACTCCCATACCCAAATCTGTATTTTAAATTAGTGATGACATAAGTCGAGACAATGCTATCGAGAACATGAGACAAATGGAATACTCTACATATCTACAAAACTGAGAAGAAGCTACATATCCTCGACTTGTTGATCTTCGCACCTCTATCCAGCTCCGAATACATATGCGCCAAAGCAGCAGCACCCCAAGCAAGTTGAGTGCATTCTTTCAGCTCACGTAAATGTAATAGGTATCTACAAAAATAGATTAAGCGATATTTCTAAGTACACATTAATCATAGGATAAATTTAGGTTTGAATTAGTAGTACATACTTAGAGGTACCATATCTCTGTTGTTATCTGCAAGAACGATGCATCATATATGATAGAAAATAAGTGTTCTAAACACACGAGTCGCTTCCTGTTCGTCTTCAATAACCAATGGTGGTTGTTCCTGACTAAAGAAGCAGTCGCGTATCCATGACGGCTTCACTTTTTCATTCTTTATCCGAGTAGGTATTACTCCTAACATACTCAAGCATAATGTATCCCATCCACCTGTCGGAGTATCTGGACCAGTGATAGTCTGATCATCAACTCTCAGCCTACTAATCAATCTCATGTCTTGTAAAGTAATGGTGGTTTTTCCAAATCGTAGGTGAAAAGTGTGTCTCAGGTCTCCAACGCTCCAGCAAACTACTCGGTAATGAAGGATCCATTTGTACTCTTCCCATGTTCACTACGCATGAGAAACCCGATACTTCTAACAGTTGTTCTATTACTACATTCTTCTTCTCAGATATGTTGTTTAGTAACTCAATGTTCAACAAATCGAATTTGTAAAATATTTTGAACAAAATATAAGTAACAGTTTTAATCAAACAGAAATTTCTAAAACTCATTTAGTTACTTACCGAGCTACTAGGTTGTGATGATCGATGCTCATTCTGCATATACAATACTGAGGTGTCTACGAACCAGAAATTCTATCCATCTATGCCATCTACATTAACAATTAAAAATTTCATTAAAATATTAATTGTAAATTTATTTGCAAATGAAATATAAATTATGCAGTTAAAAGGTCCTTACAGATCCATGTACTCTATCCATTAGTTCCTATGTTCGGTGTGGACAACTTAATCTATTGTGTCCTTCTTGCTTGTAGATTTTACATAATTTCGGTCGTATGCACATTTCGTCCATTTAATTTCTAATTCTTCCTTGTACAGGCCATCCGGCATTTCTCTTCCCGATTATTGGAGGTAACATAATAGTGGTGTTTTCTACTCCCCAATAATGTCTATCTGGAATGAGATGAAAGAATAAGTTGTACGCCTGATGATAGTAGTCGCTGGAATAATACTGTGAGCATAGATCATAGTTGTCCACGTATGTATGCGTATGTGAAGCTGCGGCTATAACATGTAGACATACAGAGCGTTTCACCTACATAAAACTGCACATGCATTCACTTTTTAAGTTGACTTCATATATATATATATATATCCATCATGATCGAAGACTTGAAATTGAGTTTGAAAATCTTTATACATGGCATGATCTTGCCTCCATGGTTTGTTTCTCTAACAAATCTTCGTATTTCTTGGTCAAATATGTCGTCATTCCCTCCGACTCCTCACAAAGATCATTAAAATAATAATTGATTCTAAGAAAAACGGTTAGAATCAAAGATATGATTCGTAAATCACGTGCTCCTCTAAAGGCACCGTTAAAACTTTCTATCTCCACAATCCGCACTTTAAAAAAAAACAATTTGATGACCTAGAAATAGGGATTCAGATAAATGCTAACTGTAAGCCTAAGTTTTGCAGTTCCTTTTTTCTAGGAACCAACAAAAGTTTACCAATCAATTTCATGTAGTTTTCCTCCTGAAACTTTGATCAACTACTAATCGTTATCTCGGAATAGGGTCTCCTTATCCTATAATAAGTATTATAAGACGGACATATCAACCATCATCCTTCATTCTAGAGATACTTATCAATGTTTTTAAATCGGACTGGATGACGGACTGGAAATCTTACCGAAATGCTCGGATCAGGTTGAACCATGTAATAAAATTGGTTTAGCTGGATGATGACATCGCCATTATTTAAAATCGGATTAGACTGGATCGGTGAGAAAAGTGGTTGAACCAGCTAATCAAACCGAAATGAAATAAGATGTATATACTTAAATATACTTGAAATATAAATATAATACATATACAATGTATATATTTCACACTATACATAAAATATTTTTTCGTATTTAACATCAAATATCATATATATCATATGTACACACACATATTATTTGGATTAGTTGCTCTATAATATAATAGTAGTTTAAGTTTATTTAAAACTCAATTAATCTAAAAAGTTGTGGTACAGTAGTTGGTTAGGAGTTTAAAATTGATAACTAAAGGTCATGGTTTCAACTAACGATACCAGCATTATTTTTAAATAAATTATAAATTAAACGTGGTTCAACTTTGATTGAACCTGATTAAACCATGTTAAAAGTAACAGGTTAAATTGACGGGTTGATTAAAATTTAAAATTCGAATTCAGATTAACCGGACTGGTCCAAGTTCGGTTCACCTCATTTTTAAAACATTGTTACTTATTGCTTTATTACAGTAAGAGGGATAAATACCACTTTATGTAAATCTTTTAGTAGAAAATGCTATTTATTTGTAATGATTGATTTTTGAATTGAGATCAATCATCAACCAACTTTAGTTTGGGGGTTTACCATGTTAAGATAATTTCTTCAACATCTGTGGTTAATTTTCTATTATCAATTTTTATTTTTATGATTATTCAAAATTTTTAGGCATTGTTTAAAATCTACTTTTTCTACTCGAGCTCAAACTCGTGTTCAGATTCGATTCGTTTATTTTCGAATCGAAATTTTAGCGAGTTGAATTTGAATGAATGTCCAACTTGAGAATTTCCTGACAGCCCTACCTGTAAGACGAAGAAATTTCTGACCACTTATATATGTCCATTTGGTTGTAGAAAGAGATATAAAAGGTAGATTGGGATATGCACTCAAATTGAACAAGTTGTCCTAAGGAAAACTAAACAAAAACAACCGTCCAGAGTAAGGCGTTAAAAATAGAAAAAAAAACTTGAACCAACAAAAGAAAAACGCTCATTATGTTTGGGTGTTATCACTCGTTCCCTTAACTTCTGCAATATCTGTTCATATCAATTGTGACTCGTTCGTTATGTTGATTTGGATGGAGGGAGAGAGAGTCTAAGCATGACAATGATATTCTTTGAGAACTTATAGATGGAAGATATAGGTTGAAACCATACTTTGGATAGGAGAAACTTTGTATGACACCTCTGCAATGATTTATATCATATACTTCCACCACAAAAAATTGGCACAAGGTAACGAATAATTCAATATTCTTTTGAAAGAAAAAAGATGCAAAACCTTAATGACGATCACCCAAAAACTTTATATTCACAAGTTATGTATAAAAAGTACAAGGACCAAGAGTCCAGAAGGATTTTGACAAGCTCAAGAACATTCCCAACATACAAAATTTCCTTTTGAAAGACTACACTGTCTCTTGCAAGCCAAATTGCATACAATGTGGTCACTGCATGAATTGCCATAGAAGATTGCAAATTACGTGAACTCTCAATTGAATCCCTAAAGGATCTAGAATTCTCCACATCGACCTTGCTGAGAGCGAGCTCCTCCCAAATCCCTCGACGCTGAACATACAAAAAATAGATGATCAATGTCCTCAACACGTTACAACAACATTGAGCTATAGTGACGGTTTTTTTCAAAATCCGTCACTAAACTAGCCGTTGTTAAATATATAATAACGATATTATTCATTGCGAAATGATTTTTTGTACTCGGAATTAGCGACGAATATCATATATGTTGTTATATCATTAGCAACGGTCCACATAGCGATGCTTATCCGTTGCTATTTTTCAAACGTCTAATTAATCATCGTTAAATTTTGAACTAAAAATTGTCGATGATTGATATTTTGAAAATAGCAACGGATAAGCGTCGCTATATGGATCGTGCTAATGATATAACGACATATATGATATTCATCGCTAATTTCGAGTACGAAAACTCATTTCGCAACAAATAATATCATGTTTAAACTACAACAAAATGAGCTATAGTGACGGTTTTTTCAAAATCCGTCACTAAATTAGCCGCCCTTAAATATATAACAACGATATTATTCGTTGTGAAATGTTTTTTCTACTCAAAATTAGCGATGAGTATCATATATGTCGTTATATCACTAAATTCGTTGTTAATTTTGAATATGAAAATCCATTTCGTTGCGAATAATATTGTTGTTATATATTTAACAACGACTAATTTAGTGACGGATTTTGAAAAGACCATCACTATAGCTCAATTTTGTTGTAGCGTTATATAATTAACAACGGCAAATTTAGTGACAGATGTTGAAAAAAAATATCACTATAATTCAATTGTATTGTAGTGATACCTTCAACGCAATGTTGACATGAATCACTAGTCTCGGGGAATAATATGGCCCCTCGTGCACCTTTCATGATCCACTCCCTACCTACTAGCCACGTGAATACTTTGACTCGACGGGGAATCTTCCAAGTCCAAATCTGCCCCAAGGTTGACATAGCTATGTCAATTATTAATTCAATATTAATCGACATATCTTCTGTAGTTTAATATATAACAATGAATATTATGCATTGCACGATTCTTCAAATCCGCGATGCATATTTTATTCGATGCTATATTCCTCGCGACAAATCGAATAGGAAAGGCTATTCATTGACTTTGTTTATAATCATTGTTAAATTGAGCAATGACTAATACGATCTTATCAAAAAGACAACGACAAAAATCATTGTTTTCTGAACTTTTAACAACGAATATGACATTCGTTGATAACTACACGAACAAAAGATAAGTTTATCCTGTGTTGCATCTGGTTATCAATCCAGATTTTCCAAAATATTTATCTCATTAGAAACCTCCTATATAAGATATGAATATACCGTAGAATTTAGTCACGTTAAAAATAATTACGATAAACATATAGTAACATAGAACTTCTATTAGAACAATCTTAGTCGAATTTTATTTCTTTGGGTAAATTAAAAAGAAGGGTCCTGATTATGTGTTGATTGCCAATCAAGGGTTTCATTATTCGAATGTAACAAAAGGAGGCTTGAACTTTTTTTAGCGCAAATACCTGCCTCCATAAGCTTATGCGCCACTCATATATTTTATTTCTCTGTTAAATTTCAAAATTGAAACCCTTAATTAAAAACCAACCAATGGCTCAGATCAATTAACACATTCTGATTAAGAGGAATCTTGACATATCTTTTAAACCTAAACAAATCACACACTCGTTAATAATCCAACGGAGAGCAACGCCAGAAATGGTATAATATACTTTAAAAAATAAAAAATACTGTTTTAGAGATTGAGATATGTGAATTAGTAGAACTGAGGAATATACTTTAAAATAAAAATAAGACGTCGGCGTTGATCAGAGAGGTAGTCCGATCTCATCTCCTTCAGCCGCGACGTCTTTCTCTACTTCTTCGCCGGAAGCACGCCTTCGTAGTGCGCCCTCATGTGCCCACCAAGCTCTTGCCCCCTCTCGTACACTCGCCCGCACTTATCACACTTGTGATCTGCCTTCCTCTTCTTCTTTGCCGTAGTTGTCGTGCAGACGTCTACGTCGACGTTTCTGATGGTGTTTTTCGAGTTGAATCCCGTGCTCATCAATAGCAGTATGTCCGCCACTTCAAGCTCGCGCTCGTCGAAATCAACTTTGGCCAAATCAATCGATCGCGATTCTTGTGCAACCGATGTTTCTGCATTTCTTTGTTCCAACCTGTACTTGGCCACAACCTCGGGAGGAGGTGCGAAGATGCCTTTACAGGGTCTGTTCTTGTGCACCTTCATGTGGCCCGAGAGCTTCTTCACCGATCCGAAGGTCTTGTCACACCAGAAGCATGTCATGATCGTGTTACCCTCACCGGTGTCGTCCGACCTCCTCTTCTTGCACTTGCGATCATCATTCCATGTTTCGGAAACACATCTTTCTTCGACATGCTCATGATCCTCCTGTTCTTCTTCTTTCAGAACAACGCCATACGTCAACCATGAACCCATGATCCGGACTCCAGGTCTCTCCATTGCCGTGATCCCGGTGCTCTGCAAGGAAAGATTGGTAATCGACGCAATATGTTGACATTTTTGATGGTGCTCCCCGAGTTGAATCCCGTGCTCATCAATAGCAGTATGTCCGCCACTTCAAGCTCGCGCTCGTCGAAATCAACTTTGGCCAAATCAATCGATCGCGATTCTTGTGCAACCGATGTTTCTGCATTTCTTTGTTCCAACCTGTACTTGGCCACAACCTCGGGAGGAGGTGCGAAGATGCCTTTACAGGGTCTGTTCTTGTGCACCTTCATGTGGCCCGAGAGCTTCTTCACCGATCCGAAGGTCTTGTCACACCAGAAGCATGTCATGATCGTGTTACCCTCACCGGTGTCGTCCGACCTCCTCTTCTTGCACTTGCGATCTTCATTCCATGTTTCGAAAACACCTCTTTCTTCGACATGCTCATGCTCCTCCTGTTCTTCTTCGACATGCTCATGTTCCTTTTGTTCTTCTTCTTTAAGAAGAACGCCATACGTCAACCATGAACCCATGATCCGGACTCCAGGTGTGTCCATTCCGATGATCCCGGTGCTCTGCAAGGAAAGATTGGTAATCGACGCAATATGTTGAGTGGAAAAGAAAAACGAAGCTACGAGATCGTAGCTTTGTTGAGTTGTAAGTGGAGTTCCCTTGAAATCTCGTAGATATATATATATATATATATATATATATATATATATATATATATATATATATATATATATATATATATATAGGGAGAGAGGGCGTGCGTGTGAGTTTCACTCCTAAATCGTCTAGGAACAGTGTAACGGCAAAACAGAAAAGAAAGACAAAATAAAACTTATATAGTAAATCAAGAACCAATTTAAATACGGAGATAATTAAAAAGATAAATCATCCGACAAATCCTAAATAAGTTATTCATATTATATATATCCATCATTATCTCATTAAGTCATATTTATTATTGTTAAAAATCTCTATTGATTGTGTATCTAAAATTCACGACAACATCTTATGTAACAGGTGAGAGAGTTTTAGAGAGAGAGGGAGAGAAAGAGAACGAGACCGGTGTTGACTTTATTTCGACAGTGTCGTTTTCAAATCCGGCGGCAACGACAACCCTATCCATCAGCGTCGAAACATTGATTCAGAAAAATAGGAGCCACAATGTAGTTGACGATGGTTTAGATAGGCGGAATCGAGGTATCCTTTTGGGTGGATTTCTCACGTCATCGAAGTATGTGTCAATCCTTACCTAGGAATACGATACATTGATTTTGAAGAGTGCATGCAAGGAAGGTTTCGTTTATTATCAACACTGGCCTATATTCGTAATTATTTTTATTATACGTTGTTAATGACAAGGGTAATTAGAAAAGTTGAAAAGAGTATTTTTATGATTTACTTTTCTCTTCACAATCATTAGATGTTATTCGATATTCTATAATTATTTGTTTATCCTTTAAAACTACATATACTCGTACACCTCAAATCGCATGCTTTCTTTATATTTTTTGTTGCATGTAATAATGTCGTAGAAATATAGTTTGAATTGCAAATTAAATCACAATTTAGCAGTGTACAATTTACGTGATTAAATCATAACAGAATCTATGCCGAAATTCATTTAAAATGATTCTAATCGAAATTATTGATATCAAAATTCCAAAATATAAAGATGCGTTTATCGGAATCAAATGCTTATAAAAAAAATCTATGCCAAAATTTCAATTTAAAATTTAGGATTGAAAAGGTAATTCACAAAGTTTTTAGGATTCGTGGTGTAAAAATATCATCATATATAATAAATGTGCAAAAATGGGTTACATAGTTTGTTAGGTATACTAGAGAGCCCCTCTAACAAACATCAAATCAACTTTCATAGAAGTGATTTATCATTAAATTGATTTTTTATGGAGATTTTTGTTGGATTTTTCGTGCATATATTAATCTTTACTTAATAACAATCAAATTGAGGAAAATCTATTCCAATCAAATTACTCAAAACCAACCGTCATCATCCTCACCAAGGTTTTAAAAACTGGACCGGACATTGAACTGGTTAGTCTTCGGTTTGGTTCAACCGGGTCGGACCGGTGATGATGTCAGCAAGACGTCATCATTTCTATCGACTCGAAAAAAATCGAACCAGACTTAATTTACAGGTCCGACCGATCTTATGTAAATATGTATTTATATATCAATGCAATAATCATTTAAAATGTCAAATGTTTCAATAGAAAACATGATTGTCTATTTAGAATAAAACTCTGCAAAAGGTAGTCGCATTTTCTAACATTATATATGAATTAATATTGTAATAATTTATTTATAGTTGCTTTCAGAAAATTACTCCAAGAAAGTAATGATACAAGTTATATTCCAAAAAAGAAAGGGACATAACTGAAATCACAGAAGTTAAGAAGGGTAAAAGTAATAAAAATCCTATTATTTCATTATTTTAACTTTTATTTTTCAAAAATATACTAAACCATCAAAATCAAGTCAATCCGAGTCAAAATGGTCCGACCACCGGTCTGACCCAATTTTTTATTTTCTTTTTTTAAAAATATTAATTACTTAGAACCGGCCGAACCGATCGGGTTGGAGCTGGTTCCCGATCCAACCCGTCCGACTGGTCGGTCTGGTCTGGTTTTTTAAACTTTGATCCTCACCCTCCATCTATTTCATCCAGCGTTCTATCTCCACAATCCACACTCTCAAAAAAACCAATTATGCATAGCCACGTGTCCTTCCCTCTAAATACCAAAAACTGGAAATACGATGACAAAGAAACGGAAATGATAGAACATTGCCCTATTTTTTCGTGGTTAATTAATAGCTAATAATATCACGAGGAAAATGAAAATACATGCTTAATTAAAATAAACCATTAATTTTGATAAAATTTAAGGTTTAGGTTCCAACGAAAATTAAAACAACCTACCAATAAAATGTGAAATGAAGATTTATCTCAGTTGTCTTTATTTTAACCATTATTTTTCTTTGTATTGATCGTATCATACATAAAGGATTAAAAATAATCTTAATTGGAAACATAAATTCAACTTTACCATCCTAAGAAAAGGAAAATCAAACTTGCAGTTTAAATCTTGAAGAATTATGTAATTTATGCATATTCATAAAATAAATTCGTGATTTATCACATCCATAAGCCTAGAACTCTGTGGTGTATTTTTCATTTATTTAATAAAAATAAAATCATAAAAATTCATTTAAAAATACATAAAAATACAAAATACATAAAAAAAACTAATACAAAATCCAATGATTGGTAGAAAATCATAAAAATACATACAATGTATAATTAAAAAACAAATTCTCTATCAAGTAAAAATAAGATCAATTTTTTTCTTATATTTAGTATTCTAAATTCACAAATACAATTCGATAAATTAATAAATCACCTATTTCTAGTTTAAGACCAATGTAAAATAAATAAAAATTTTAAAAATCATCCAAAATTAATAAAAATAGTAGAAAACATTGAAATTATTAAAAAATTTCTTTTATAATTTAATAACATTTCATACCTTTAATAAATATATAAAATTTTTACATGTATATACTTTTAAATAATAATATCTTTTCAAGATTAAAAAATACTAAATAAATGAAAATTTATTAAAATAAATTCGTGATTTATCACATTCATAAGCCTAGAACTCTATGGTGTATGTTCCGTTACCTTTTTCAGGTGTTAAATATTAAAAACAAAATTATGTTTTAAATCAAGTCGGCAAAGTCGACAATTATTTAGTTTAAATTATTTGTTAGTCCAATTAGTTTATAGATGTTAGTTGTTCACCATTGAGCAATGTTATCATTAAGTAATGAGATGCGATAATTGAGAGGATTTGATGAACCAGAAATAGATATTCACACAATGATAAATATCAATTGATTTATTAGGATAATTAGTCGACATGGCATCTTGTTTGATGTACTAACATGCCAAGCGTATTTTACTACTTGAGGTGTCAATCAATTGAAGCCAAAATTTTAGCACTTTGAACTGTCGTCAATTGATCATTGGATGAGATGATTCCAATTCAAATGAGCTCAATCAACTGATTTCATAAAATAATTCTACTAGTAATTATCTTATAATTGCTAAAGGATTGAATTTAATATCAATTGTTTGGGTGCACATGTAATGCCAACAAGTAGCTAGAGAGGGTGGGAATAGTCAGAAAGTGAACATGCGTCGGATTGGATCAGAGTAGATCAGATGGAAATAGCCTTGCAAGAAGACAGTGTTCCCTTTCATTGTTATGTGAATCTTTAATAACAAATATGACATTCGTTGATAATTACATGAACAAAAGCTAATTTGACAAGATAAAGTATTTGTTGTTTTGTCTTTAACACCGGAAGATATAGCCATGAATATTGAAAATTATAAGGGCTTATGACCCTTCTACCTAGTTATAAGGACTTTTAGAAAGAGATTTGATTAAGAATATAAAACTGAACTAACTAATACAAGCTTCTTTTAGAACGCTTCAAATTATATATTGATATTCCAATTATTTGTCTTTCATATATTGTACGATATTATATCTATAATATATTAATAGGAATGTCTTTATTTATTTTAGCGAATATGATAATATATTAGTTGTTATTTTCTCTCTAGAGAATATTATACGATATTAAATATAACTTAGAATATTAGATTCAATTTCAACTAACACAGCTTCCTGGTTGGTCCACGTGGACCAACGAGGAAAATTCCGTCAAAAAAAAGATTGGAAATTCAAATATAATTATTAAATGATTTTATTGTTTTTAGGGTATAAAATAATATTTTTTATTATTTTCTAAATTATTTTATTATTATTTTTATTTATTTTTTAGATGTATATAATTACGTGTTATTTTTTGGATTACTATATAGGTATATTTATCTATGTTTTTATGTCTTTTATTTTTATTTTGTGTTTTTGATTTTATTATTTTATTTACTAATTTATATATTTATAATTTATTTTTATATATTTAAATATATTTTTATTATATTTTCATATACAATATAGATACTTAAATAAATAGGTATATATTTATATATAGGTATAGATATTTTATATTCATCTATATATTTTTGTATTTTATTTTATTTTATATTTTTATTTATTATTTTAATATAGTTTTAATATGTATATATATTATAAATAATATTTACAAAATTATAAAAAAAGTATATATTAAAAAAATAAGAAAGAATAAATAAATAAATTATTTTAATCATGTAAATTGTACATAGGGGTCCAAAATCAAACTTTCACACCTTAACTCCAAAAAATATAAGTCACCTTCATTAAATAGATTATTAAAATTTACATACAGTTAAACTTATTTTGATATATTTTGACTTTTTATTTGAGAGATATGGATCTGAGAAGTTTGGATTTTGGAATCTTATCTATAGTATATCTTTTACTCTATATATTATTTTTGTATGAAATCAATTTTGTATTTTTTATATTTTATTGTCTACAAATTTCATGTACAAAGTTTCTTTGTTTGAGGTATAAAAAGTGAAAAATAAAATGGGTCCTAAAAATGCATTATTGATGAATTAATTAAAAAGTTTTTTTGTACAAATGGCCCTTATCTCCCCCTACTTTATTCCTTGTCAACCTAATCATCAAGATGCCTAGGTCTCGAGGTTTAGGGTCATAAAAATATCTTTGATATTTTATTATTTTTATTTTCTTTTCTTTATTCTATAGTTTTGACATTAAAAATAATATTTTATACAATATTTATACAACATTGTATGAATGTTAATTTGCATGACTTGAGGGTACTTGCATGCATTTACTAGGATTTTTAAGGCCAAAATTATAGAATAAAGGTGATGAAATGGAGATTCATCACATAGTAAGTTTTCTCTGTTAACGAAACTTACGTATGGGACGTTAGAGTAAGAGTTAGTAAATTAACATGAGTAATGATGTAACTTATACTTTTTATTGTTTAATTACAAATTTTATTAGAACATATTTTAGGGATCATGATGTAAAAAGTTTCCGGTAAATAATGAAAAACTTTGCAGAAAAGAGGAATGTACTTTTTACTTTTACCTTATCCATTTATCAGAGGGTGGCCTTATACATAGAGGCAGAGACTCAACCATATTGTCACAGGCGGAGACAGACAACAACCAGATTGTCACATGTGCATACTTAAATTGATTGTTCGGTCATATATGTTCTTTGCTCGTTCAGTCTACGAAGCAAGAAGGGGGATAACCTTTGAAATGACTACAACTACCTGGTCTATTTCTCTCAATATTCTACTACTCCCCTCAATGCGATAAGTGAGAGCTAGCGGTTCTTTCCTTACTAACTTTCGGACCTCCTTGGAGTCCCTTTCTTCTCGTAGGAGATAGTACTCAACACTCTCCCTACTAGCAAATCTATCGTACTTTTGATGTGGAAGCATTCGCCAGACTTTTGCTTTAACGCTTTTAGAACTTCCCTCGTCGTGAGACCCCTTAGCCCTACTATAGTAAGTAGTACTATTATGGGCGTTTGGTATTATACATTTGCTTTATATAAATATTAATTTAGAAATTTATACACTACTTCCATGGATTAATGCGATATGTTGACTAATATCAGTTAAGCTTGCATCAATTTGAGATAATTTATCTCAAGATAAATGGTCATATCGTGATTACAAAAATCATCCCTTATTAGTCATTTGAGATCCAATTTACAATAAAGGGGAGTCTAAGATCATTGCTCGATGATCAACTATTTGAATTAATTATGATTGTTACTTTCCTTCGTCTATCGATTCTAGAAAGAATGACTACATCATCGAGATATTGCTCGATGATCACTGATCACTAAAGTGCTAACCCACCATCGTTAATTATCATGGGATTGGTGATTTGCATAATCATATAGAGGGGGTTAGCTTTATGTAAATCTTTTATTAGATACTGCTATTTATTGGTAATGATTGATTTTTGAATTGAGATCGATCGTCAACCAACTTTAATTTAGAGGTTTTCCATGTTAAGATAATTTCTCCTGCATATATGGTTAATTTTCTATTATCGATTTTTATTTTTATGATTGTGATTATTCAAAAATTTAAGGCATTGTTCAAAATCTACTTATTTAATCGAGACCAAACTCGTGTTCATGTTCGGTTCGTTTATTTTCGAATCTAATCTGAATCGAATTTTTAGCGAACCGAATCTGAACGAATGTCGGACTTGAAATTTTTTTGACACTGTCAGACAAAGATATTTCCTTGAGCATTTATATACGTCCATTTGGTTGAAGAGGCAATAGATGAAAGATACAAATTGGAAACATAGATTAGATAGGAAAAATGTTAAATGACACCCCTATATTTGACAAACAATGTTGACATATGAACAACATTTTCTAACGATTTATATCTGTCAGGATATACAATGCATGTCGTAGCGCATACGTTCAAATTTACAGTGAATAATACATTATCCACTATATTGTTTTGTTTTGTTTTGTTTTTTTCCATGTAAAAAAGCACATTTAATTATCCAAAATAGGAAGAGATATAAAGGGTAGATGGGGATATGCTCTCGAATTGAACAAATCGTCCAAAGGAAAACTAAACAAAAACAAGCATCTAGAGTGCAAGCGCGTGAAAAATAGATAAAAAAATTTAAACCAACAAAAGAAAAACAACACTCATTATGTTTGGGTTTTATCACTCATTCCCTTCTTAACTTCTGCAATATCTGTTAATATACGAAGGATCTAGAATTCTCCACTTCGATCTTGCTGAGAGAAAGCTTCGCCCAGATCCTTCGACGTTGAACAAACAAAAAATAGATGATCAATGTCCTTAATACCTTCCATGCAACGATAGCATGAATCACTAGCTTTAGGGAATAATCTGACCTCTCGTGCACCTGTCATGATCTACTCACTACCTAGAAGTCATATGAATACTAATTATCCATCGATTCCCAATGAATGATTTCATTTTTCAAATGTAACAAAGGGAGGTTTGAACTTTTTTATCTCAAATACATGCCTCCATAAACTTATGCGCCCCTCATATATGGACTTTAAACCATAAAGTTGAAAGGCCTTTTCTGTTACATTTGAAAATCAAAACCCTTAATTGAAAACCAACCTATGATTGAGATCAATTTTTGTAATTTGCCCTATTTCTTTTTAATTCTATAATTCCCACCACATTCTGTTTAAGAGGAATATTGCGATATCTTTTAAAACTAAAAAATCAAAAACTCATTAATAATCCAAGGGAGAGCAATGTCAGAAAAGGTACAATATACTTTAAAAAGAATAAAAAAATACTGTTTTAAAGACTGAGATATGTGAATTGGCACCACTACCAGTATAGAAAAAAATCTACGTACAACGGAGGAAAATACTGTAAAATAAAAATAATATGTCGATGTTGATCAGAGAGGTAATCCGATCTCATCTCCCTATGCCGCGACGTCTCTTCTCTTCTTAGCGGAAAGCTCGCCTTTGAAGTGTGCCCTCATGTGCCCACCAAGCTTTTGCCCCGTCTCGTACTCTCGCTTGCAAAATTTACACTTGTGCTCTGCCTTCCTCTTCTTCTTTGCCGTGGTTGTTGCGCAGACGTCTACGTTGACGTTTCCGATGGTGCTTCCCGAGTTGAATCCCGTGCTCATCAATAGCAGTATGTCTGCCACTTCAAGCTCTCCCTCGTCGAAATTAACTTCGGCCGAATCAACCAATCGCGATTCTTGTGCAACCGATGTTTCTGCATTTCTTTGTTCCAACCTGTACTTGGCCACAACCTCGGGAGGAGGTGCGAAGATGCCTTTACAGGGTCTGTTCTTGTGCACCTTCATGTGTCCCGATAGCTTCTTCATCGATCCGAAGGTCCTGTCGCACCAAAAGCATGTCATCGTCGCTTTACCTTCACCGGCATCGTCCGATCTCCTCCTCTTGCACTCGCGATCTTCATCCCTTGTTTCGGAAACACGATTTTCTCCAACATGGTCATTCTCCTGTTCCTCTTCTTTAAGAACGACCCGATACGTCGTCCAAGAGCGAATGATCTGGACTCCAGGTCTCTCCATTGCCGTGATCTCGGTGCTCTGCAAGGAAAAGATCGGTAATCGATGCAGTATGTTGATTGGAAAAGAAAAACGAAGCTACGAGATCATACCTTTGCCGAGTTGTAACTGGAGTTCTCTCTCTCTCTCGTAAATACGTATACAGAGAGAGATAGAGACCGTGTACTCCTAAATTGTGTAGGAATATTATAACGGATTAAAGCAAATTTTAAAAAAAGAAAATGAAACAAAGCTTAGGTATACTATAGAGTCTCTGTAACAAACATCAGTTCATCACCAGATTAGTTTTTTATGGTAATTTTTGTTGGAATTTTCGTGCATATATAAATCTTTATCTAATAACAATCAAATTGATGAAAATCCATTCCAATCAAATAAACCACAACCAACCGTCATCTGTTTCATCCAGCGTTCCATCTCCATAATCCACACTCTAAAAAAACAACCAATTACGTATTGCCACATGTTCTTCCCCTCAAAATACGAAAAATTGAAATACGGTGAAAAAAACGGAAATGATAGGAACATTAAATTTCTGGTAGTGCCGTATTTCTTCATGGTTAATTAATAGCTAATAATATAAAGCGGAAAATGCAAATACATGTTTAATTAAAATAAAACATTAATTTTTATAAAATTTATATTTTAGGTTCCAACGAAAATTAAAATAACCTACCAATAGAATATTAAATGAAGTTGTCTTTATTTTAACCATTGTTATTCTTCATATTCATCGTATCATACATAAAGGATTAAAAGTAGTCTTAATTGGAAACATACATTCAACTTTAGCATTCTAAGAAAAGGAAAATCAAATTTGCAGTTAAAATTTTGAACGATTAGGGGGAGAAAATGCGGGCGAGGGAGCATGGGGGAGCGGGCGAGGGAGCGTCGAGAGGAGTCGGCGATGAGGGAGCTCGGTGGATTCTGGTCGCCCCTAGGAGGCGGGGGAAGAAGCCGGCTAGCCTGGGGGGAACCGGTCAGCGGCAGGAGGAGGTTAGGAAGCCTTTTGGCAGCGGTTGCTTCCGATGGGGTTCGCTCCGACATTGGGCTGCCTCATGCCGCGAACTGATGCGATGTTTTCTGTGCCATGGCTTTGCACATCGGGCAAGGACGTGCCCACGAGGATTCAAGAAGAAGGTGCATCCGGAGGGCAAGCTCGTGATCGGAGAGGGAGGCAGCTCGCGCCCATTATTCCACGCTTCGTCGGACGTGGGGGCGGCATTGGGTGGGGCGTTCAGCAGGGACATCGCCCTTCTAAGCCCTTGGCGGGTCGTGGTTCGGGGTCTGTTGCAGGTTGAGAAAGCGGCTTTGCTGAAGCTGAATGAAGGCAGAAAGTCGACGATGAGATGGAGAGAGCCGAATCCTTTCGATGGCCGCCTCTGTTTCGAGCAGTTCAACTCGGTGCGCGTGAGGGGAGTCCCGATCATTTGGAGGAGTTTAGATCATGTAAGGGCCATCCTTGGGTCCGTGATATGGGCTGAGAAGGTTCTGGTCGACGGTGGTGATGTGGGGATGGGTCCGGACCTGGTACTTCAGGTGAGACGACTAAACCCATCGGCGTTGGGGTAGAGGAGGGTGCAATATCGTGGAATGGTTCTCGAGGTGGAGGTGGCGTCGGCGAACATGGGAAGCGTCCTTCAGCTGGAGGGAACGCATATTCTCGAGCGTGGCAAATCGTGGGCGGAGGTGGTGACTCATGGGCCAGCAAGGCGTCTGGCCGGCGCGACTTTGATCCGGTGCAAAGAGGTCCCAGCCACGGTGATCCGAATCCCGCGTGTCGAGGCGGACGTTATGTGCCAGCGTGCAACGTTTCAAATTCCGAACATAGATGGGGCCTAACGTGCCAATTTAATTTGCCCGATTCCTCGGGTTCTGTTACTCTTCTGGCAGGAGTTAATGGGGCAATTGCTGACGTGCCCAACATGGAATGTCCACTAAAGGAACGCCGCTTGGAATCGGACCCTCCGTCGATTCAGGTATTGGTCTCGAAATCTTATCCGAGTAGAGATCCACAGGTGGAAGCCCACGTGACATCACAGGCAGACGAACCTGCGATCCAAATTCTTGGTTTTGGGAGGTCCTTAGTGGGTGACGTGGGGGAGAACCATGGGCCCACTTTGGATTTGTCTCCATTATTTTCACCACAAGGTTTGTGGGTTGGGGACGTTGTAGCTACAAATGGTGTCCAGGGGGAGGAATTGCAAAGTTTGGATGAAGCTTCCAGTACTCATGTTCGGGGCAAGAATCGGCTAGGAGGAGCAACAGGGTTGGGAGTGGGGGGTCCGGAGTCGGAGGAGGGCCAAGCGGGCGGGGAACCGGAGTCGGGCACGCCGGGATGCGAGGAACAATGTTGAGTTCAGGGGGTGGGTGAACTTGGAAGCTCGTTGCTGAGTTCTGTCCGGAGGCTAGGCGGGAGTGGAGGGTGGCGAAACTTGGCTCGTAAGACCGGTGGGTTGGGGGAGGTAGGGGAGAAGGTGGGGGAGAGTGGCCAAGATTTGGGCGAGGTGGGGAGGGTAGTTATCCCGTTGTTGGAGTGGGGGAGGGAGGGGGATCCCGTTGCAGGAGAGGAGGGTTTGTTAAGGGGGGAAGTGCAAATAGAAAGAGTTGATCCTTCATGGTTTGTGCGGCAGGAGCAGGAGTTGCCGGTGCGAAGTAATCTTGCTTTGGGGGTCAGATCGGAAAGGGTCTCTCCAACCTCGGTTAATGGGGCAGTTGCCAACGAGATCTCTGAGGAAAAAGTTGGCCCGAAGACGGCAAGAAGGAGACGTAGGGCAGAGGCTCTCGAGCAGGTGGAATGTCATGATATACTACTCCAAGAACAGACAGTTGTGGCCACGTCACGGAGAGGGAAGAATCGGTTCAGCATTTTGAACCGCGGGTTCGCAGAATGCCTGGGGGTGGTACAACCACTGTCCATTAGAAGGAACTCGGACGTTTCTCAATGAAAGTTCTTTCATGGAATGTTCGGGGGCTCGGGAGGCCAGAAAAGCGTATGAGCGTCGGAAAATTAGTGCGAGATGCAAAAGCGGACATATTCTTATTGCAGGAAACAAAGTTATCTCATAGCTTGGCAGATGTTGGACATGGGTTGGGTATTGGGAGAGGTTTTCTGACAGCAACCAAGGAGGCACAGGGGGCAGCAGGGGGACTAATTACAGGCTGGAAGGAGGGTATATTTGAAGTGGAGGCAGAGTGGAGGTCAACCTTTTCTCTTTCGGTCCGTCTGAGACGTCAAGCAGATGGTTTCGTCTTCACTGTGACGAACGTGTACGGTCCCAATGCCATCGGGAGGGGGTCGTTGGCGGTAGACTTATTACAGATGCACTCAGAACATATTGACGGTGCTTGATTGTTGGGAGGGGGGGATCTGAATCTTACGTTACTTCCAGACGACCGTCCTAGGGGAGGTGGAGGGAGGGACGCAGGCTCGGCGGAGTTTTTGGAGTTGATGCACTCTTTGGGTATGTCAGTTATAGATGCAGCAGGCTGTGCGTATACTTGTGAAACATGAGGTCAAGATCAAGATTAGACAGATTTCTGCTTTCCATTGATGGGGTGGAGAAATTCCCGCTTTCACACGCATGGGCCCTCCCGCGGGCTCACTCAGACCACACACCGATTATCTGGTCATCTGGAGAAGAGGAAAGATGCAGGTTCATCTTCCGCTTTGAGAAATCGTGAATGTTGGAAGAAGGTTTCAAAGAGATGGTGCGGGAGCTATGGAGAAGTTGGAATCCGGAGGGCTCGACGGTCTCCCGTCTTGATGCTAAATTGGTGCTGCTCAAAACATTCCTAAAGGAGTATGGAAGAGAGGTGAAATTAAAGAGGCGGGAGAAGCGAGGTATAGCACAAGAGAAAGTAGTTCGGTTGGATGACCTTGATGACCTGAGGGGACTAGGGCAGGACGAGATAGAGGAGAGGTCCAAGCTATTAGAAGAGATCCTGGTTGAAGACTGAAAAGAAGAGATTGAATGGAGACAGAAGTCTAGGTAGAAATGGCTGAGAGACGACGACGCGAATACTAGATTCTTCCACACCGTTGCCTCAGGAAGAAGGAGGAGGAACCACATTCGTGAGGTTGTGGTGGGGGGCAGAGGTTCTCTGGGGAAGCACAGATTGGCAATGCTCTAAGAGGACAATCTTAGACATTATGTGGAGCTTTCTCGAAGGAGAGCAGGGGAGGGTTGGGGGTGGCTGGGAAGGGGGGTGAAGACATTGTCACCAGAAATGGCGGAAGAGCTGGTGACTACCTTTTCAGAAAGCGAGGTGAAGAAGGCGATTTGGGGTCTGAATGCCGATGGGGCACCGGGTCCCGATGGGTTCCCTATCTTTTTCTACAGAGAATTTTGGGATCTTCTAAAAGGAGAGATAATGAAAGTGTTGGAAGAATTCAGGGAAGGAAACATGGGCTTCGAGAAGGTGAACAGAGCTTTGATGATTTTACTCCCGAAGAAAGATCATCCGGTAAGAGTAGAGGACTTCAGACCAATAGCTTTGTCGAACGGCGTTTACCTCATTGTGGCAAAGGTCTTGGCAAATAGGCTCAAAGGGGTCATGGACTATATCATTCTAGAAGGTCAATCTGCTTTTATCTCGGGACGTCAGATGGCAGACGGGCTGGTTTTGGCGTCAGAAATTTGTCTTGAGTGGAGACGCAAGGAAGCGAAGGGAGCGATGTGGAAGATAGATTTTGCAAAAACTTATGACAGTATGAATTGGAACTTTCTGTGGGCTTCAATGAGGAAAAGAGGTTTCAAAGAAATCTGGATTGCGTGGATGAAAAGATGTGTCACAACATCTTCCTTCTCGATCATGGTAAATGGACGACCGGAGGGGGGTTATTTTCAGCCTCAAAGGGGGGTTCGTCAGGGGTGCCCTCTGGCACCTATGCTATTCGTGCTGGTGGCTGATGCGTTGGCAGTCATGTTCAAGCAAGCAATTGATGGGGGGTAGTGCGAAGGCTTCCGTCTTGAGGAGATCTCTATTCCGTTATTGCAATATGCAGATGACACGGTGCTTTTCTTGAGAGGTTCGGATGAGATGATAGATCGTGTAGCTCAGTTGCTAGACATCTTCAGCAGTCTATCAGGGCTCAAAAAGAATATGCAGAAATCGGTAGTGGTCCCTTTTGGTTTACAAGATAGTGAACGGATTAGGCTAGCGGAGAGACTTGGTTGCCCATTGGGTGAACGGCCGATTACCTACCTAGGTCTTCCCTTGGTGGCTGGGAAATTGAGAGTGACAGATTGGGAGGTAGTTATCCAGAAGATAGAACTCATATTAGCAGGTTGGAAGGCGGTTACTTTATCAAAGGGTGGAAAGTTGATCCTTTTGAAGCACGTCCTCTCAGCCATCCCTATTTTCCTCTTCTCAACTAGGCTGATGTCTGTGGGAGTAAGAAAGAGGATAGAAAAATTGTTGAGAAGGTTTTTTTGGTCAGACAGAAAACAACAGAAATCAGGAATACATTTAGTGGCATGGGATGAAATAACAAGACCCCGTGAGCAAGGGGTTTGGGGGTGAGAGACTTGGAGTGCATGAATAAGGCATTATTAGCAAAGTGGGTGTTGCGCATATGGGGAGCCTCGATGGATTTGGCTTCAAGATTGTTGAGAAAGATTTATGGAGTTAAAGGAAATTTAGAGGTAAGATCTATTCGTTTTGAATCATCCCTGTGGAAAGGAATACGGGTGGTGTTGAGCACTATATCTGATAGATTAGTGCCGAAGTTAGGAGATGGGGTAGATTTTAGATTCTGGAGAGACAACTGGCGAGGGGAGGGCCTTCTGGAGGGTCTCTTCCCGAGACTCTTTGCACTGTCAGAATCAAAGGAGGCAAAGGTGAAGGAGATGACGCATATGGGGGAATGGAGACTGAATTTAGCAGCAGGCATTTCGGCTAGAAGGCAGGAAGAGATACAAAGCTTAAAGGATGTGGCTACATTTCCAGATAGCTTCTCACGAACCATGGATCATTTTGAATGGCCGGGTAGTAGGTTCTCCGTTAAGCAACTCTATAGGGAGCTACGTAATGCCACTGAAGGTCAAGATATGGACTTATGCAAAGATATGAAGATAATCTGGGCAAGCAGGATCCCAAATAGGATAAAAGTCTTCCTTTGGTGCATGAGGAGGAATAAGCTTCTAGACAAAGATAGGAGGGCGAGGCTGCTAGGCCTCCAAGACGTAACTTGTGACATGTGTGGGGAACAATCAGAGACCTTGGAGCATCTCTTTCTCACATGCGCTTTCTCGGTGAAGGTCTGGAGTGTATTGGCAATCCCGTGGGTGGATGCAAGTGGTCTACTGAATTTTTGGGAAGGTGTGAGAAGAATAGGAGGCAACTCAACTGATGATGCTGCGAGATCCTTCAGCGCGCTGTGGGCAATATGGCTCGCAAGAAATGACATTCTTTTTAATAATCAGAGATTTTACCCAGGGAATGTTGTTGCTCACTGTAAGGCATTGATAAGCCTTTGGAATTCAAGGTAAATTTCTGTGTAAAGTTTTAGTAATGTAATGTTTTTGTGGTGACTCCCACCTTGGGAGGACACCCTCTTTTTCTTCAAAAAAAATTTGAACGATTATTCATAAAATAAATTCCTGATTTATCACATCCATAAGCTTAGAATTCTACAGTGTAGGTTCCGTTACCTTTTCAGGTCTTAAATATTAAAAAAAATTATGTTTAAAATCGAGTCGGCAAAGTCGACAATTAATTAGCTTAAATTATTTGTTTACGGCGTTTCTAGTCCAATTAGTTTATAGATGTTATTTATTCACCATTGAGTAATGTTATCATTAAGTAATGAGATGCGATAATTGAGAGGATTTGATGATCTGGAAATAGGGATTCTCACAATGATAAATATCAATTGATTTATTAGGATAATTAGTCGACATGGCATCTTGTTTGATGTACTAAACATCAATCAATCAATTGAAGCCAAACTCTTAGCGCATTGAACTATCCTCAATTGATCATTTGATGAGATGATTCCAATTCAAAGGAACTCAATCAACTGGTTTTATAAAATATTTTACTAGTAATTATCTTATAAGTGCTAAAGGATTGAATTTAATAATAGATGTTCAGACACGTGTTAATGCATGGGTGCACGTGTAATATCGATCTGGATTGGACAAATATGACCTTCGTTGATACTTACAACAAGAAAAGATAATTTGAATATTGAAAATTATACGGGTTTCTGACCTTTCTATTTAGTTATAAGGATTTTAGAAAGAGATTTGATTAAGAATATAAATAAATGAAACTCAACTAGCTAATTCAAGATTTTTTGAGAACGCTTCAAATTATATTAGTTGATATTCTAATTAGTTGACTTTGATGTATTATACGGTATTTTATCTAATATAATATATTAATAGAAATTTCTTTATCCTTTTCTAAATTGAAATTAGAAAGAGATAAAGTTTGAGGAATAAAGTTTATTCGTTATCCTTTCTAAATTGAAATATAGCTTATTGATGAATAATATTCATTGACTAATAATTATATAACAATAATTTCCAAAATGGTGGTCCTTGTGTATAAGTTTGGTGTTGCATAAACATAAAAGATTTTGATAGAGCGTGTCATGGAACTCGGAATGGACTTTTTCTTGCATATTTTATTATTTTTAAATGGGCAATGATAAAAAAATTCAAATAAGAGCCATGCAAACACTGTTGTTAACAAAACCTGAGAAAAAGTTGAATCGTCAGTTGGGTTTATTATGTTGTTGCAGACGATCATCAAACCAAAATTCTTAAAATATATTTATCTAATTAATAATCATATAAAATATACGAATATAAAATTTAGTCACGTTAAATATAATTACGACAAATATAGTACTTGGATTAACAACACGCCTTCAGTCAAACTTTTGTTAATTATATGCTTATAAAATATTTTGTTTCAAAGAATTGAGATACCTTTTAAACCTAAAATCGCACAATAATCTTTATATGGACCTGTAATGACAAGTCTATAATATTCCAGAAAAACAAAATAAATTGAGAGAAGAAAAACATGTGCATGTGATGTCTTCATATAACCAGATATCTGTGAGACATCTGTGTTAACATACATACACAGAATGATGGATGTGCTTTATTGATAAAGTTAGAGGGTGTATCAGCGTGAGATGTTGTAAGTGTATAGAGTTTGTCCATAATTTAAATATGTAAAATTATGCCTGAAAATTGTTGAGAAGGAAAATAACTTGAATATGTAAAATTATACCATGTATTTATCTCAAATACATGCCTCCATAACTTATGCGACCCTCATATATCGACGTTAAATCCTGAAGTTTTACATTTGAAAATTGAAACCCTTAATTGAAAACCGACCTATGATTGAGATCAATTTTCGTAATTTACTCTATTTCTTTTTAATTCTAAGATTCCTAACACATTCTGTTTAAGAGGAATATTGCGATATCTTTTAAACCTAAAAAATCAAACACTTATTAATAATCCAAGGGAGAGCAACGCCAGAAAAGGTAAAATATACTTAAAAATAAAAAATAATCTGTTTTCCCCATATTTCCGAAATATGATCGGAAGTGCGTGTGTGTGCGTGTGTGTGTGGGGGGGGGGGGGGGGGGAATTTATCCAGAGAGCCCTGTACCCATTTGGGTTTCTTTGAGCGCCCAATTGTAGTTGTAAATTTACAAGATCCGATCCCCAAAAAATAGGAACTAATTTTCGTATGGAAATAAAACAAAATCAGAAATTAAAACTTTTCTAAAAATAGCATTACGTTTTTGAAAAGTACAAGGCACACGTATATGATTGATAAAACTATCGATTCATTCCAACGCAAGGTATTTTTTCGTTTCAACGCAAGAAGAGAGGTATATGATTCGCTTCATGATTTGACCACTTATTTCTATCATAATTTCGTTGTTTTAATGATATTTTTGTTCTATTTCATCGTTTCATGATTTCATGATTTGATCGCTTATGAAATTTCATATTTTTTATCGTAAGCAATATTTTTTTCGAGAAGTATGATTGAAATATGATAAAGTGGTGTTCATATTATCAATTTTTATTCATTTTGATACATGATCTGTAGTAATAATTGATTTTTTATCAAATTTATTTTATTTTCATATAATAAAAAGTTACAGTAAACGTAGTTGTTATTTTTCATGCGTTTATTTGAAAATATACTGAGTTACTGTTGTATTTACTTAATTTACTTATAAGATATTTTATGTTACTATTGCTAACATAATTGTTACTTTTAATACGTTACTTTAAATATATAATGAGTTGTTGATGCATTTACTTAATTTACTTATAAGATATTTTATGTTACTAATGCTAACAGAATTGTTACTTTTTCGTGTGTTACTTTGAAGATATACCGAGTTACTACCTTATAGTCATTATTACTGATGAAAATTCTACAAATTACCTGAGTAATTTAAATATTTACTTGTCCTTTGCTATTGATTACTGATATAGGAATAAAAGTTACTGTTTTTTGAGCAAAAATAAATCTGCTTACTTTCGAAATAGTGAATTCTTACTTATATGAATTCTGAAGTTTGTCTTACTGATCTCAATTCAGTAAGTTACTTACGTAGTTTATCAAATTACTTATGCTTCACATTGAATTACTATTATAAATATAATTCATTAAAGTTACTTGTCATATAACAAATGTTACTAACAATTCATTACAAGTTACTTGTCATTGAATGATTCTTACTGAAGCGAGTATATTGCTGAGTTATTATTATAAATATAATTCATTACAAGGTACTTGTCATATAACAAATGTTACTAACAATTCATTACAAGTTACTTGTCATTGAATGATTCTTACTGAAGCGAGTATATTGCTGAGTTACTTGAGTAACATGAATGAAATACTGATCTCTGTATAATGTAATATTACAGGTGTAAAATACTGACAATTGTTTCAGTATTACTGATCTCACAACATATAATTACTTGAGTACATTATGTACATTATTGATCAAATATACAATGATTATTTCTTCGGTACGAAATTAATGTTTTGAATGTATCTTTCCAAAAACGTCTTCCTCTTTTTTAAGTACTCGATATAATTGGAAATATAAAAAGGCTTAAACGTATTAAATCATTTCAAAACCGTGCTCCTTCGAAATAGACAACCATTCAAATGAAAATACACGTGGCGAACCCACGTTTGGTGCTCACCGCAACTCAAATGTGTACAGGACTCTCTTGATAAGCCCTATATATAGATAGATAGATAGAGAGAGAGAGAGAAAGAGAGGGTTGATCCTATGAGATGGGATTTTGGTGAGATGGGAGATTCTGGACCACTAATTTCAACCAGGAAAGAGACAGCCAGGAGAGAGAAGATAGAAACTGGTGGTCTAGAATCTCCCATCTCACCATCTCACAAAATCTCATCTCATAGGATCACTCCTCATATATATATATATATATAGGGTTAAATGGGGTTGCTGCTTATGGACCCGAACCTGGGTGATCTATCCATGACCAGGATGAAGCTTGGGTGAAACTAAGTCCTATTTTTCCCTCATTTTTTTATTTCTTTGGAAAATAAAAATTTGTAAATTCATCATTATATCCCTTTAACATTTTATTACAATTTCGTCAGAAACAGAGACTCCAGCGACCTCCATCCAAACAGGGTCGATTTAAAAAATCCTGCGATCGTTAAAAAAAATGACGTCTGGATGGAGGGCCTAGGAGTCTATGTTTCTGACAAAATTTTAATATACTGTTAGAGGGATATAGTGACGAATATACAAATTTTTATTTTCCAAAGAAATTAAAAAATGAGGGAAAAATAATATATATATATATAGGGTAAAATGGGGCTGCCCCCTGGGAGTAGCCAACTTGGCTACTCCCACCCCTATTTTTCCCTCATTTTTTAATTTCTTTGAAAAATAAAAATTTGTATATTCATCACTATATTCCTCTAACATTCTATTAAAATTTCGTTAGAGACAGAGACTCCAAGGCCCTCCATCCAGATAATTTTTTTAACGGTCGCAGGATTTTTTAAATCGACCCTGTTTGGATGGAGGCTGTTGGAGTCTCTGTTTCTGACGAAATTTTAATAGAATGTTAGAGGAATATAATGATGAATTTACAAATTTTTATTTTCCAAAGAAATTAAAAAATGAGGTGAAAAATGAGAATGCGAGAGCCCCTAAATAATGGTTTGACAAATCAGACTCGCTGTCGTTGAGACGACTACTCAAGCCTTCCCGTTTGTCAACAATTAACCCACACAATTAATCATGCAATCAACAGCAAGGATTAAAATTTATTATACCCTACTACAAATGTACAATGGCAAGCAAGTAGGGGTCGAACACAGGAAACAAAGGTGTAGAGCGTAGATAAGAAGTCAAAATCTAGGTCTAATGAACTACTTAGCCAATCTGGATTATTTTTGTGGGTTTTTTATTTTATAATTTTTTATTTACTTTTTAGTTTTTAATTTTGTATTTTGGTTTTCTTTTTACTGATTTTGTATTTTCTTTTTATATTTTTTATTTTTATATTTTCTTTTTCAATATAGGAATATATATACAATATAGGGAAAGAGAGGGTAATGTATTTATAAAAATAGGTAAAGCTACTAAAAAATCAGGGAATAAAGTGTTTTTGGTCTTTTTATAATTTTCTACTGTTTTTGTGATTTTTGGGAGTATTTTTTTCAAATGTTTTTGGTATTTTTAAAAGCTAAAATACAAAAAAACAGTGAATCCAAAGGCTGACCGAAATCAAAATGGGAAGGAAAAAGCCAAATAATATCAAAATTTTCCCAAATTAATTTTAAGATAAAGAGAATAAAATGGAGAGCCTTCAAGACTTGAGTTTCTATTTTTCGGATTTTTCTTTGATTTTTTTAGATTTTTTGGAAGTTTTTGGATATTTTCTAATTTTTAAGGTTTTGGTTTTGAATTTTTCAGTGGTTTTTAGACTGACCCTAAAATAGGCTAAAATAGACAGTAGGTAATTTTTTTGGGATTTTTCTAGATATTTTAATATTTTTTGGTATTTTCTAAGCTAGACAGTAGCTAAAATGCATGTTTTTGATTTTTAATAATTGTTAAATGCAACAAAATAAAATGCAAAAATATGGCGTGGAAGTGCAAGTTAACAGGAGCCTATGGGATTTTTTTGGTAATTTTTGGAGTTAATATGATGCGAGAAATAAATAAGGCAAACACACAAAAATACAAAGCATGGCAGGGGTATATATGCAATTATAAAAACATCCAGGGACTAGATTACAAATTTCACCAAAAATGCATGCGCGACGCACGTGTTCTACTTTTCACAGGGGCTTAAATGCGAATAATAAAAGTCGGCAGGGTCTGAATGCAAATTACCCTAAACATATTTTAATATTCACGCACAGAGGCATATATGACAATAACAAAAAACTCTGGGTTTAAAATGCAAAATACCTAGGGAATAATCTTGCGGCCAGGAACGAACCACTTATCCACGTGGCGAATCCAGCGGCTAAGGAGCATGCGCTGATGGACGGCGGTGATGCGGCTCAAAGATGACACGTGGCGCTCATCGGTCGGCCCGTACCCCCTTCGCTCTGGACGGCTGAGATTAGATCGTGAACGGCTGATCGGACGGCTGGGAGGCGACCCGATCCTACGACTGCAGAAAGGATGGAAGAACGAGGCTGATCCAACGGCTGGGCGAGGATGACGAAGAACACCGCCTGGAGGTCACTTGGAACATCGATTTCGACCGACACACGGCCTCCACCAGCCCCGAACCGAGGGCAAAATGGTCCTAGGGCTCGTCCGCGTCGATTGAGCTTCTCAGCCGAAGCTGAGGTGACCGGAGGTGCTCGGACGAGGGAGGTCGTCTGGTGGCTGCTTCCCTGAACCTTCGAGGCTCGATTGAGCCTCCTCTTGCGTTCTTTCCTGCAGGGTTAGAAGCACGACAAAAAGGGGGGGGGGGGGTACTCGGAGTGCTCTCAGATGGTGTGATGGGGGCAAGTCGTGGCTCGGGCATGGAGCTCCGATGAGCGGCGGAGAAGGGAGCTCGGTCACTCGATCTGGGCGAGATCTAGGGTGATGGAGGGGTGGAGCGGAGCGACGGAGTGAAGGTAAAGAAGATGAGGGTGATCGTAGGGGCTTTCAGTGACTGGTGAAGGCGGAAGGTGGAGGCGGAGCTCAGCTCCGTCGTGGCTTTTGGCTGGTGATTGATGAATCCACATTTCATCATCTTTATTTTATCATTTTGGCCTCAAAAACCCTAGCAAATGCCTGAAAATAGCATTAAATAGAGCAATTTAGCATTCATGCATATGTGTGTAAAAAGTGTATAAAATACTATTTTTAATGCCAAAATTATAGAATAAAGAAAAGAAAAGAAAAGAAAATAAAATATTGTAAATATTTTATGACCCGAAACCCCGAGACCTAGGCATCTTGATGAATAGGTCGACAAGGAATAAAGTAGGGGGAGATAAGGGCCAAAATACAGCAAAAATACCCTTGTATTTCATTCATTCTTTATTCATTTTTGGACCTATTGTTGGTTCCACTTTGTATACATCAAATAAAGAAACTTTGTTCATGAAATTTTTAGATAATTAAATAAATAAAAATACAAAATTGATTTCACTCAAAAATAATGTACAGATAAAAAGTTATGGTCTGAATAAGAATCCAGAATCCCAACTTACCAGACCGGTATCTCACAAATGAAAACTCCAAATGCATCAAACTCATCTTTAATTGTATATAGAATAAAATAAGCTATTTAATGGCGGTGGTTTCGCATTTGGCAGAGCTACGGTTGAAAAGTTGAGTTTTGGATCCCTATTGTATAATTGTACAGATTAAAATATTTGATTTATTATTTATTCATTATTTTTGAATTTTTATATTTTTATAATTTTGTAAATAATAATTATAATATATTTGTGTATTAAAATCAGAATAAAAATACAAAAGAAACACAAATAAAAATACTTGTATATATCACGTACATAGGTACTATACCTATAAATATACCTACATGATACATACTTATATTTTATTAAATAAACATATCAGAAAAATAAAACAAAAATATATTTATGTGTCTAAAAGTATTTTATGATTTTACAAAATACTAAATAAAAATAATAAAATTAAAATTTACAAAATAAAAATAAAAGAATAAAGTATATAGGTATTATACCTATAAAGGGCACAATAGGCAACTTGTAAAAATAAACCTCATAAAAATAATTAAAATTCAGAATAAAATACTACATTAAATAATAAATATTTTTTATTTTTTTATACACAAAAATTAATAAAATCATTCTTTATTTTTAATCGAATTTCTAAATATTTTCTCCAATGATTTTTCTGGTTGGTCCACGTGGACCAACCAGCTTCTGTCGTTGATTGATCTCGGTTAACTCTTTGACCGAGGTCTGCCTGGGCGTCAGATGAGGTTTTTGTCCTCTTTCGCGGATTTTCCCATGTCGCCTCGTATCTCCTTTCATGAATTGGTCTTCGTGACTTTCGTGGCCCTTCAACCCATGATTCACGCCCTCAGCTCTCCTTGGGTTGTGGGGCACTGCACCACGCTGCCACCATCGATCTTGGAGCCTCGGTTGTCAACCCTTCAAAAGACACCCTTCGACTTGCCTTCGAATTTTGATCCTTCTTCCACCAAAATCACCCGTAAACCCCTAGCCCATCGCGTTCCTGGTGACAGCGGGAGGCGATTCGAGCCTGGGTTCGAGTCATCTGGTGTCGAATCGAAGCAGATCCAGCCCTCGCCGGAGCTCCGCCGTGAGTCCATCCCGACGTCTCTGGTGAGCTTCACCCCCTTCTCTTTCTCTTTTCTTGTAGCCTTAGCGTAGTATAGATCAGTGTAGAAGCAACTTAGATTTTCCTTGCGTTATTTGCTGTGATTTCCTTAATCGAACCAACGACGGAGCTGAGCTCCGCCCGCCGTTTCCGGTCGTTCCATGCATCATCCCGACCACCTGTCGCCTCCATCCTCTTCCCCTTCGCTCTGTCATCACGCACCACCCTTCCATCCACCTCGATCTCGCCCAGATCGAGCGATCGAGCTTCCCTCTCCACCGCTCGCCGGAGCTCCTCGTGCAAGCCACCTTTCGCCTCCATCGAACCATCAGAACGCACCCGTAGCTTCGCCTGGATTTTGCGCGATTAACTCTGCAGGTCAGAGCCAAGGAGAAGGCTCCATCGACCCTCGAAGACCCCAGGAGCAGCTGTCCAATCCACCTCCGCCGTCCGACCGCTTCAAGCCGTCTCAGGCCAGTCGGAGACCACCTTCAGACGTGGAGAGGCCCCAGGATCGTTTTGCCCTTGATCCTAGGGCCGGAGAGGCCGTGTGTCGGCCATATTCGCCCGCCAAAGCTCGTCGGGGGAGGTGTTCTTCGTGAACCTCTTCCCACCATTGGATCCGGAGCTCCCCTCCAGGCATACATGAGCCGTCAGATCTTCAAGCGCCTTCCACCATCGGATCTCTCCGCGGGATCTGATCTGGGACGTCCGTGCGAAGCGACATCAGACCACCAGCTCACGCCACGTGTCAAGTGAAGCTTCCTCGGCCACACGATCCGCATCTTGGGTATTTTGCTATTTCCACCCAAGAGTTTTTTTTGTATTTAACTTCTAGTCCTAGAACTTTTTTTCCTGTTAAAAAGTTTTGTAATATTTGCACGTAGGACTAGTAACTTATTTTATTTGCACTTTAGTCCTCGGCCACGTCACCTCACGTGACTGGGCCACGTGATTTTGGACATTTTGCAGTTTTGATCCCAAACTTTCATGTATTTGTAGTTATACCCCTGTGCGTAGTGATTTAGATATATTTCTGGGATAATTGCATGTTTGCCCTGCCGGTTTTTAGTATATGCAAGTAAGCCCCTGTGAACGACAGATCACGTGCTTCGCGCATGTATTTTGGTGATATTTGCACTTAAGCCCCGGATGTTTCTAGAATTGCATTTATACCCCTGCCAGGCTTAGGATTTTTGTATGTTTGATCTATTTATTTCACGCATCATTTAAGTACCAAAAATTCCATAAATTAACTTAAGCTCCTGTTAACTTGCACTTGCACGCCA
Source organism: Ottelia alismoides (assembly GCA_037367405.1). Taxonomy (NCBI): domain Eukaryota; kingdom Viridiplantae; phylum Streptophyta; class Magnoliopsida; order Alismatales; family Hydrocharitaceae; genus Ottelia; species Ottelia alismoides. The sequence continues at coordinate 267,244 of JAZKJV010008826.1, read as the reverse complement.
TATTTTAAGTTTTTATTTTTGTTGCATTTTTATATTTATTAAAAATCAGAAACAATCATTTCAGCTACTGTCCAGTTTAGAAAATACCGAAAAATAGTAAAATACCTAGAAAAATTCCAAAAAAATACCAACTGTGAATTTTAACCTTTTTTAGTATCAATCCAAAAATCACTAAAAAATTGCAAAAGAAAGACCTTAAAAATTTGAAAAGACTTAAAAACTTCAAAAAATTCTTGAAAATTATAGAAAATTCCAAAAATTGCAAACTCAGTGCCTGTAGATTCTATATTTTAATTTCTTTATTTGAAAATTAGTTTGGGAAAATGTTGTGTCTGTTTGATATTTTTAATTCCCATTTTACTCCCAACCAGTAGCTAATTCCCTGTTTTCCTTTATTTTGCTATTTAAAAATACCAAAAACATTCTAAAAAATTCCCAAAAATCACAAAAACAGTAAAAAAATCTTAAAAATACCAAAAATATTTCATTTCTAAATTTTTGGCCATTTTTGCATATTTTTATCAATATTGTAGCACCTCTTTCATTACCTTGTCTATATATTACAATATTGAAAAAGAAAATATAAAACTATAAAATATAAAAAGAAAACACAAAATCAGTAAAAAAATCAAAATACAAAATTAAAAATTAAAAATACAAAAATACAAAATTAAAACCCACCAAAACCTTGATTGGCTAAGTAGTTCATTAGACCGAGGCTTTGACTTTTTGTCTACGCTCTACACCTTTGTTTCCTGTTTTCGACCCCTACTTACTTGCCACTGTACATTTTTAGTAGGGTATAATAAATTTTAATCCTTGCTCTTGATTGATTGATTGATTGTGTGGGTTAATTGTTGATGAACGAGAAAGTTGAGTAGTCGCCTCAGCGACAATGAGCCTGATTTGTCAGGCCATTATTTAGCGGCTCTCGCATTCTCGTTTTTCAGTGATTCATGGAGATTAACGCAAAGAAAACCTAAACTGCTACTGGGCTAAATTACACTAAGATAGAGCTACAAGAAAGGGGAAAGAGAAGGGGCTGAGGCTCACCGGCGTGGACTGCAGCAAGCTGCAAGCGGCGCTCCGGGGAGGGCATGGACCACTTCGGGCTCAATCTCCTCCTGCTGTCACCAGGAGTTCAACTGGATAGGGATTTAGGTCTAACGATGGAGGAAGAGGGATCAAAAGAGAGAGGAAAGTCGGGGGTGCATATTTGAAGGGTTGACGGTCGTGGTGCAGGCGCTCCAAAGAACGAGGTGGACCGAGCAAATCATTGGTCCAATCCTCGAAAAAACGAAGAGGCGTGTAAGCCTGATCATCGGGCTACAAAAGTCCTTAAGACTGAATCATGAAAATGTGCATGGAATCGCCTCGAAAAGGGAGATATAATGATGAATATACAAATTTTTATTTTCCAAAAAAATAAAAAAATGAGGGAAAAATAAGAAAATATAATATAAAATATAAAAGAAAACACAAAATCAGTAAAAAAATCAAAATACAAAATTAAAAATTAAAAATAAAAAAATACAAAATTAAAACCCACCAAAACCTTGATTGGCTAAGTAGTTCATTAGACCGAGGCTTTGACTTTTTGTCTACGCTCTACACCTTTGTTTCCTGTTTTCGACCCCTACTTACTTGCCACTGTACATTTTTAGTAGGGTATAATACATTTTAATCCTTGCTCTTGATTGATTGATTGATTGTGTGGGTTAATTGTTGATGAACGAGAAAGTTGAGTAGTCGCCTCAGCGACAGTGAGCCTGATTTGTCAGGCCATTATTTAGCGGGTCTCGCATTCTCGTTTTTCAGTGATTCATGGAGATTAACGCAAAGAAAACCTAAACTGCTACTAGGCTAAATTACACTAAGATAGAGCTACAAGAAAGGGGAAAGAGAAGGGGCTGAGGCTCACCGGCGTGGACTGCAGCAAGCTGCAGGCGGCGCTCCGGTGAGGGCATGGACCACCTCGAGCTCAATCTCCTCCTGCTGTCACCAGGAGTTCAACTGGATAGGGATTTAGGTCTAACGATGGAGGAAGAGGGATCAAAAGAGAGAGGAAAGTCGGGGGTGCATATTTGAAGGGTTGACGGTCGTGGTGCAGGCGCTCCAAAGAACGAGGTGGACCGAGCAAATCGTTGGTCCAATCCTCGAAAAAACGAAGAGGCGTGTAAGCCTGATCATCGGGCTACAAAAGTCCTTAAGACTGAATCATGAAAATGTGCATGGAATCGCCTCGAAAAAAGGGAGATATAATGATGAATATACAAATTTTTATTTTCCAAAAAAATAAAAAAATGAGGGAAAAATAAGAGTGGGAGTAGCCAAGTTGGCTACTCCCTGGGGGCAGCCCCATTTTACCCTATATATATATAGGGGGGGGGGAGGGAGGCTGAGCCCCATGTGCAGCCATCTGCACCCGAGTCCTCCACCGTCGGATGTGTTCGGCCTACACCGTTGATTGGAAGAATTGTTTTCTCTCAAATCCTCTCTCCGAATCCCACCCCCTCCCCTCCCCTCCTGAATCCAGAGAGAAACCCCTCTTCCATCCTCCATCATCGTTCAGGCACGCCCTCCTCCTCCAGTCTCCGCCGTGCAAGTCCCGCCTTCCATCCTCCATCGCCGCGCGCACATGCCCCCCTCCTCATGCCTCCATCACCGTTCAGGCACGCCCTCCTCCTCCAGCCTCCGTCGTGCGAGTCCCGCTTTTTATCCTCCATCGTCGCATGCACACGCCCCCCTCCTCCAGCCTCCACCACGAGAGACCCAATTTCGTCCTCCATCGCCGCACGCACGCCCTCCTCCTCCAGCCTCCACCGTGTGACCCATACACCCTCCTCCTCCGGCCACCACTGCGCGAGACCCCCCCTTCCATCCTTCATCGCTGTGCGTGTACTGATAACCCGAAAACCCGAGTGACTAAGGTAGAAGGTATGGAAATATAGGTCGTTGCGACCTCAATCACTCAGACTAGGTATATCAAGAAAAATAAACCACTCGAAAAAATATGAAAAGTCAAACAAAGCGGTCTCGCTATGAGATTAACCTGGTATAGCACCCAGGGTCGAACACAAGGAGCACGGGTTGGCCAGAGGCCTACGAAGTAGTCGAAATGAAATAAAAATAAAGACAAAATATTTTTAGTGGTTTTTAATGATTTTTATATTTTTTTTTGGAATTTTTAATATATGAAGAAAATGAGAAAAGCAAAAACAAGCACACTTGAGCAATTTATTTAAAGCATCAAAAATCAAGCAAAAATTCAAGAAAAATTGTTTTTATGTTTTTTAGGTTTTTAAGTGTTTTTGGTGAATTTTTTGGATTTTTATAAGGTGTATTTTATTTTCTAAAAATCAAACAGTGCTAAAAACAAGGGGTACTGTCCAGCAAGGCCCAAAACCCAAAAATAAAATATTTAAGGATCTCAGATGGCCCTGGAGGTAATTTTCCTGTATTCTAGAGAAAATAAGGAAACTTTGAGCACCAAAATTATTGTTTTTGGATTTTTAGGTTATTTAATATGATTTTTATGAGTTTTTAGGTGTTTTTAGATTTTTAGGGTTTTTACTCAATGAAAAATAGCCAAAATTGGCTAGAAAATCAAACAACACACAAAGATCAGTAACTAATTTTTATAGAATTTTTGGGGGTGTTTTTATATTTTTTTGTGATTTTTCAAGTGAAACAGTGCCAAAAATAGATGTTTTTGAATTTTTAAAAATAGCAAACAAGATCAAAAATGTCCTCAAAAATCTTCAAAAATCCTACACCATGGCAGGAGCCATGTATCAAATTTTCGTTGGATTTGGAGGTGATTTGATATTTTATTCAAAATCCAAAAGGGGGCACTGTGCACAGGGACCAAAGTGCAAATACCCAAAGCTCTGGGGGTCTCGGTGCAATTTCCCAGCAAGTCACGCGCGTGGCGCGTGCCTGGGGCACTCAGGGACCTTCTGGTAATAAAAACCAAGTCCTAGGACCTTTTGGTAACTCGTACCAAAAAGTCCAGGGACGGTTATGCAATTAACCCACTAAAACACGCACATGTTCAAATAGAATGCTCACAGGGGCATAAGTGCAAATACCAGAAAGTATTCATTCATTCGTGACCAACCAGAACTACAGAATAGATGTTGCAAATAAACCAAAAGTACACGTGACGAAGCACGTGGTTCACACAAACAGGGGTATAAATGCAAATATCAAAGAGCACGAGGTCCAATGTGCAATTTACCCTACGTAAATAACATGACTAAAATATTTACAGGACTAGGACTGAAAACTTAAACTACGAGGGGGTCTAAGGTAAATTACCCCTTATTACGCCGACGGCTGGATGAGCGCCACGTAGATGATCGGACGGTCCCTGTGAGTGGCGCCTCTCTTCTCTTCCGCACGTGAGCCGATCGACGGCGCGGAGGAGGCGATGTGGATGATCGAACGGCCTCGAGCGCTGGTGGTTCCCTCTCTCTGCTCCAACGGTCCGGATCTACCCTCGAATCGATCAACGGTATCTGCTCCTCGAAGGATGGACGGTGACGATTGAAACTGGAGCGAGGGACGATCGGACGGTGGTGGAGGATACTGGAAGAACACTCAGCCGGCGAGCTTCGCCGGCTTTGTGCGCGTGCAGTAGTCCTCCTCAGTTGCCTCCAAGTATCGGAGAAGATCGGCGGTGAAGTCCCGCAGCTGGTGGTGGCTTCAGATGACCCAGCCGAGCCCTGGAGGGGCTCCGGCGAGGTCGGCGGCGACAAGCTCCTGGCCTGAATGGGAGGGGGCCTCAGATGGCCTCCTCTTGACCTGCAAAATGAACCAGAAGCTTCGCGGGTCGAGGGCAAAGTGCCTCGACCCGATGAAGCGGCGTGAGGGTGAACGATGGGTCGGGACGAGCGAGCTCCGGCGAGCGGAGGACGGTGGAGCTCGAACCCCAGCTCCGGGGCGAGCTGGGTTGAACGAATGGGCGTAGAAGGTGCTTCGAAGGATGGCGAAGGTGATGGTGTGTCCCGATGATCGAAATGATGCACGATGTAGCCGGAATCAACGGAATACGTCGGAGATACTAATTGGGGGAAACCAAAAATTAAGCGAAATGGGCGAGCTAAAAGGCTACCTGGGTGATGCGGAAGACTGTACTGGAGCTTAGCTAGCTCCTGGTCGTCGCCTCGAAGGGTGTCACTGCCTGAGGCTCGAGCTCCTGCACGCGGCGGAGCACGGCGGCGCAAAGCTGCCGGATCAGTGGTCCGGCCACCTCCTCCTCGCTGCAACACCGGCAAACGGGAGCTGTCACCTCACTGGATGCGATGGAGGTCACGGGAGTGAGAGTGGAGAGCCAAAGATGCGTGAAAACGGGGGCGGAGCTCGGACTATATACGCGTGCAGACCCGACTAGGGCTGGTCGGGTAGGGCTGCAGGAAGCACGGATCCCAATGTGGATGCCCCGGCGGTCATGTCGGATGTACGAGGAATCGATAGGACCCGGGGTTTGCGGAGGAGGCGATCGGATCGAGCGCAGAAAAATAGGAGAAGTCGGGTCGGGCGCAAGATCCGTGGGAGAAGATGGTCCGCGGGGGGAGTTGACCGGGGTCAACATTCCCCGTGGACCAGTGAGGTGCTGCCACGTGGATAAGATTTGAAATTCAAAAATGAGGCAGCAAATGGTCGATTCAGCAAAAACTTTCAACATGAAATATTTTTCTTTTATTTTTTTCTATTTTTTGGTGATTTTTAATTAATTTTTGGAAATAAGAATAAGGTATGTACATTATATAGGGATATATACAATATGTAGACTTTTTAGTTTTGATTTTTTTTTATTATTATTTTCATACATTTTTATTCCTATTTTATCTTTTATTTATTTATAGAATAAAATGAGGAATAAAAGGATATTTTTATTTTATTTTTATTAATTATATACGTAGGTAAAATAAATAGTTATGTACAACTATATACATGGTATATGTACAATATGTTTTTGTATTTTTAATTTTTGTTATTTTTATTTGATTTTTGTTTTAATTCTTTTTATTTATTTTATTTACAATATATACCATAGAATATTCACAAAAAGTTTTGAGAATAAATACATTTATTTACAAGGTTAAATACATAAGGAGGCATGGTCTATGTACATGGTGAAAGGGCATTTTTGAATTTTTGATTTTTAGATTTTTCTTTTATTTTTAATAGTTTCTAAATATATACAAAATATGTACAAGCATATTTTTGGTTGAGGAAAATATAATTTTATTTATTTACATAGATATCTACACATGAGCTCCTATCTCTCTCTACTGTGGCTTTTATGCGGTCAGGCCCATGCTGAGCCCTCCCTTGGGTTAGGTTGCTCAATATTTATTCTAAATATTTCCCTCTTTTTCTTTTTAATCTTTATTCTTTTATTTTGCACAAAAACATGCTAATAATAAGTATTTACACAATGCATGCTTTTGGTAATTATTGATATTTACACATATCTACATGTATTTGCAAAGGTTTTTGTAGCTAAAATACAAGAATAAAGAGTGATGAATGGGTATTCATCATGTACGCCCTCCTCTAACCTACAAATTCTGCTTTAAATATGAAGTCAACATCACGTCAGTCGTGCATTTGCTTGCCCATGTAAAATCTAACTTTGTGGATTGATGAGAATATGTACTGCCTTTTTTGAGTGGACATGTGTTCCTATGATATTGCAATACCTATTGATGAAAATCTAGCTTTGTTTATTTTCTCATTTTACTCTCATCTGAGACTAATATTTTCAATCAACATGCAGATATGCTTCAGCCTCCGCCCGCCAGTCCGTGCAACCCTTTCACGATGGCCTTCATAGGTCTGTTTATTTTAAACTTGTTTGTATTGATGGTTTTTGTGTTCCATCTCCATTGGGTAGTCTTTACTTATTTTGTGATGAAGCTTTTCATGGAAGTAGGAGCATGGATGTAGGATGGATGGGCCCTCTATGCCATTGAAGTGGGGGACATGGATGCACATATGGCATTTACTATAGGGGACACCTTGGCACTACCACTATCTTCTTAATGCTAATAACTGTTACAGTTTTGGAGATCAAACAAACTCCATTGTCATGCTCTAAGCCATTGCATTTACACTGAATTAAGTTGGTTTAATAAATTCAACAATTGTGATGCTTGATAGGAACATTGTTGTATTATGAAAGTTCAACCACCATTGACATTGTGTTATTATTACATTTTGTAGGAGCCAACTTGGTAAAGATAAATTTGATGTATTTTGGACATTTGGACTCAAGATCTTCTGTTGACGGAATTCAAGAAGACAGTCGATAGTTTTGCTTACAGTTACGTTTGTGTAATTGATAGTTTTGCTTACAGTTAGCTGTAAAGTTTTCAATGTAACTTTGTTGTTTTTTTGAGCATCCACATGGACAAAGTATCTTGCCGGAATATGCTATACAATATACCAATCATCCACGATTGAAAGTTTTAGCATCATTTTTCTTGAATTTGACAATACATTGCTTATGTTGCATGATTTTGTTATATTGATTTCAACTCTTCCATCATCAGGCTGATGCGACAATATCCGCGGAGATGAACTAAATACCAAGATGAAACATTCGAAAATTGGTAGGAATTGCTAGATTTTTAATATATAATGAAATCAATGGATTGATTCTTTATCAGAGATTCTGTATTCAATCATTTAAATATTAATGAAATAAGTGGATTGTGTTTAATCATTTAAAAATAATGTCAACTTGTGAATGGGCAATGCTAAATATGGCCCCCATACAGAAATAAGAAGGCCGACATTGTATCCCTATAATGCCAATCAGGTGAATAGAGCAGATAAAGATACAACATCAACTACATGAAATACATCTAAATATGGGACTCAAAATGGTAGCAGTTAATAATCCAAGTACATGAAATTCATTATAGCGTCATAACATAAAGAAACTTTGAACAAACTCAAGTGGTAAACAATTACATAACATTGAGAGTTGCAATCACTATTGCAACTACGATTACAATAGTAAGATAAAAAAGTTAATTCTTGATTCCAGCAAGCTGCATCTCCATTTGCTTCTCCACTCTATCCATCCACTTATCCAATTTGTCCACGTGCCTTTATGCCCTCTCCATCCGCTTCTCAAAATCATCTTTGAACGCATTAATCTGGTACTTCAGCTCGATGGTGGTATGATTAACATCGTCTTCCCAAATGACGAAATTGCATGAATCTCTTTCCAGGATATCAAAATGTTTCAAGTTAAATATCAATAACCACAACATTTTTGTATCACAACAAACATATAATAGTAGCTTCCATTTGGGACATTGCAAAAAACGTCTCCCATTACTTGCCTCTTTCCTAGAGACATATGTCGAAGCTTTTAATCCACAATAACAATGTACCTCAATAGGTGACTTCCATGACGATCCAGATGAGACGCTATCACTCATCTTCCAAAACAAGTTCTAGATGAAAAGCAATTCCAATGTTTAATCAAATAGAGTCATTTTAGAAGGAAAAATAAAAACTCCCCTTATCTATACTGGACACCTCTAAGGGATGGCAACAGACGTTGATAAGTTAAAACAAAATCAATTTGAGCTTTTTTTATTGACTCCAATACAGAAGCTGGCAAGATGGACGGTTCACAATGAAAATTCTAACTCAACTTTTATTCATTGGCCAACATCAGGTGCCCAATTCAGTCATGATTCGTCACGGAAATGTTAAGTGTATTTCTTTGTAAATCAAACCTTTCCTCTGGTTAGGGGAAACCTGCTACATTAATTCATTGTTAGAAGAGTTGATGTTACCTCTTGTCTAAAAAATCAAGTCAAATTCAAACTTATCAACCACATGTTCATGTTCATATTAGTTGTTTTAAGGTTGCTTGCTGCACAACAACAAATATTGTGGTAGTTAGCATGTAATGTGAAAAGTATTTGTTGCGAGCTCGAATCATTAGGAGGGTTTTTTTTTCAATCTATCATTAGTATGAACTTCTAATAAACTAATATGAAACAATCCAAAAACAAGAAGAGAGGGAGAGAGTGTAGAGCTGAACTTGAGTGCGCAGCGGCGAGCTGATCATGCCAAAGAAGGAAGCCGACACAAGGTGATAGGGACCGCGCAAGAGACAGGGATCGCGAGTTTGAGGGCACGCTCGGGGGATGGTGACGTGTGCTAACACATTCCTTCCTTGCAAAAGATCTTCTCTATAAATAGGCACTACAATATCACGGGAAAACATGTCGACTTATAGCAAGCAGTACACATTTTCATGAATTTTGATTTTACATGGGAAAGAAAACGCATGCGGACCTATTGTTGACTATATTTAAGGGATTTTTACCCAACAGACCCTATAAACTTTGCCAATTACCTCCACGACCTTTGAAACAACCTAATTCCCCCCTCGACCCTGTAAACTTGCCAACTCTTACCCCATGAACCCTCCGGGTAATCTGTTTGAAGCTCGTAGGGGTTCTTGGGGTAATTTACAGGGTCAATGGGATAATTACCTTGTGCAAAAGGTCGTAGAGGTAATTTAAAAAGTTTATAGGATCTGCTAGGTAAAAATCCCTATATTTAAAGCGTAACTACAGCGGCTAATAGCTCTTCATGATCGTCTTCTGCTTTTGAGAACTCTATTTATCACATGAACAAGTCAATGTCGGACAAAAAATGCAAGTAGCTTGGTCACAGGTATTACCAGGTAGTTCGATGGCATCACACTGAGGAGCCTGGAGGGGGTTCGCACAGGCTGGCGGGCGGAGAACGTACGCACGCGGCAGAAGCTGGAGCGTAGGTTGGAAGAGGGCATACACACGCTGCGATGGAGGATGGAAGGGGGTATCACGCGATGGTGGCCGGAGGAGGAGGGTGTATGGGTCACGCGGTGGAGGTTGGAAAAGGAGGGCATGCGTGCGGCGATGGAGGAAGAAAGGGGGTCTCGCGCGGTGGAGGCTGGAGGAGGGGGGCGTGTACGCACGACGATGGAGGATGGAAGGCGGGACTCACACGGCAGAGGCTGGAGGAGGAGGGCGTGCCTGAACGGTAATGGAGGATGGAATGGTGATGGAGGCAGGAGGGGGGCGTGCGTGCGCGGCGATGGAGGATGGAAGGCGGGACTCGCACAACGGAGGCTGGAGGAAGAGGGCGTGCCTGAACGGTGATGGAGGATGGAAGGGGGGTTTCTCTCTGGATTCAGGAGGGGAGGGGTGGAATATATATATATATATATATATATATATATATATATATATATATATATATATATAGGGTAAAATGTGTATGCCCCCTAGGGGGAGCTAACTTAGCTCCCCCACGTTTTTTTCACAATTTTTTTTATTTTTTTTGAAATCTAAAACCGTGTAAATTCATTATAAAATCCCTATATTATGTCTTTTCAAATTTCATGCGAAACAGATACTCCTACGACCTCCATCCAAACGGGGTCGATTTAAAAAATCTGTTACCGTTAAAAAATGACTGTCTGGATGGAGGCTGTAGGAGTCTCTGTTTCACACGAAATTTTATGACATAATATAGGATATAGTGATGAATATTCACGGAAAGAAATTTCAAAAAAAATTAAAAAAATTGAAGAAAATATGGCGGGGGGAGCTAAGTTAGCTCCCCCCTAGGGGCAGCCCCATTTTCCTCATATATATATATATATAGGGCCCTTCTAATGAGGTGGGTCTTTCCTGAAATTCAGAAAGCCACTATCAAATTTGTAAATTACGTAACAATTTTGTAAATTTAAACTACATATTGTAAAATATTGACGATTATACGATTATGTAAAATATATCATCCATATTGTAACAAACTATTAATGTCAAATATAGTAATATTTTCATAAATTTTTTATGATATACATATTATATTAATATTTAATATTAAATTTATGGAGTTAGAATGTGTAAAATAAATAGAATAAATGCTTAAATTGACGTGGCTTTCCATGCATCCAGAAAGGTGCACCTCATTTGAAATATTTCCTATATATATATATATATATATATATATATATATATATATGAGGCCAGGAAGCTGCTCCATGGAGCAGCAAGCTGGCTGCTCCACAGGGCAGTCCCCCCTTTTTATTTTTATTTTTGATTTTTTTAATGTATGTTCATCTATATATCCCTCCTACATGTCATTCAAATTTCGTGAGAAATGGAGACTGATATGCCCTCCATCTAGAACATGTACTTTACAGCAAAATCCAGACCGCTTAAAAATTACCTGTTTTAGATGGAGGGCATAGGAGCCTCCGTTTCTCACAAAATTTGAATGACATGTAGGAGAGATATATAGATGAACATACATGAAAAGAAATTCATAAAAAATAAAATAGGAGGGGAAACTGCCCCGTGGAGCAGCCGGCTTAACTGCTCCACGGAGCAGCTTCCCTTTCCCCCCTCCCCCTCTCTCTTTGTGTGTGTGTGTGTGGGTGGGGGGGGGGGGGGGGGGGGGGGTTAAATGGGGCTGCCCCCTGGGAGTAGCCAACTTGGCTACTCCCACCCCTATTTTTCCCTCATGATGAAGCCACATTTCATCATCTTTATTCTATCATTTTGGCATCAAAAACCCTAGCAAATGCGTGTAAAAACCCTTAATTAGAGTATCCTAGCATTCATGCATGTACATGTAAATATTGTATAAAATGTGGTTTTTAAAGCCAAAATTATATAATAAAGAAAAGAAAAATAATAAAATATTGTAAATATTTTATGACCCGAAACCCCGAGACCTAAGCATCCCGATGACTAGGTCGACAAGGAATAAAGTAGGGGGAGATAAGGGTCAAATACAATAGAAAATACCTTTGATTTAATTCATTCTTTATTTATTATGGGATCTATTTTTGATAAAATATACTTTTTATACATCAAATAAAAAAACTTTGTACATAAAAGTTGTAGATAATTAAATAAAGAAAATTGCAAAATTGATTTCACTGAAAAATAATGTACAAATAAAAAGTTATGATCTGAATAAAAATCCAGAATCCCAACTTCCCAGACCTGTATCTCACAAATGAAAATTCCAAATGCATCAAACTCACTTTAATTATATATAATTTAAAATAAGCTATTTAATGGCAGTGGTTTCGCATTTGGCGAAGCTACGGTTTGAAAGTTGAGTTTTGGACCCATATTGTACACTTGTACCGATTAAAATATTCATTTTATTATTCAGTCATTAATTTTATAATTTTATATTTTTATAATCTTGTAAATATTACTTATAATATATATGTACATTAAAACAGGAATAAAACACACATAAAACACAAAAATAAAATACCTGTATATACTACACCTAGGTATATTACCTATATACATACCTATATAATTACTTCTTCTATTTTAGTAAGTACACAAAACAATTCAGAAAAATAAAATAAAAATATAATTACATGTATAAAAGTATTTATAATGTTATAAAATAATAAACAGAATTAAAGAAATTAAAAATACCAAAATAAAAATAAATTAATAAAATATACAGATATTATACCTATATAAGCTTTAAAAGCAATTTGTAAAAATATATCCCATAAAAATAATTAAAAATCAGAATAAAATACTACATAAAATAATAAATATTTTTTTATTTAATAACCTAAATTTAATTCAACCTTTTTCTATTTTTAATTGAATTAATAAAATTCTTTTTGCAAGATTTTCCTGGTTGGTCCACGTGGACCAACCAGGAAGCTCTGATGTCTGAGCCATCTCCTGTTCATGTCAGACCGAGATTTTGACCATATTTCCCGCTCACATTCTGTTAAAATTTCTTCAGAAACAGAGACTCTTACGGCCTCCATCCAAACATGGTCGATTTAAAAAATCCTGCGACCTTTAAAAAAATGACGTCTGGATGGAGGGCTTAGGAGTCTTTGTTTCTGACGAAATTTTAATAGAATATGAGAGAGATATAATGATTAATATACAAATTTTTATTTTCCAAAAAAATAAAAAAATTAGGGAAAAATAGGGGTGGGAGTAGCCAAGCTGGCTACTCCCTGGGGGCAGCCCCATTTTACCCATATATATATTAGGGTTTATGCACCCCATTTTTCGTCATTTTTTTTATTTTTTTGAAAAATATCACCATGTATATTCATCCCTATATCCCTCCTATATGCCATTCGAATTTCGTCAGAAACAGAGACTCCTAAGGCCTCGAGATGGTGTCGATTTAAAAAATCCTGTTAGCATTAAAAAAATGACTGTCTAGTGGAGGCCGTAGGAGTCTCTATTTCTGACGAAATTCGAGTGGTATATAGGAGGGATATAGGGATGAATATACATGGTGATATTTTTAAAAAAAAATAAAAAAATTGCGAAAATAAGGTGGGGGCAGCCATGTTGGGTGCCCTTAGGGGGCAACCCTATATATATACATATATCTATATATATATATATATATATATATAGAGAGAGAGAGAGAGAGAGAGAGAGAGAGAGAGAGAGAGAGAGGAAAATGGGGCTGCCCCCTAGGGGGAGCTAACTTAGCTCCCCCCGCCCTATTTTCTTCAATTTTTTTTTATTTTTTTGAATTTTTTTTCCGTGAATATTCATCACTATATCCCTATATTATGTCATAAAAATTTCGTGAGAAATAGAGACTCCTACGGCCTCCATCCAGACAGTCATTTTTTTAACGGTAACAGGATTTTTTAAATCGACCCTGTTTGGATGGAGGTCGTACGAGTCTCTGTTTCGCATGAAATTTGAATGACATAATATATGGATTTAATAATGAATTTACACGGTTTTAGATTTCAAAAAAAATAAAAAAATTTTGTGAAAAAAGGGTGGGGGGAGCTAAGTTAGCTCCCCCTAGGGGGCATACACATTTTACCCATATATATATATATATATATATATATATATATATATATATATATATATATGGTAAAATGGGGCTGCCCTCTGGGAGTAGCCAACTTGGCAACTCCCACCCCTATTTTTCCCTCATTTTTTTATTTCTTTGGAAAATAAAAATTTGTATATTCATCACTATATCCCTCTAATTTTCTATTAAAATTTCATCAGAAACATAGACTCCTAGGCCCTCCATCCAGACACCATTAGTTTTAACGGTCGCAGGATTTTTTAAATCGACCCTGTTTGGATGGAGGCCGTAGGAGTCTCTGTTTCTGACGAAATTTTAATAGAATGTTATAGGGATATAATGAAGAATTTACAAATTTTTATTTTCCAAAGAAATAAAAAACTGAGCAAAAAATAGGGGTGGGAGTAGCCAAGTTGGCTACTCCCAGGGGGCAGCCCCATTTTACCCATATATATATATATATATATATATATATATATATATATATGGGTAAAATGTGTATGCCCCCTAGGGGGAGCTAACTTAGCTCCCCCCGCCCTTTTTTGACATAATTTTTTTTATTTTTTTGAAATCTAAAACCGTGTAAATTCATTATTAAATCTCTATATTATGCTATTAAAATTTCGCGTGAAACAGAGACTCCTACGACCTCCATCCAAACGGGGTCGATTTAAAAAATCCTGTTACCGTTAAAAAAATGACTGTCTGGATGGAGGCCGTAGGAGTCTCTGTTTCACACGAAATTTTAATGACACAATATAGGGATATAGTGATGAATATTCATGGAAGAAATTTTCAAAAAAAAATTGAAAACATGGAGAAAATGGGGCGGGGGTAGCTAAGTTAGCTACCCCCTGGGGGCAGCCCCATTTTACCCTATATATATATATATAGGGTAAAATGGGGCTGCCCTCAGGGAGTAGCCAACTTGGCTACTTCCACCCCTATTTTTCCCTCATTTTGTTTATTTTTTTGGAAAATAAAAATTTGTATATTCATCATTATATCCCTCTCACATTCTATTAAAATTTCGTCAGAAACTGAGACTCCTAAGCCCTCCATCCATATGTCATTTTTTTAACGGTCGCAGGATTTTTTTAAATCGACCATGTTTGGATGGAGGCCGTAGGAGTCTCTGTTTCTGACGAAATTTTAATAGAATGTGAGAGGAATATAATGATGAATATAAAATTTTTATTTTTCAAAAAAATAAAAAAATGAGGGAAAAATAGGGGTGGGAGTAGCCAAGTTGGCTACTCCCTGGGGGCAGCCCCATTTACCTCATATATATATATATATATATATATATATGAGGTAAATGGGGCTGCCCCCAGGGAGTAGCCAACTTGGCTACTCCCACCCCTATTTTCCCTCATTTTTTTATTTTTTTTGGAAAATAAAAACTTGTATATTCATCATTATATCCCTCTCACATTCTATTAAAATTTCGTCAGAAACAGTGACTCCTACGGCCTCCATCCAAACATGGTCGATTTAAAAAATCCTGCGACCATTAAAAAAATGACGTCTGGATGGAAGGCTTAGGAATCTCTGTTTCTGATGAAATTTTAACAGAATGTGAGAGGGATATAATGATGAATATACAAATTTTTATTTTCCAAAAAAATAAAAAAATGAGGGGAAAATAGGGGTGGGAGTAGCCAAGTTGGCTACTCCCTGGGGGCAGCCCCATTTTACCGTATATATATATATATATATATATATATATATATATATATATATATATATATGAGAATAGGGAAGCTGCTGCATGTAGCAGCCAACGTGGGTGGCAATTTCCCCAAATTTTTTTATTTTTTTTTAAAATTAAACCATGAATATTCATCTATATATCCCTCCTACATTCTATAAAAATTTCATCAGAAATGGAGACTCCTATGCCCTCCATCTAAACCGGTATTTTTTAACGGTCAGAATTTTGCTGTAATCGACCTGTTCTAGATGGAGGGCATAGGAGTCTCCATTTCTGATGAAATTTTTATAGAATGTAGGAGGATATATAAATGAATATTCATGGTTTAATTTTTAAAAAAAATAAAAAAATTTGGGGAAACTGCCACATGTAGCAGCCACGTTGGCTGCTACATGCAGCAGCTTCCCTATTCTCTCTCTCTCTCTCTCTCTCTCTCTCTCTATATATATATATATATAGGGATTGATAGGGCTGCCCCCTAGGGATAGCCAACATGGCTTCCCCCACCCTATTTTTGCACATTTTTTTATTTTTTTGAAAAATATCACCATGTATATACATATCTATATCCTCTCTATATGTCATTCGAATTTCGTCAGAAATAGAGACTCCTACGGCCTCCATCCAAACAGGATCGATTTAAAAAATCCTACGACCATTAAAAAATGACATATGGATGGAGGTCGTAGGAGTCTCTATTTCTGACAAAATTCGAATGGCACATAGGAGGGATATAGAGATGAATATACATGGTTTTATTTTTCCAAAAAATAAAAAAATTGTCAAAAAAATGAGGTGGGGACAACCATGTTGGCTATCCTAGGGGAAAACCCCATTTTCCCCATATATATATATATATATATATATATATATATATATATATATATGGTTAAATGGGGCTGCCCTTGGGGGGAGCTAACTTGGCTCCCCCGCCCCATTTCGCTCGGATTTTTTTATTTTTTTTGAAAACTTCTTCTGTGGAATTTCATCATTATATTCTTATATTATATCATTAAAATTTCGTGCGAAACAGAGACTCCTACAACCTTTATCGAGATGATGTCCTTTTAACAAATCATGTTACCGTTAAAAAATGATTGTCTAGATGGAGGCCGTATGAGTCTATGTTTCTGACGAATTTCGAATGACATATAGGAGGGATATAGGGATGAATATACATGGCGATATTTTTCTAAAAAAATAAAAAACACCGAAAACGACGCGGGGGTGCAGCCCCATTAACCTCTCTCGCCCTCTCTCTCTCTCTCTATATATATATATATATACATAGAGGGAGAGAAGAGGAGTAATGAAAGCAAAAAATTATGAGAGCATGAGAGGGATGATTTTAGACCACATGATTCACCCAGGAGAGAGAGGATCAGGAGAGAGAAATAGAATCATGTGGTCCCTCCCCTCTCTCTCTCTCTATATATATATATATATATGAGGAAGGTGATCCTACTCTATGGAGTAGGTAACTTACATACTCCACTCTCTTTTTTCAATTTTTTTTACATTTTTTTATAAAAATGCTTCCATGGATTTTTATAATTATATCCCTCTAATATGTCATTCAAATTTCGTCAGAAACAGAGACTCCTACGGCCTCCATCCAGAACGCGAAAAATACAGCAAATCTAAGACCGTTAAAAAATGACTGTCTGGATGGAGGCCGTAGGAGTCTCTGTTTCTGACGAAATTTGAATGACATATTAGAGGGATATAGTTATGAAAATTCATGGAAGCATTTTTCAAAAAAATAAAAAAAAATTGAAAAAGAAGAAAATGGAGTAGGTAAGTTACCTACTCCATAGAGTAGGATCCCTTCTCTCTCTCTCTCTCTCTCTCTCTCTCTCTATATATATATATATATATATATATAGGATATGTTTCAAATGAGACATGGCCCTTCCATCCATAAGGAAGGCCAACGATCTCAGCCATCCGTAATTGATCGTGTGGTTGTTATTAATGGCATGTTAATATTATTTATAAATTAAGCAAAAACCTATTTTGGTCTTTATACATTATCTAAATATAGTATGTAACCACCACAATTACATCGTCCATTAATGTCACCTTAATTGTTTATTCAAATTTAGAAACATATATTATGGCATGTTGAATAATTAGGTTGTCTCCCATGCTTACGGATGGAGGTTGACGAGCATCAACTCCGCCAAGAGCTTCGGCACTGTTGTGATCTACAATGAAGGAAGAAGTGGTTGCATGAACATGTGTGTATCCATTTCCTAAATTTCCATATTTCCTACTGATTCTGAGATGTTGATTATGGATTTTAAATCGCTTCCTGACGTGGATTTGGATCTTTTGGTATATCATTGTCACTTTTGCTTTATTTTTTTGTTTATGTGCCGTTGATATTTTTTGTGTTTAGGTTAGTGAGTTGTTGAGATTTTTTGATGATAATGACCTCTCTCCAGAATGTTTTGATGGAGCACAACATTTTTTGAAGCCAGATGATGTTTCTATCCCATCAATATCTTGATACAAACGACGACGTCACGGATGATAATGACCTTTCCGAAGTCAATTTTTTAGCATCATGTGCAATTTCATCGGCAAGGAAGAAGTCGATGGCACGTGTAGATCCAGGGAATGACGCTGCGGCTTTCCGGGAAGACTTTCATACAAAGGACGACGACAACACGTAGATCGGATGACGATGCGTGTACACGGTATTAAAACCAGTCCTGGATGAAGAACGATTTGTAGTTTGATACAATATTGATGTGTACTATACAATATTAATATGTATAATACAATTTTAATTTGTATTATACATATTTCTGATGTATTTTTACAAAACAAATGGTTGCGAATGAAAATTGTAGTTTTTTTATAAATCTCGTATATATTGACGTGCATTGCATATTTTGGATGTCCATTACACATTTTAGAAGTGTTTTATACAAAATTGTTTTGGATATTTGCATTAATTAAGCGTGAATGAATACCATAATTTTTACAAAAAACTACACAAATTTTGTTATACAAAGAACCATACAATCGTTACAGAAAATCACACATTAATTACTAATATGAATTGTATTCTACAAAGAACCATACAAAATTTACAAATAAATGACAATTTTTTGAATGAACAACGGATTCTACAAAAAACATACAGTCGTTACAAAAGGAACCTTGAATTCTACAAAAAAATATGTGAGGATACAAACATATGTCTCAGATAATGTCGTCTAGTATAAAACTGGATATTTTTTAAATATGATATTACGAAAATACCAAAAATAAAATTATCTAAATTTAGTATTTCGGAATATTAATTGACGTACATAAATAGTGCAAAAGTTGATGACCAAAATGCCCTTTTGGGCAAATAAATTGATGATGCCGTTAGATTTGAATCTAACGGATACGATCGTTGGCCTTCCTTAAGAATGGAAGGACCAAGTCCTATTTGAAAGGCCCCCTATATATATATATATATACATACATACATACATATATGGAGAGCTTACACC
The DNA here is from genome assembly GCA_037367405.1 of Ottelia alismoides. NCBI lineage: Eukaryota > Viridiplantae > Streptophyta > Magnoliopsida > Alismatales > Hydrocharitaceae > Ottelia > Ottelia alismoides. Next base: position 248,131 of record JAZKJV010008826.1, on the reverse strand, counting down.
CATGTGTAGGTAACTTTCCTACACCCATATATATATTTGGAGAGCTTTCAAAGAAGTGATTTATCACTAGATCATTTTTTATGGTGATTTTTGTTTTAATTTAATTTTCGTACATACATTAATCTTTATTTAATAACCATCAAATACACGAAAATCCATTCCAATGAAATTAGCCGCAACCAACCATCGTCATCCCCACAAAACATCTTCACCCCTCGATCTATTTCATCCAGAGTTCCATGATTCCATCTCCACAATCCACACTTACTGAAAGCAACCAATTATGTATTGCCACGTGTCCTTCCCTCTAAATATCAAAAAGTGGAAATACGATGACAAAGAAAGCACTACAACAAAATTGAGTTATAGTGACGGTTTTGAAAAAATCCGTCACTAAATTAGCCATTGTTAAATATATAAATACGATATTATTCGTTGTCAAATGAGTTTTCGTACTCAAAATTAGCAACAAATATCATATCTGGCGTTATATCATTAGCAATGATCCACATATCGACGCTTATCTGTTGCTATTTTTCAAAATATCAACTAATCGTCGCTATTTTTTTAGTTCAAAATTTAACGATGATTAATTAAAATTTTTAAAAATAGCAATGAATAACCATCATTATGTAGACCGTTGCTAATGATATAACAACAGATATGATATTCGTTGCTAATTTTGAGTATGAAAACTCATTTTGCAATGAATAACGTGTCTCTCCTAACCACTTCTATCTTGCAACATCTCTCTTTCTCTCTCCTACCCACTTCTATCTTTTCCTAACGTGTCTCTCACTATCCATAAACCCCCTCTCTCCACTTGCATGTCTCTCCCAACGTCTCTCTCTTCAACTACTTCTCTCTCTCCCTCTCTCTCTCCTAACCACTTTTATCTTTTTCCTAACGGTCTCTCACCCTCTATTTTGTATTTCCTTCTCTCTCTCTTATACCTTTCTTTCCCCATTTCTCTTTCTCTCACTATCTATCTTTCATATTTGTATGTTTACGCATATCCATACAAGCACATCTATTTCAACTCATAATACATAAACTAGCTTCTTATGACACATTTATAGGATTTCTCTTTGAAATATATGTACATAATATTTTTGAATTCTATATATTTATTCATGGTAATATATACACACACATATATAATAACCCCCGACAAGACATTCATATTATCTCTCTCTTCATATTCAATATTCCTTTACTTAGAATGATATATATAGGATTCAATGGGGTTGCCCCACTACCCCGCCCCATTTTCACGCAATTTTTAAATTTTTTTGCAAAAAATCACCATATATATTCATCAATATATCCCTCATATATGTCATTCAAATTTCGTTAAAAAAGAGACTCATATTCCCTCTATCTAGAATGGGTCGATTACATTAATGTTTAGATCATTGAAATTACTTATTCTACATGGAGGACATATGAGTTTCTATTTCTAATAAAATTAAATGACATATAGGAGGGATATATAGATGAGTATAGGATATTTTATAAAAAAAATTAAAAAATTTTACAAAAAATTGGGGCGAGTGCCGCCATACTGGTTGCCCCAAAGGGGTAACTCCATTTTCTCTATATATACGAAAAAATGTGGTTGTCCCCTTTAGCTCCACGTTCTATTTTCCCTTATTTTTATTTTTTTTGAAAATTGCTTACGTGGAAATTCATCTCTATATTCCTATGATATGCTATTCAAATTTCGTAAGTAACAAAGACTCCTACGGCCTCCATCTAGATAGTCATTTTTAAATGGTCATATAACTATTGAAATCGGATCCATCTGGATGGAGGTCGTAGGAGTATATGTTTCACATGAAATTTGAATGGCTTAATATGTGGATAAAATAATAAATATTTATAGTAGAAATTTTCAAAAAAATAAAAAAATATATAGAAAAAATAAGATGGGGGGAAGCTAAGTTATCTCCCCCTAGGCGGCAGTCCCATTTAACCCATATATATATATATATGTATGTATGTTGAGTATTATATACTTATTATATCTATTTCACAAAAATAAACAAGTCAAAATGAAACAATGAAACTTAATGCAAGTTTTTAGTTATATTGTCAACGTTTCATTAAATGTTATATTTTAGATACGTAATAAAATATATAAATAATATTGCAATTCAACATATTTATATGATCTTATTTCGTATAACGATTTTAAGCCACCTCATTATCACATATTCTAAATACCACTTCATTATATTTGTAAAAAAACTAGAAGAATATTTTTTTCTAATAGTTATTTTTAAAAAATAATAAAAAGAAAAAATGGTTTTTTTAATTTGAACTAAATCAAATATATATGTTGTATTTTTCTAAAAGCAATGGTACAAATAATGATAAGATTATATGTGTATATTTTTGGGTAAAATGGGGTTGCCCTAAGAGAGCTAACTTGGCTCTCCCAACCCATTTCCCCCATATTTTTTATTTTTTGAAAAAATACCTCTGTAGATTTTCATTATTATATTTATATATTATGTCATTCAAATTTCATGCGAAATAGAGACTCATAAGGCCTATCCATTTGCCATAACTTTTTTATTTTCGTTGGAGATTTGGAATCGATGGGCTTTAAATAAGACACATTTTATTGATAGGGTTTATCACTACTTTGCAACTTTAGCAACTTTGCCAGTTACTCGAGATTCATGATTGTTTTATTTCTTGATGTTAGCAATGTACATCGGTCAAATAGGATCATTCTCTTCTCGAGATTTTTTACTTTTTTATCATGCGGGAGTTAGAATTAATTCCCATTTACTTACTTGTATCTATGTGTGTGTGTGGGGGGGGGGGTATAAAAACATCTTTACTGAGCTACAAAGTTTATTTTATACACTGAAGAGGGTTTGTTTTTTTCCATTTATATATAGGAAAAAAATGTGGTTGCCCCCTTTAGCTCCCCCATCCTATTTTCCCATATTTTTTATTTTTTGAAAATTTCTTCTGTGGAAATTCATCTCTATATTCCTATATTATGCCATTCAGATTTCATGAGAAATAGAGAATCCCACGTCCTCCATCTAAATAGTCATTTTTTATGGTAAAAAACTATTGAAATCGACCCCATCACGATGGAGGTCGTAGGAGTCTATATTTCACATAAAATTTGAATAGCTTAATATATGGATATAATAATAAACATTCACAGAAGAAATTTTCAAAAAAAATAAATAAAATATAGGAGAAATAAGGTGGGGGGATTACCCGTTTACTCTCCCATTGATTTCGATGCTTATGGCAAGACGATCAATCATTCGTCAGCGGGCAGCTTCAGAAATGAGTTTCATTTTTTATTCCCACCAAGAATTTGATCGCTCTATTTAAAGAGAATGTTGAAGAATCCCATTTTACTCATATATATATATATATATATATATGTTAAGTATTATATATTTATTATATCTATTTCAAAAAAATACACAAGTCAAAATGAAACTTAATGCAAGCATTCAATTATATTGTCAATGTTTCTGTAAATACTATGTTTTAGATACGTAATAAAGTATATAAATAATATTGCAATTCAACATCTTTATATGAACATATTTCGTATCACGATTTTAAGCCACCTCATTATCACATATTTGATAACGCCTCCCGCTACCCTTGTTAATTCGAGCAAATTAATGTCCAAATTAATTAAGAATGTTCGTTGCAGTCGGATAACGAGAGCGAATAAAAAACCACTTTTAATTATATTCAACTTAATCTCGAGCGGCAAACTTTTTAACTTGGTGGAAGTCTAAGGTCGAACTCAAGGAGGCAACTGTCTCCTTAGGTAGATTTTTAGCAAATTTCCAATGTTCGATTTTCAGAGGAGACATTTTTGGTCTTTTTCGGTTTTTTATGCAAGACACATGCAAAATCAGGCCAGTTTAAATGTTAATTCAGAAATATGATCAAATTAATTCTAAAAATTTTGAAACTTGGCCAGATGATGAAATATGATGAAATTAAGCTACCTTAATTTTTTTTGGAATTTTCTGACACTAGATGAATTAAATGTGAATTAAAAATGAATGCAGGGTGATTTTGACTAATTTAATTTTAATAAATATCAAATAACAATATTTTTGGGAATAAAAATTATCCTAGATAGATCTAAAGATGAGGAATCCAGAAAAATTATCAGATCTTAATTTTGATGTGAAATGAACCATTAAAAATAAACTAAGGAAATCACCAAATAATTTATTTAGGCCTCGAAATGTGTGCAATTGAGATGAAATTTTTATGCAAGGTGCATCTAATTATCCTAGATCTATTGTGATTTTTTGGAAATTTTTGGAGTTACAGAGAATTTACTATTAATTAAAAGGTTAAATTGGGCAAAATATCACAGAAATAAACCAATTAATCAAATAAAAATTCCACTGATATCACAAAATTATGCCAAGTGTCACATAAGATAAAGGACAAGTTAAACTACAACATGCAATTTTTGGAATTTAAAAATGATGAAATATAGACACCTAAATATGCGTGCAAAGACAGGGGTATAACTGCAATACAGGAATTTAAAATTGATAAAAATAAAATATGCTGACAGGGACCTTTATGCAATTACCTAGAATGCAGGGGGTGGAATGCAATTTCTCCATAGGCGCACGTGCTCCTTACGTGGGGGCGCTTCGTAGGGACTGATTTGTAATTTCAGAAACTTCCGGGGCCTTGATGCAATTTGCCCAGGCCGCACGTGCACGTGGGGTACCCTAGGCTCGGTTGACTTCGGAGGCTCGGGCGTTGGCTCGGTTGCTCTGGAGGTTCGGTCGAAGGCTCGGAGAAGCTTTGGGTGATCCGAGCATAGAGGTCGGGGAAGAGGCTCGGATCGGGGTGACGTGGTGTGATCAAGACCGTAGGATCACAACAGATCCAATGGCCATGGAATGATGACGCGTGGCGTGATCCGGGACCGTGGGATCTAGAGGAATCCAACGGTGCCTGGGTATCGATGAAGAGGGCGACGTGGCTGATCTGTCGCCGCTGGATCGTGATAAATCTAACGGCTCTCTGCTGCCTCGGTTGATGTCGACGTGGCTTGCTCCTGAGCGTGGGATCAAGGATGATCCAACGGCTCCTTCGCGAGGCGACGAGGCGTGATCTTGACCGTTCGATCAAGATGATCGAACGGTGGATGAACGTCTTCCCCAATGGCCCTCCGCCTCCTGCGGAGGAGAAGGCGGGGCTCCAGCGTAGCTGGCTTTGTTCCGCCCTTCCTTCCCGTCATCGGTGAAGGTCGATGGCGAGTCGGAGGTATCTCGGAAGATGCGCGGATGGTCGGCGAAGCCTCCGGTGACCTCAGGAGTGGAGAAGGAGCTTTGGGGCACGGTGGCGGTGAAGCTCAAAGGGAGCTCCGACGAGCTTCCGGCCAGTGAAATGGGTGTACCTGCAGGGGGTTAGAGGAGATAGCCGAAGTGTGCGCGTGCTCGTGGAGTTGCTGGGAACTAGATGCGAGGCCTATGAATGAGTAGGGGTTGTCCGGTGATGGTGCTCCGCCCAGGTGGCGGAGCTGGCGTCGGTGAAAGGTGGGTGACGGTGTTTGAGGATAAGGAAGGGTGCGCGAGGATCGAAGCTCCGTCGCTCGCCCGATAGACTAAGGTAAAGGTATCACTGCGGTCGTTGTGACCTCAGTCACTCGAGACTCAGAGCTCAACAAGAAACAAAAATCGGACCTCCAAATAAAGATAGAAACACGTGAAAACCAAATAGCAGTCCTAGCTATGGGATTGACCTGGTATAGCTCCCAGGGTCGAACTCGAGGAGCACAAGATGGCATTGCGGCCTACAAAGTAGTCTAAAATGAAGAAAAATATAAACAAATATTTTTTGGTGGTTTTTAATGTTTTTATATTTTTTTGGATTTTTAGTTATGAAGAAAAATGATAAAAAGGTGAAAACAAGCACAAACAACAATTTATTTAACTACTCTAAAAAGATCTAAAAATTCAAACAAAAATATTTTTATGTTTTTTATATTTTTTACTGTTTTTGGTGAATTTTTTGATAATTTTATGATTTTTATGGGGTTTTCTAAAAATCAAATAAGGAAGAAAAACAATGCTACTGTCCAGCCAGCTTCAAAGACTACTTAAAAATATCAAATGGTCTTTTCAATTCCTGGAGGTAATTTTTATTGCAAATAGAAGAAATGAAGAAAATTCAAGAAAAGAGTTTATGATTTTTGGAATTTTCTATGATTTCTTAGAATTTTTATGAGTTTTAAGGGGTTATTCAAATTTTAGGATTTTATATATCCAAAAATGACCAAAAATGCACAGAAATTCAAGGACAACAAAATTAACAACTTCTAAATTTTTTAGATTTTTTAAAAGAGTTTTAATATTTTTTGGGATTTTGTAATCTGAACAGAGGCAAAAAGGGGTGTTTTTGAATTTTTAAAAATATTAAAAAGGCTAAAAAATGTTCTAAAATATCGATGAAAATTTTACACAGTGGCAAGAGCCACATGTCCAATTTTCACTCAATTTGGATGAAATTTGATATTTTATTCAAAACAAATAAGAGCCCACAGTGCACAGGGACTCGTTGCAATAAAAATAAGTCCTAGGGCTGGAAAGATGACAAACTCAGAACTCTGGGGGGTCCTGGTGCAAAAATTCCAATAACGCACGCGCCAAGCACGTGTAATGGGCACACAGGGACCAATATGCAATAAAAATACTTCCCAGGACTTCTTAGCAACATGTGCTAAAAGTCTAGGGGAGATATTGCAAAATGCCCAACAAATTCAACACATGTTCGATAAAAACCATTTACAGGGGCATAAATGCAATTAACTCGAAAGATATTTCATTTCATAACACGTAAAAACTACAGCCCAGATATTGCAAAATCACCAAAATATCACGTGATGATGCACGTGTCCAACCTATACAGGGGTAGAAATGCAATTAAACTAAACGACAAGGTCCTCGATGCAATTTTACCAACCTAAAATAACTACAGAAAATATTTACAGGACTGACACGAAAATGCAAAACAGGAGGGAGCCTAAGTGAAATTACCCCTTATTATGATCCGAGGGCTAGAGGCGCGTCACGTGTGATATCCAATGGCTGCGGGTAGCGCTGCTCCTCGGTGAAGGGCGCTGGCTCGGATCTGATAGCTGAGGCGGTGCCACGTAGAGAATCGGACGAGTATGGAGTGCTGTGGCTAAGCCTCGCTGAATCTACGGTCACGATCGAGCCTCCAAAGATCTGACGGTGATGGTTGCTCCTCAAGTGGATGGATCTGATCTAATCTGGAGCGCTGAGGAAGATCGGACGTCTACTGGAGGTCCTGGAAGAACACAGCTCCGGCGAACTTTACCGGAGCGCCACGTACGCGCTGGACCTCCTCGAGGGCTGCTGATGGGTGGAAAAGGTTCGCCAAAGCCTCCCGCGTATGAAGGACCCCTCCGATGATGCCAAGGAGCTCCAAGGAGCCTGGGTGACAACGTCGGAGCTGGGCTCTTGTGCCTGGAAGTTGAGGTCCTCAGATGGACCTCCTCGGACCTGAAAAGCAGCACAGAAAGACTCCTGGGTCGAGGGCAAAATGCCTCGACCCGGTTAGAAGCGATGTGGGTGGCTGATGCGTTGGGGCGGAGGATCTCCGGCGATGCGACGGCGAGGGAGATCGACTCCCAGTTCCGGAGCGAACTGGGTTGAATGGTTAGGTGAAGAATGTGCAGGGGAGAAGGGCGGAGGTGATGATCGGTCGATGAAATGGGTGAACGATATGGCCGGAATCGATGGTCGACGACGAGAGAGGGAATTAGGCGTAACTGGAAATTAGCGAAAGATAGAAAGAATCAATCTTACCGGATGGACGAGGTCAACTGTGGAAGAGCTCCTGAAGCTCCTGGTCTTTTCCTCAAGGGCCGTCGATGTCCGAGGCTCGAGCACTACTCCTGGGCGGCGCACGGCGGCGCTAGGCTACCGGATCAATGGCTGGGGCACCTCCTCCTCACTGCGACACCACCCGCAGCAAGCTGTCACTCAGGCGAAGGTAGTGGAGATCCTGGGATGGGAAGGTGGAGCCAAAGATGAGAGGAATTGTGCGGCGGAGCTGGGAATATATACGTCTAGGGGTCCGGCTAAATGAGGGTCGGGCGAGGAAATCGGAGCACGGACCCCGATGCAAACCTCCGGGCGAGGATCTCGGATCTGCAGGGAAGGATCGGAGCCCGGGGTCTAATCGAATGGAACTCGGATCAAGGCGTGATAATTGGGAGTAATCGGATCAAGCGCCAGATCCGCTAAGGACGAAGGTCCGCGGGGGGAGTTGACCGGGGGTCAACATCCCCCGTGGACCAATCCGATTATTCCGATTTTAATTTATTTGGAAATTCATTTAGAAATAGTAAATGACTTACTTTCAAAAAACTCAAAACATGAAAAATGTTTATTTATTTTCAAACTATTTTTAGTGATTTTTATTTATTTTTCTGAAATATAATTTAGGTATTTATAAAATATTATAATTATATACATGTATATACATATGTATTTTTGATTTTTGATTTTTAATTATTTATTTTTATACAAATTATTCCAATTTTATATTTTATTTATTTATAGGATAAAATTTGGAATAAAAGGGTATTTTTATTTTTTTTATTATTTACAAGGGTTAAATAAATACTTTAATTTACATACATGTATGGTATATATACAATGTGGCTTTTGATTTTGATTTTATTTATTTTTATTTTTGTTTTATTTTTGTGATTTTTATTTTATTTATATACATTATGGGATAAGAGAATATATACATATTTTTATGGAATTTTATTGATTTATTTACAAGGTGAAATGAATAAATATGTGGTTTATATACACATGGTCTATGTACAAGGATGAGGGATTTTGATTTCCTTTTATTTTTCTCATTTTTGTTTTAATTTTATATTTACAAATATATACATATTTACACAAATATATTTTTGTTTTATTTAGAGGAAAATATTTTTATTTATATTTACAAGTATAAGTACATGAGCTTCCCTATCTCTCTCTACTTGGGTTTTTATGCGGTCAGGCCCATGCTGAGCCCTCCCTTGGGATTAAGTTGCTCAATATTTATTCTAAATATCTCCCTCTTTTTCTTGTATTTCTTTATTCTTTTATTTATGCATAAAAACATGCTAAAAATGCATATTTACACAAAACATGTTCTTTGATAATTATTGATATTTACAGGAATATACATGTGTTTTGCATGGGTTTTGTAGCTAAAATAAAAGAATAAAGAGTGATGAATGGGTATTCATCACCCCCCTATACTTAACATTGCTAGTCCCTTAGCAAACACTTATTTGAAAAAGAAGTGAAAAAGAAAAAGAAAAAGAAAAAGAAAAAGAGGAGAATATGCATGGATTAATGCTGAGTATTAAACTTGCCTTCAATAAATTGAAATATGGAGCTCGATCAGATCTTTGGATTATTAATGTGTCGGAACCTTATTTGGACTTAAGTTTAAAACCTAATAGCCTCCAAGTTCCACCAATCTATGGGCAAGACTCCTTAATAAACCAGATCAGAACAAGTCTACATACACAAACTCTAATGACCATGAATCTTTCCTTGTACGGTGTAAGTGATATGTAGCTCCCCACCTCAGAAGTAGCAAAGAAACAACCTCCCTCAACCTGGTAACTCTAATGCCTCGGTCTAGCAACTCTTTCCTCGAGAAGCAGGGTATTCCCTTCTAAGTTCAAGTGCAACTGGCTCAAGAAGAGGGGGAAGAAGAGAATGGACCATGACCAGTGTAGCCATGTATCCTTGGGAGCTCTAACCAATGTAGCTGAGTCTCCCGCTGCAAGCTTCATGAGATGGAACATGTATACCATAAGCTTTGCTTTATTTGACTATATACACTCCGGTGGGATTATTAAATTTTCAATCCGACCCACCACTTTTTTGGAGTTCTTTTCTTTTTGCACATTTTTTTCATGTGCATCTGTACAACATATCTACATGATGCAGCATATATACAAGGAGTTTTTCCTCTTGAGCCAGTAGACTATCCCTCTTTTGAAGCTTTATTGCAACCCACAGCTTCTGTCTTTAGACTTCATAACCACCAGACCAAGTTGAGGTGCACTTCCTTCACTAGAAGAAGAAGAGAGGTTCCGCCTAGAAGTATTACCCTCATATGCTACCCCAAGCCAAAGGAAACTGCCTCCTCACCACCTCATCCGTGGAGAGCTAAGTGTAAAGTGTTGGTGCAAGTAAAGCCATTGTCTCTTAGAGTCATGCGTGTGTTGTTAAGTGCTCTACTTAGGCTCATCAAGATGACATATGCTCATAGCCTAGTGGACTCAAAGAATTAAGTCACCATGGACCTGAAAAGCCTTAACCCTAAGTCCTATAAGGTTCCTCTTATTATTAGGTGGATTAGGATCTTAATCAAGCTCCATTTGTCAATTTAACTCCAGGCTTAGTTTAAATGTCATCTATGATATAGGAAAAACTATACAAAGATTTACAAAGATGCTATTTACAAATATGCAATTTACAAATATTTGCAATCATGCAAAATTTTTGAAAAATGTTTGAAAACATGGATGTATGCATGAATGCGAAGTTTTGCAAAATATTTACAAACATTTACATAAGGTTTTTGCAAACTTTTCGTTTTCAAAACATTTTACAAAAATTTTGTACTATATACATAGATTTTGTTTTGAAAATATTTACAAATCCTTTACACAAATCATTTTACAATCATTTGTACAAAAATAATTTGTATAAATAAATAGATATGTGCAAGATGAATTTTATATACAAGGAAAAAAATTTAAATTTTATGGATTTTTAGCCATTTTTATTTATTCACACACCCACACAAAGTACGAGTTATGGCTAAAGTATATATGAAATATATATACACCCCCTATACTTAGCTCGAACGATGTCCTCAGAGTGATCAAGAGCGATGGAGAAGATATAACTCGTGCTTAGTATAGGGAAGTGAAAAGAATGGATATATACAAAGATGAATCAAAGAATAGAATGAAGAGAACTCGGTGTTCCCCCTGTACTTAGGATCAAGTAATCCTAAGTATAGCAAGTTGTACAGGAAGGGAAATCCGAGTGAAGGATGTACAGGTTCTACCCCCCATACTTAGGGTGAAATATCCCTAAGTATAGGCAGCAAAACAAGGGGTAGAAAGAATCAAAAGGATACCCGAAGGTCCTACATCCCCCCTATACTTAGGGTAAAGTACACCCTAAGTATAGCAAAATCATAAGATGAGAAAAAGGATGTGGGACTAAAGAATAGAGTGATATGGACAACTTGATCTATACAGGTCGGAAGAACAGTGATAATCAGGCGTGAGATGCAATAGATGTGAGTCAAGAGACCACATCTCACGTAAAGTGAATAGGGGCAACATCAACGACCCACAACTCATGATCTAGATATGGCTTGAGCCACTGGCCTTTCACTCGAAAGGTACTCTCAGAAGACAACTCAGATATGTCAATACTCCCATTGTCATGTACCTTTCTCACTAAATACGGTCCCTTCCAATTGCTCTGTAGCTTCCCTGGGAATAATAAGCCTAGCATCAAACAACCATACTCTCTGTCCTGGCTCAAACTACTTGTGGCTGATATGAGAATCATGCCACTCCTTCACTCTCTCCTTATAATGTAGGTTGTTTGAAAAGGAAGTATCACGAAGCTCCTCCAGGGCTGTTAACTCTGCCCTCCTCTGGTCTCCTACACTATCTGGATCCAAAAGTATATCAGTGACTGCCCAAAGTGACCTATGTCTCAGCTCAACAGGTAAATGGCATGGCTTTCCATAAACGAGGCGAAAGGGAGATGTACCCAAAGGAGTCTTGAAAGACATCCGATTTGCCCACAAGACCGAGTCCAAAAGCTGTGACCAATCCTTTCGGTCAGGGCGGACAACTTTCTGCAATATAGTCTTGATCTCCCTCTTCGACACTTCAGCAAGACCATTCGTCTGAGGGTGGTATGGAGTGGCAACTCGATGGTCTATGCTGAACTCGCTAGCAAGGGCCTTTACCTTGTCGTTGACGAAATGAGACCCCCCGTCTGATATCAACACTCTAGGCACCCCGAACCGTGAAATGATATTCCTCCTCAAAAATCTGCAAACAGTCCTAGCATCTGCGGTTCGAGCGGGGATGGCCTCAACCCAACGACTCACATAATCAACGGCTAACAGAATGTACTCGAATCCCTGACTCCTAAGGAATGGAGCCATGAAATCAATGGCCCATGCGTCAAAAACCTCACAGAAGTGAATGGGCTGCATCAGCATCATATCACGCTGTCCACAAGTGCCCATCCTCTTACAGTCAGTACACCTCTTCACGAACTCATCAGAGTCCTTGAAGAGAGTAGTCCACCATAGGCCGGATTGGAGCACTTTCTGTGCCGCTCTCCTCCCTGAGTGATGTCTTCCTGCCTCAAGCTTGTGGCAGTAAGTAAGGACACTGTGGTGCTCCTCCTGAGGAATGCACCGACGCCAGATACTATCCCCTCCCTCATGGTAAAGGACGGGATCCTCCCAATGGTAAAACGTGGCCTTCGCAAGGAAGGTCTCAAGTTTCTGCCTGGGCCAATCTTGTGGAACTTTCTTGGCGACAAGATAGTTCACAATATCGGCATACCATGGGAGCGAGGCGATAACAAGGATCGCCTCATCTGGGAAGGTCTCACTAATAGGGTCAATCTGCTCAGAATCCTCAAGATACTCCAATCGGGAGAGATGATCCGCCACCACATTCTTGACTCCAAGCTTATCCTTAATCTCTATATTAAACTCCTGGAGTAGAAGGATCCATCTGGTCAATCTGGCTTTGGCATCCTTCTTTGCCATGAGGTACCTGATGGCGGTATGATCAGTAAAGATGGTCACTCTAGATCCGATAACGTACGATCTGAACTTATCTAGGGCAAAAACTACGGCTAGCATCTCCTTCTCAGTGACTATGTAGTTCCGCTGCGTGGCTTCCAATGTACGGCTAGCATAGTGAATAGCAAATGGAACTCCATCCCTCCTCTGTCCTAGCACGACCCCCACGACAAAATCGGAGGCGTCCGTAATGATCTCAAATGGGAGAGACCAATCAGGTGGCTGAAGGACAGGAGCCTCTATCACACATCTCTTGAGAGTCTCAAATGACGATAGACACTTATCATCTACAAGGAACACGGTGTCTTTCATCAACAGATCAGTCAACGGTCGGGCAATCCTACTGAAATCATAAATGAACCGTAGGTAGAAACCGACGTGTCCCAGAAAAGACCGTAAATGCCGCAAGTTAGATGGTGGATTGAGTTTGCAAATGACATCCACCTTGGCCGGATCAACCTCCATGCCCCTGTTGGAGATGATGTGGCTAAGCACCGTCCCTTGGGTCACCATGAAGTGACTCTTCTCCCAAGATAATACCAGACGAACCTCTATGCATCGCTGAAGGACTCGATCTAGGCAGTCAAGACAGGAGTCGAATCCGTCGCCGTAGACCGAGAAATCATCCATGAAGACCTCCAAGCACTCCCCCACCATGTCCGAAAAGATAGACAACATACATCTCTGAAAAGTCGCAGGGGCTTTGCATAGCCCAAATGGCATGCGTCTGAAGGCGTATGTGCCGAAGGGACAGGTGAAGGTTGTCTTGTCTTGGTCCTCGAGAGCAATGGCCACATGATTGTAGCCGGAGTACCCATCCAAGAAGCAGTAATGACTCTTCCCTGCCAATCTCTCAATGATCTGATCTGTAAAGGGCAGGGGGAAATGATCCTTCTTGGTGGCCTGGTTGAGTCGTCTGTAATCCACGCAAACCCGCCAAGAAGTGGGAACCCGGGTAGCAATCTCCTCTCCGGACTCCGTGACAACAGTAGTGATGCCCGTCTTCTTGGGCACTGATGAATACCCATTCATCACTCTTTATTCTTATATTTTAGCTACAAAAACCTTTGCAAATGCATGTATATTCATGTAAATACAAATAATTATCAAAAGCATGCATTGTATAAAGTTTAATAATTAGCATGTTTTTGTGCAAAAATAAAAGAATAAAGAGTAAAAAGAAAAAGAGGGAAATATTTAGAATAAATATTGAGCAACCTAACCCAAGGGAGGGCTCAGCATGGGCCTGACCGCATAAAAATCAAAGTAGAGGGAGATATGGGCTCATGTGTGTAAATATTGATGTAAATAAAATAAAAGTATTTTCCTCACAAAAATAGACTCAAATTGTCTTGTAAATATTTGTATATATTTATAAAGATAAAAACAAGATAAAAATAGAAAAATTAAAAAGAAAACAAAAACATCACCCTTGTATATAGTCATCATGTATATAAAACATCCATCTTTTATTCATTTAGCCTTATAAATAAATAAAAGTAATTTTCAAAAACTTTGTAAATATCCTATGTGATATCGTGTAAATAAATAAAATAAAAACAATTAAAACAAAAACAAAATAAAAAGAACAAAATAAAAAAAATCAAAAATACTATTGTAAATATACCATGTATATAAATGTACATATGTATTTATTTCACATATGTATATAAATAATAAAAATAAAATAAAAATATCCTTTTATTCCTAATTTTATGATATAAATAAATAAAATATAAAATGGGAATAAAATTGTATAAAAATAACAAATTAAAAATCAAAATTAAAATCTGATATATTGTATATATACCTATATATAACCCTACTATGTAAATACCTTATTTTACTTTGGAAAAATTAATTAAAAATCACAAAAAAATAGAAAAAATTAAAATAAAAATATTTCATGTTTTGACTTTTTAATAATTCGGCCATTTGGTATTTTTAATTGAATTTTCAAATCTCTGCCACGTGGCCTTCACCCATTGGCCCTGGGGATTGTTGACCGCCAGGTCAACTGCCCCCCAGGACCACTTCCCACGGGTTAGGCGCCCGACCCGACTTCCCCCTATTTTAGTGCCTAAACCTGATTCCCCCTCACCTAAACCCCGGGTCCGAATCGTTCATGGTACATCCGAGACCCTCGCCGGAGCCTCCACCTCGAGATCCGCGCTCCAGAATGCCTACCCGCGCTCGGCTTCCCGGACCCTTCAGCGTATATAGCTCCAGCTCCGCCTCCTCCATTTGCATCTTTGGCTCATTTTCTCATCTACCCGTGACCTCCACTGTGTTGGCAAGAGTGACAGCTTGCTCCAGCAAGTGTCGCAACGAGGAGAAGGGCAGTGGCCCATCGATCCGGTGAGTATCACCGCCGTGCTCCGCCCAGAGCCGGAGCTCGAGCCTCGGAGGGAGACGCTCCTCGAGGCCACGACCCAGAGCATCGCCAGCTCGTCCACAGTCTCATCGTCCACCCAGGTAGACCTGTAGTTCCTTCTTTTTCGCTAATTTTAGATTTCCCCCATTTCGCTCCGCCGACGTGTTTCGCCGATTCCGACCACCCCATAGCTCCATTCAATCATCGGAATCCATCGTCACCTCCGCCTTCCTCCCGCGCACCTTCTCCATACCTCCATCCAACCCAGCTCATACAGGAGCTGGGGCTCGATTTCCTCCGTCTACCCCCCCTCGCCAGAGCTCGCCCATATCGACCCTCCGACCATCTTCACCCTTCCTAACCGGGTCGAGGCAGTTTGCCCTCGACCCGCGAGCTGTTTGGTCTATTTTGCAGGTGCATCCAAGCCCATCTGAGGGCTTGGACCATTGGGACCAGCAGCTACAGCTCCGCCGACCTTGCCGGAGCTCCCTAGAGCTCGACTGGGTCATCGGAGACCCCCATCTGACGCGGAGGCTCACGCCGAACCTTTTCCGATCATCAGCGCCCCGCGAGGAGGCTCGGAGCGAGCGCACTGGGCCGGCGAAGTTCACCGGCCACCTGTTCTTTGAGGATCTCCAGCAGCCGTCCGATCATCCTCCCACTCCAGTTCTCATCTGACCCGTCCATCCCAGGAGCAGCAGCCACCGTTTGATCAGTGGAGGACTAATCCCAGCCGTCGATCCAGCGAGGCTTCGTCCATTACGCACGAGGACTGTCCGATCTCCACGTGGCGTAGCCTCAGCTGTTTGATCACTGCGAGGAGCTTAGCCGTGGAGCGCCCGTCGTCCTACACCGTCAGATGCACCACGTGGCGTGCATCCATCAGCTCCATTAATAAAGGGTAAATTACCCTTAGGCCCTCCTGTTTCTTTCATTTCACATTTAGTCCTGTAATTAGATAGTTTAGTTGTTTAGTTTTTGGTACTTTTGCACAGAGGACACTGTGCTTGATTTTATTTACTGATATGCCCCTGTGTATGGTGTGACACGTGCTTCGTCACGTGGTTTTCTAGTGTATTTGCATTCTATGCCCTGTAGTTCTGAGATGTTAAGTAATGAATGAAAACTTTTGAGATATTGCATTTATACCCCTGTGCGTATTTTAATTGTGCATGTGCGCTTTTTTATTGGGTTATTTGCAGACTACCCCCTGGACTTTTGGTACCTGTTACCAAATAGTCCTCGGAAGTAGTTTTTTCTTACATTTGGGTCCCTGAGTGCCCCAGACACGCGCAATGCGCGTGACTTCCTGGGTTTTTTGCACCAGACCCCTCAGGACTTCGGGTATTTGTACTTAGGTCTCTATGCACAGTACCCTCTTTTGATTTTTGAATAAAATAGCAAATCACCTCCAAATTTGATGAAAATTGGACACATGGCTCCTGCTATAGTGTAAAATTTTCTAGGATTTTTGGAGATATTTTTGTGTTGATTTGATATTTTTAAAAATTCAAAAACACATATTTTCTTTACTGTTGAACTTTGAAAATCACAAAAAATATTAAAACTCATCTAAAAATTACAAAAATATTACCTGCTGTTTGTTTTGGCTTGCATGATTTTCTAACCAATTTTGGTTATTTTTCATTACTCAAAACACCTAAAAACTGAAAAACACTTAAAATCGTATAAAAATTCTAATAAATAAATTGAAAACCCAAAAATAATAAATTAGGTGCCCAATTTTTCCTTGTTTTCTTCTCTATACAAGAAAAATACCTCCAGGCTAATTTGGAGCTTCTAGATATTTATCTAGGTCCCTTTAGATCGGCTGGACAGTACCTACAGTCTCAGTCCTTGTTTTATTTTTAGAAAATTAAATAAACATCATACAAATCTCAAAAATTCACTAAAAACAGTAAAAATTATAAAACACACAAAAATATTTTTTCTGGAATTTTTGCTTGAGTTTTGGTACATTAAATAAATTGTTGAATTGCATTGCTTATTAGTTTTCTTTAGTTTCTTAATTAATTAAAAATCCAAAAAAATATAAAAAACCTAAAAACCACCAAAAATACGCTTTTCTTCTCTTTACTTTGATTTTTGACTACTTCGTAGGCCGCAAGGCCATTACGTGCTCCTTGAGTTCGACCCTGGTCGCTATACCAGGTTAATAAAATAACAAGACCGTTGTTGATTTCGAGTTGATTTTATATTATTTGTGGTCTATTTTTCTTGATTGATCGAGTCCGAGTGATTGAGGTCGCGATGACCATTTAGTACCTTTACCTTAGTCGCTTGGGATTTTCTCGGTCATCAAAATGGCGCCGTTGCCGGGGAGCACGGCTTAGTAGTCGATTTTTCCGTGGTTTTCTTTTCGCGGCTTTTTGTACATATTCTTGTATATACATTTGACTTGTTTATACATTTATCTGGACTGACCACTTTTGTTTGATTTCTTGCGAGGGCCCGAGGATCGAGGCGGCTTTCTTCGGAAGCCGAGCAACCGCGGGAACCGGAGGCGGCTCTCTTCTTCACAGAGCTGCAGGAGAGCGCGAGGAGCAAGCAGGAGTGCGGGAGCCACGGGATAGCCGCGGAGTAGCATAGTTTAGATTAGGTTTTATTTTCGCAACATTTGAACTATTTTAATAATACAGGTACATTCAGAGACAGTTGGACTCTCGGGTCTGTTTCGCCG
Organism: Ottelia alismoides; assembly: GCA_037367405.1. NCBI lineage: Eukaryota > Viridiplantae > Streptophyta > Magnoliopsida > Alismatales > Hydrocharitaceae > Ottelia > Ottelia alismoides. The sequence goes on along the minus strand of JAZKJV010008826.1, from coordinate 230,117 downwards.
AGCACCGGTGTGCTCGAGGGACTCTTTAGATTTTTCGCAGCTTTTTCGCGGTTTTAGCTTTTTAGCTGCCTTTTCCGGTTTCATGCGGATTTTCGAGCCCCTAGCCGTAGGATTTTCTGCTTGATTGTGACGTAATTCATAGGATCCAAACACCCTAATATAATTTCTTGTTCCTATAGTGCGGTAATTGGACCTATAATAAAAAATAATAAAATAGCCGTCCCATCACCTCCGAGCCTACGCGCCGCGAGCCCGCCCCGTCAAGCGCTACTCCTGAACTCGACCTGTCGAGAAGAGGAGGGGTGGGTCTAGACTGGACTCTTTGGATTGGAGGCTGGTGGTCGGCTAGCCGTTCTTTCGAGTAGCACTGCTGTTTAGGGACTCGGTTTTCCTCCTGCACCATTTAGGTAGTTTATTTCCTGTCTTTAAATTCTGCGCGGATCATATTGCATGTAGACTGTTGGAGTCAGGTACGCATTTCTATCTCTGCATGCATCATTGATTTATCACGCATCGGCTTTTTCGTCTTATCCCCCTTGTTTTGGACTTAATAACTAGGAGAACCGAAAAATTCGTTAGGCCTTTTGCTTGCATTAAAAAAATCTAAAAAAGAAAAAACTATAAAATTGGGACTGTTAAAACTATCAACCCTAAAAGACACCTCACCTAAAAAATCTGTCTTGGGGAGAGCAACCCCCTCATTGTTTGGTTTGTTTGCGCGAGAGAGTGACCCGTTCACTAGGTAGAGCCCTCCGGTGCTATTCCTGACTGACTACCGACTCTTCCGTGCGGGCCAGTCGGTTGGGGTAGCATCGGGAATCCCAACAGGTCACGTAAGCGCTCTGATAGATTGTTTGTTCACCTAATAAAATTTGACAAGATAATTTGACCGAACCTTTACGGTCTTCAGCTCGTGTTGCGTTGGTGAACAGAGGGTTTGGTTGCCGATCATAGTTTTTCCAGATCTCATCCGCCTTACTCGCCAGATCACGATGATGGGCAGGAGGTCTCTTAGGCAGCCTCTGGCTGCACCGCTTTTCAGCACTCCTGACCATTCATCTAGGTCAGTTCGTGGAAGCTCAGACCCGCTCTCCGAACCCGAGTATGATTCCACCCTGTTCCCCCTCGACCACCCTTCTTCTGATTCAGAGATACCAGTGCCAGAGGAGAGACAAACATGTGATTTATCGGTACCTGAGTTCGGTTGTTTTGGTTTTTTAGAGACGATGGCTGGCAGTTCTGATGATCGCACCCGAGGTCCACAGGGAGAGCAACATTTCGTCCTGGACCAGGGTTCGATCAACTCCACCCTGATTGCCTCCCTCGAGTCAGTGCAGCAGCAGCTGAGGGATCAGGGGGCATTCTTGATGGACATGAGGAGAGAGCTTGAGCAGATGAGAGCCAACCGTGAGAACCGCGGAGGAGGAGGACCCGACGATGCGGCAGCTGCCGCTGCAGCCGCGGCAGCAGCCGCAGCAGCAGGAGGAGGAGCACCACCACCACTTAGATCGATGCGGGAGAACCACAATCCCGGGTCGACCTTGACACACTGCTCGGTGGTACTTCCAGCCATCGTGGGGGACTTCAAGTTCCCCCTGAACACTTTGCAGCTTCTTCCCCGATTCCACGGTTTGGCCACAGAGGAGCCTCATCTCCACCTGCAGGAGTTTGAGATGATATGCAGCACTGTCCACGATCGTCAGGTGGACCACGATACTATCAGGATGATTGCCTTCCCCTTTTCCTTAGCAGACAGAGCAGCCACCTGGCTGAAGCACTTGGGGAAGTTCGTTTACACCTGGGAGCATCGCCGCACCGAGTACTTGAACAAGTACTATCCACTCGGGCGGACCAATGCAGCGAGAGACCTCATCAGCAACTTCTCCATGCTCCCCAATGAGCAATTCTATGAGGCATGGGAGAGGTTTCGTGAGCTGACTGACCGATGCCCGCACCATGATATTTCGAAGCCCAACCTTGTGCAGAGCTTCTTCAGGAGGCTGACACCAGAGCTCCAGGGCTTGGTGAATGCTTCTTGTGGCGGGTCTTACTTCGCCAAGGATCACAACCAGGTCTGGGCCATCTACGAGGAGATGGCCGAGAACTACATGGTGATGTCCCAGACCAGGTTGTACACTCAGGGCAGACCCCAGCAGCCATGACCCGTGCAGTATCAGAGGATAGCACGGGTCGACGTCGGTCCTTCCAGTTCATCCGCAGTAGCAACAGCACAAGCAGAGTCATCCGCTGCGGATATGGGTATCATCAGTGAGAAGTTGGATCGGATGGAGCTGATCGAGAAGAAGAAGTGCCAGGGCATCACTCAGATGGAGCAGATGGCACAGACTCTGAGCGACATGAAGACCCAGCTCATGTGTCTCCAGGAGGCACAGACGGCTTCACAGCCCCGTCTTCAGTTGCGAGGCGATACCGGCGGTAGCAGCAGCTCGTTCCAGTGCTCCAGCTCACACCAGCAGCCTAGACAGGTTCATCTTGTACAGGCAGAGCTGTACCAACAGCAGCAGCCCTCCTACCAGTCACCACCATCTCCAGACATGCAGATGGTGGTCTACCAGCCGGATCAGCCTCTGGCAGTACTCCTGCCAGCCCAGTACGATGCAGAGTCGTTGATGGATGTCAACGGGATTTGGTATGACCATCCTCAGCCTGGGATCCGACGAGACCATCCCGGATTCAGGTGGAGGAGTGGAGGTACCCAGCCCCAGCAGCAGCCATCTGGCCAGGGAGACCAGTATAGCCAGCAGAGGGATCACCAGCAGCAGCAGCCCCCAGTTTACCAGTCACAGCAACAGTCATCCTTCGTTCCTCGTCCCTATCAGCAGGGACAGTCTTGGAGGCGAGAGCAGCCTCACCAGCCATACCAGCAGCAGCACCCTCCTACCTACCCCTCTCAGCAGCAGCAACACCAGTTCTAGCAGCCTCATTACCAGAGAGGCTACCCGTCGGGCTCTCATGGTCCACCATACGAGAGCCCCACCTTGGATGACATAGCCCGCCTCCTCACGGACCAGCAGACTACTTTCAGACGGGAGATGGACGAGTTCCGCCAGGAGATGCGAGACGTCGTGAGAGGGAAGGCCGCTATCCCTGCCCAGATAGAGCCGAATCCCAACAACCTGAAGCGGAAGCCTGAGCAGGTAGTTTACACTGAGCATGCCACTCCTAGTGATCCGTTTGATGATATGTCTTCAAATCTTTTTGATGCTGATTTTATTACACTTTGGAGCGGTAGAGCACCAGCAGGCGGCGCCTCGTCTGAGCGACAGCATGAGGATACACCTAGAGCGCCAGATGAGGAGGAGGAGGAGAGCGGTACTGAGGCCGCACATGATGATGATGGTGGTACTGATGCCACCAAGGATGTTGATCCCCCAGGCGGTGCTGAGGCCGCCACTTCACCAGTTCGAGGAGGTGGTACTGACGCCACCCGAGTTGCCGAGCCAGCACGCAGTACTGAGGCCGCGAGACGTCCAGCAGAGCCAGCCCGTGGTGGTACTTGATGAATACCCATTCATCACTCTTTATTCTTATATTTGAGCTACAAAAACCTTTGCAAATGCATGTAGATGTGTGTAAATACAAATAATTACCAAAAGCATGCATTGTGTAAAAACCTATAATTAGCATGTTTTTGTGCAAAAATAAAAGAATAAAGATTAAAAAGAAAAAAAGAGGGAAATATTTAGAATAAATATTGAGCAACCTAACCCAAGGGAGGGCTCAGCATGGGCCTGACCGCATAAAAGCCAAAGTAGAGGGAGATAGGGGCTCATGTGTAAATATTTATGTAAATAAAATAAAGATATTTTCCTCACCAAAAATATGCTTGTAAATACTTGTATATATTTATAAAATATAAAAACCAAAAGAAAAAGTAAAAATCAAAAAGAATTAAAATACCCCTTTCATCATGTACATGAACCACATCTATATATTTATTTAACCTTGTAAATAAATAAAATTATTTTCCAAACTTTTTGTAAATATTCTATACTATATATTGTAAATAAATAAAATAAAAAGAATTAGAACAAAAACAAAATAAAAAGAACAAAATTAAAAATACAAAAATACATTGTACATATACCATGTATATAGATGTACATATATATTTATTTTACCTATGTATGTAAATAAGAAAAATAAAATAAAAACACCATTTTATTCCTTATTTTATAATATAAATAAATAAAATATAAAATAGGAATAAAATTGCATAAAAATAATAATTAAAAATCAAAAAAATCAAAAACCCTAATAGTGTACATATACCTATATATTACATACTATGCATATAGCTTATTTTTATTTCCAAAAATTAATTAAAAATCACTAAAAAATAGAAAAAAATAAAATAAAAATATTTTGTGTTTTGAGTTTTTGCAAATTCGGCCCCTAGCTACCCTTATTTGTCACTTCAAGATCCCGCCACGTGGCCGAATCCCATTGGGTCATGGGGATGTTGACCGCCCGGTCAACTACCCCCCCCCCCCCCAGGACCACCTCCCGCGGATCTGGGTCGTGGACCCGATTTCTCGAATTTCTACCCGCTCGACCCGATCACTATTTCACCAAACCCCAGCTCCGTTTTGATCCTCCCACATCCGACATCCTCGCCGGGCATACACCTTGGGATCCGCGCGCCTCCTCGACCTACCCGAGCCATTCTTAGCCGGACCCCTCCAGCGTACATAAGCGAGCTCCGCCACCCATTTTCACCATCTTTGGCCATTCGCCTTCTTCTCCTGTGCGCTCCAGAGAGTGTGTGAGGTGACAGCTCGCGCCTGAGCCTGTTGCAGCGAGGAGAGGAGGAGTATTCCATCGATCCGGCGACGTAGCCGCCGCAGCTCCACCACCAGCGTGAGCTTCGAGCCTCGGACTGAGACGATCCTCGAGGCGACGACCAGGAGCATCCCCAGCTCCTTCCCAGTCTCTCCGTTCACCCAGGTACCCCTGTAGCTCCGCCGTTTCCTTTAATTTCTATTTTCGCCCAATTCGCACCGCCGTCGTATTTCTTTGATTCCGACCATCCCGCCACTTATCTCGATCATCGGAATCGATCATCACGTTCGCCTTCGTCCGACGCACCTTCTCCACCCATTCACTCAACCCAGCTCGCACAGGAGCTGGGAACCGAGCTCCTCCATCCACCACCTTCGCCGGAGCTCGCCATCCCGACGCATCAGTCACCCCCACTTCGCCTAACCGGGTCGAGGCAATTTGCCCTCGACCCGTGAGTCTTCTGGTTCACTTTTCAGGTCGAAACGAGGGCCATCTGAGGCCCTTCGTCATCCAGCTAGGAGACCCAGCTCCGCCGACCTCGCCCGAGCTCCTCGGAGCTCAGCTTGATCATCGGAGCCCACCGGCAGACGCGGGAGCCTTCCACGATTCTTCTCCGACCTTCAGAGGGCTCCAAGGAGGAGCACCGCGCACACACGAACCCGGCGAGTCTCGCCGGGGACTTGTTCTTCCAGCATCTTCCATCGCCGTCCGATCGTCCCCAACGCCCCAGTTGTCATCTGAGCCGTTCATCCTAGGCGTGGCATCACCGTCAGATCATTTCGAGGACAGATCTTGACCATCCGCTAGGAGGAAGAGGCACCGGCACACCTCGTCCGTCGGATCTGCCACGTGCCCTCTCCTCCTCCGTCGATACACCAAGGGCTTGGCCTCCAAAGCACCGTGACCGTTCGATCTCCACGTGGAGGGCGCTTGACCGTCCGATCAGGCCTGCATTCCAGAGTTTGAGCGCCCGCTTCTCTCCACCGTCAGATCATCGACGTGGCGCACATCCAGCCTTCGACATTAAATAAGGGGTAAATTTCCCTCAGACCCCTTTTACTTTCTGCATTTAGTTTGTAGTCCTGTAAATACGTAGTGTAGTTGTTTAGTTTTAGGTGTATTTGCACTGTGGACCCTTCTTTTTATCGTATTTGCATTTATACACCTGCCAGTTGTGGACACGTGCATCGACACGTGATATTTTGGTTTATTTGCGATAGAGACCCCTTTAGTTCTGGATGTTATTGAATGCATGAAATCTTTTACTTATTTGCATTTATACCCCTGTGCGTGATTTATTTCCACATGTGCGATATATTTTGGGTATTTTGCAGATAAGCCCCTGGACTTTTGGTACTTGTTACCAATAAGTCCTCGGGACTTATTTTTATCACATTTGGGTCCCTGAGTGCCCCAGGCACGTGCGTGGTGCGTGTTTTGCTGGGTATTTTGCACCAGACCCCCCAGAACTTCGGGTATTTGCACTTTGGTCCCTGTGCACAGTGCCCCTCTTTTATTTTTGAATAAAATATCAAATCACCTCCAAATCCAATGAAAATTTGACACATGGCTCCTGCCATGGTGTAGGATTTTTGTGGATTTTTTAGGACATTTTTGATCTAGTTTGATATTTTTTAAAATTCAAAAACCTTCATTTTTGTCACTGTCTAGTTTGAAAAATCACAAAAAATATAAAAACTCACTTAAAAATTCTATAAAAATTGTCTACTGTTTGTTTTACAGAGTTTGATTTTCTAGCCAATTCTGGCTATTTTTCATTACTTAAAACCACTAAAAACTTAAAAACACTCAAAAATCTATAAAAATTCTAATAAATATATTAAAAATCCAAAAACAATAAAATTGGTACCTAAATTTTCCTTGTTTTATCATCTTTAAAGGAAAATTACCTCTAGGCCATTTTGGAGCTCTTAGATATTTTATGTAGGGCTTTTTGGCTCGGCTGGACAGTACCCACTATTTGCTTCACTTTTTGATTTTTAGAAAATAAAATAAACATCAGAAAATTCTCAAAAATTCACCAAAAACACTACAAAATATAAAATACATAAAAACACTTTTATTCCGATTTTTGGTTGATTTTTGATGCTTTGAATAAATTGTTGAAGTGTGCTTTTCCTTGTTTTTCTTTATTTTCCTAATTACTTAAAAATCCAAAAAAAATATAAAACAAATTAAAAACCACTAAAAGGATTTTCTCCTTTTATTTTGACTACTTCGTAGGCCTCTCAGCCAACCCGTGCTCCTTGAGTTCAACCCTGGGTGCTATACCAGGTTAATCCAATAGCAGGACCGCTATTCGTGTTTTGATCGATTTTATCTGTCTTGAGTGGTTCATTTTTCTTGATTGACATCATCTGATCGCTTGGGTCGCAACGACCTATTCTGTACCTTTTACCCGAGTGCTCAGGCCTGTCTTCAGAATGGCGTCGTTGCCGGGGAGCACGGCTTAGTAGTCGTTTTTTGAGCTTTTCCGCGGTTTTCCTTTTCGCGGCTTTTTGTATAGCTTTCTACATATATACATATGTTTCCTGACATTATTTAAATAATTTGGTCTGACCACTTGTCTCTGTTTCTTGCGAGGGCCCGAGGATCGAGGCGGCCGATTTCGAGAAGCCGACGCAACCGCGAGACTCGGAGGCGGCTCCCTTCTGCACGGAGCCGCAGGAGAGAGCGAGAGAGAGAGAGTTGAGTGGGTGAGGTTAGATTAGGTTTATTTGATTATTGTTGTAATAATACAAGGACTCAGAGACTGGACTTGAACTGTGCTTGAACACTTAGCGGGTCTGTTTCGCCGAGCACCGGTGTGCTCGAGGGACCCTTAGGAGTTTTTCGCGGTTTTTGACGCAGTTTTCCTTATCTTTTTTTACTGCCTTTTCCGGTGTTTACGCGGTTTTTGATCGAGCCCCTAGCCGTAGGATTTTCTGCTTGATTGTGACGTAACTCATAGGATCCAAACACCCTAATATAATTGCCTGTTCCTATAGTGCGGTAATTGGACCTATAATAAAAATAATAATAAAATAGTTGTTTCATCACCTCCGAGCCTACGCACCGCGAGCCCACCCCGTCAAGCGCTACTCCTGAACTCAGCCTATCGAGAAGAGGAGGGGTGGGTCTAGACCGGACCCTTTGGATTGGAGGCTGGTGGTCGGCTAGTTGTTCTTTCGAGTAGCACTGCTGTTTAGCGCCTCGGTTTTCCGCCTGCATCATTTAGGTAGTTTATTTCCTATCTTTACATTTATGCGCGGATCATATTGCATGTAGAGTGCTGGAGTCAGGTACGCCTTCCTTACTTTGCATGCATCATTGATTTATCGTGCATCGGCTTTTTCGTCTTCTCCCCCCTGTTTTGGACATAATAACCAGGAGAACCAAAAAATTCGTTAGGCGTTTGTTTGATATTTGAAAAATATTAAAAAGAAAAATCATAAAATTGGGACTGGTTAACACTATTGATCTTAAAAGACGCTCACCCAAAAAAATTTTGTCTTGGGGAGAGCAACCCCCTCATTGTATGGTTTGGATGCGCGAGAGAGTGACCCGCACCCTAGGTAGAGCCCTCCGGTGCTAGTCCCGACTGATTACTGACTCTTTCGTGCGGGCCAGTCGGTTGGGATAGCATCGGGTATCCTAACAGGTCACGTAAGCGCTCTGATATTTTGTGTGTTCACCTAATAAAATCGACAAGATAATTTGACCGAACTTTCACGGTCTTCACCTCGCGTCGCGTTGGTGAACCGAGGGTTTGTTTTGTGATCATAGTTTCTCCAGATCTCATCCGCCCTACTCGCCAGATCAAGATGATGGGTAGGCGCTCTCTTAGGCAGCCTCTGGCTGCACCGCTTTCGGGCACGTCTACCTGATCATCTAGGTTGGCCCGCGAGAGCCGAGACCAGCTCTCCGAGCCCGAGTACGACTCTGCCCTGTTCCCCCTCGATCCCCTTTCTTTTGGTACTGAGAGACATGAGCCCGAGGAGAGATTAGCAGATTTGACAGCACCTGAGTTGGGCTCATTTGATTTTGCAGACGTCATGGCCGGCAGTTCTGAGGATCATCCCGGAGGTCCACGAGGAGATCAGCATTTTGTTCTGGACCAGGGAGCGATCAACTCCACCCTGATCGCCTCTTTAGAGACAGTTCAATAGCAGTTGAGAGATCAGGGAGCTTTTATGATTGAGATGAGGAGAGAGTTGGAGCGACTCAGAGCAGATAGAGATCAGAGCGAGCCTGAGGACGGACCAGATGCAGAGGCATGAGCCGCAACAGCCACAGCAGCAGCAGTAGCTGCCGCAGCGGCAGCCGCTGCGGCAGGAGGACCACCGAGACCGATGCGGGAGTTGCACAACCCCGGATCTACACTGATGCATCATTGGGTAGTGGTGCCTGCTATCGTGGGGGACTTCAAGTTCCCCCCGAACACCCTGCAGATGCTTCCCCGTTTTCACGGACTTGCCACCGAGGAGCCCCATCTCCACCTCCAGGAGTTCTTGATGATCTGCAGTACTGTCCACGACTGTCACGTGGACCAGGATATGATTCGGATGATCGCCTTCCCCTTCTCCTTTGCAGACAGAGCAGCCACCTGGCTGAAGCATTTGGGGAAGTTTGTTTACACCTGGGAGCAGCTCCGCACCGAGTAGTTGAGCAAGTACTATCCACTCGGGCGGACGAATGCAGCGAGTGCCCTGATCAGCAACTTCTCCATGCTCCCCAACGAGCAATTCCATGAGGCATGGGAGAGGTTCAGAGAGCTCACAGACCGATGCCCGCACCACGACATCACGAAGCCGAACCTTGTGCAGAGCTTCTTTAGCGGGTTGACGCCAGAGCTCCAGGGCCTGGTGAATGCTTCTTGCGGCGGGTCCTATTTCGCCAAGGATCACGACCAGGTCTGGGCCATTTTCGAGGAGATGGCCGAGAACTACATGGTGATGTCCCAGACCCGGTTGTACACACAGAGACCCCAGCAGCAGCTAGGATCCATGCAGTACCAGAGGATAGCACGGGTCGATGCAGGTCCATCTAGTTCGTCCGCAGTCGCAGCAGCACAGGCAGAGTCGTCCGCTGCGGACATGGGTATCATCAGCGAGAAGTTGGACCGCATGTAGCTGATTGAGAAGAAGCAGTGCCAGGGTATCACGCAGATGGAGCAGATGGCACAGACTCTGAGCGACATGAAGACCCAGCTCATGTGTCTCCAGGAGGCACAGACGGCTTCACAGCCCCGTCTTCAGTCGTGAGGCGACTCCGGCAGCAGCAGCAGCTCGTCTCAGCGCTCCAGCTCCTACAGCAGCCTAGACAGGTTCATTTTGTACAGGCGGAGCCGTACCAGCCGCAACAGCCCTCTTACCAGTCACCACCATCTCCAGACATGCAGATGGTGGTATACCAGCCGGATCAGCCTCTGGCAGTACTCCCGCCAGCCCCATACGATGCAGAGCCGTTGATGGATGTTAACGGGATTTGGTATGACCGCCCTAGCCTGGGATCCGACGAGACCATCCCGGATTCAGGTGGGGGAGTGGAGGTACCCAGCCCCAGCAGCATTCATCCGGTCAGGGAGGGCAGTATAGCCAGCAGAGAGATCACCACCAGCAGCAGCCCCCAACCCACCAGCCACAGCAGCAGTCATCCTTCGTTCCTTGTCCCTATCAGCAGCAGGGACAGTCTTGGAGACGTGAGCAGCAGGCTCACCAGGCACACCAGCAGCAACATCCTTCCTCCTACCCCTCTCAGCAGCAGCAGCACCAGTTCCAGCAGCCTCATTACCAGAGAGGCTACCCGTCGGGCTCCCATGAGAGCCCCGCCTTGGATGACATAGCCCGCCTCCTCACGGACCAGCAGACTACATTTAGACGGGAGATGGACGAGTTCCGCCAGGAGATGCGGGACCTGATGAGAGGGAAGGCCGCCATCCCTGCACAGATAGAGCCGAATCCGAACAGCCTGAAGAGGAAGTCTGAGCCGGTAGTTGACACTGAGCATACCACTCCTAGTGATCCATTTGATGATATGTCTTCAGATCTGTTTGATGCTGATTTTGTTACACTTAGGAGCGGTAGAGCACCAGCAGGCGGCGCCTCATCTGAGCGACGACTCGAGGATCCACCCAGGGCGCCAGATGAGGAGGAGGAGAGCGGTACTGAGGCCGCACATGATGATGATGGTGGTACTGATGCCACCAAGGATGCTGATTCCACCGGCGGTACTGAGGCCGCCACTTCACCAGTTCGAGGAGGTGGTGCTGATGCCACCCGAGGAGCCGAGCCAGCCCGCGGTACTGAGGCCGCGAGACGTCCAGTAGCAGAGCCAGCCAGAGGTGGTACTGAGGCCACCAGTGTTCGTTTTGATAGAGATGTTGTCTTTCCTCATGTTACTGTTTCTCAGAATTCTATTTTGAATAAAGGAAAAGGTTTAGTTTCTTCTGGTCCCACTGTGGTGAGTGATGTATGTGCGGATCCGGCCGTCGAGCCGTCTAGGCCTTTTCCTAGTCCTTCATCTGAGAAGGACCCTGTGATCCCCTTCCCTAGAGCCCTTCAGATGGGGAAGAGGAAGAAAAAAGAAAATGATCCAAAAAAGAGAGAGCAGGAGGAGTTCAGTCAAAGCATGATCGATAGATTCCACATCCAGCTGACCCTCCAGGAGGCTTTGCAGCACATCCCCCTTCTTCAGCGATCTTTGAGAGACAGGACCACAGTCAGGAGGAGGAGGAGGAACCACACTTCAGAGATTCATGTGCTGACGAAAGCCACGTGTTTTGCGATCCAGAACCGTCTGCCGGCCAAGAGGCCAGATTCAGGGGCACCGTATGTCAGATGTCAGATTAGTGAGCAGAGGTTCGACCGGACTCTATTGGATAGCGGATCGTCGATCAACCTTCTTCCGGCAGCCCTTCTCGACCGCTTCGAGTTGGGCACTCTTAGACAGAGCAGGACAGTCCTTCACTTTGCTGATCGATCTGTCAAGAGGCCGAAGGGGTTGTTGCGAGACGTTATCGTCACGATTCAGGGCCTGAAATTCCCCGTGGACTTCGTCGTGTTGGACATGGAGATCCCTGATTCAGTGGCCGATACCCCCATCATCCTTGGTCGTCCGTTCTTGGCCACAGCCAAGGCGGTGACTGATCATGATAGCGGGAAGGTATACTTTCGTGTCGAGGGCGAGAGTATACAAATAGAGAAGGTCGAGGACTACAGAGCTAGAGAGAGAGCATGCTCAGATGCCAGCACCGATTCAGAGCAGCTGACAGACGCAGAGCCAGACATCCACCAGGACTGTGACTTTGTGATCACAGACGATGAGGCAGCATGGGTAGATCCTGCAGCACAGGCCATCCTCTCATTTTCAGACACAACTGATGTCGAGATGATAGCAGAGGAGAGCTTGGAGAGCACAATCCTGGTCCAGGATACAGTAGAGGCAGCAGAGTCGGTTCTCGACCGCGACACAGTTTCTAGTGATGTTGGTACTGATGCCACCCTGTTTGATGCAGATCCCTCGGATTCAGAGTCTGATTGGGCAGATTGCGTTGATCAGATGCCAGACCTGAGTCCACCTGAGCCTACAGATGAGGAGGAGGTAGATGCAGAGCAGATCAGAGACAGCACAGTTGAGCAGCCTTCTCCAGATCCAGTTTGCGAGAGTTCGCTTTCTTTCTCCCAGGCAGATTTGGCAGACTTAGCAGCATTGACACATTTTCTTCCGAAGCCAGAATTGCCAGCGCCCAGCTGTCCAGAGCTGAAGCCGCTCCCTACTTCGCTGAAGTATCGGTTCCTTGCGGGCGAGCCTGAGATGTACCCAGTCATCATCTCTGCCGATCTGACTGGAGAGCAGGAATCCCGTTTGATGGGGGTTCTTGAAAAGAACCGCAAGGCAATCGGATGGAGCATAGCAGATCTCCATGGGATTAGTCCATCAGTGTGCTCCCACCATATCTATCTCGAGGAAGGGGCGAAGCCGTCGCGTGAGTTCCAGCGGCGACTGAACCCCAACCTGAGAGAGGTTGTGATGAAGGAAATATCAAAATGGTGGAGTGCAGATTTTATTTATCCCATTTCCGACTCCAAGTGGGTTAGCCCCTTGCATGTGGTGCCCAAGAAGACGGGCATCACGACTGTGATCAGTAAGTCGGGAGAGGAGATTGCTACACGAGTACCCACCTCTTGGAGGGTCTGTGTTGACTACAGGAGACTCAACCAGGCCACCAAGAAGGACCATTTCCCCCTGCCTTTTATTGACCAGATCATTGAGAGACTAGCATGGAAGAGCCATTATTGCTTCCTGGATGGGTACTCGGGCTACAACCAGGTGGCCATCGCTCCTGAGGATCAGGAGAAGACCACCTTTACCTGTCCCTTTGGTACATATGCCTTTCGACGCATGCCATTTGGGCTATGCAATGCCCCTGCGACTTTTCAGAGGTGCATGCTGTCGATCTTTTCGGACATGGTAGGGGAGTGTTTGGAGGTCTTCATGGACGATTTCTCGGTCTACGGCGACGGATTCGACTCCTGTCTTGACTGCCTATACCGAGTACTCCAGCGATGTATTGAGTACCATTTGGTTCTATCTTGGGAGAAGAGTCACTTCATGGTGACTCAAGGGACGGTGCTTGGCCACATCATCTCCAACAGGGGCATGGAGGTTGATCCGGCCAAGGTTGATGTCATTAGAAAACTCGCACCGCCGTCCAACTTGAGGCAGCTACGGTCATTCCTGGGGCACGTTGGATTTTATAGGAGATTTATTCAGGATTTCAGCAGGATTGCCCGACCGTTGACTGACCTCTTGACGAAAGACACCGAGTTCCTTGTCGATGACAAGTGTCTCTCGTCCTTTGCGACTCTCCAGCAGTGTGTTATTGAGGCTCCTGTTCTCCAGCCGCCTGATTGGTCTCTCCCATTCGAGATCATGACGGACGCCTCCGATTTTGCCGTGGGGGCAGTGCTGGGACAGAGGAGGGATGGAGTTCCGTTTGCTATCCACTACGCTAGCCGCACATTGGATTCCGCCCAGCGGAATTACACGGTCACAGAGAAGGAGATGCTAGCCGTAGTGTTCGCCCTGGATAAGTTTCGATCTTATATCATTGGATCTAGAGTGACTTTGTACACAGATCACACCGCCATCAGGTACCTCATGGCAAAGAAGGATGCCAAGGCCAGACTGACTAGATGGATCCTTCTACTCCAGGAGTTCGACATTGAGATCAAGGATAAGCCTGGAGTCAAGAATGTGGTGGCGGATCACCTCTCCCGTTTAGAGCAGCCTGAGGAGTCTGAGCAGATTGATCCCATTTGAGATACCTTCTCAGATGAGGCGATCCTTGCTATCGCCTCACTCCCGTGGTATGCCGATATTGTGAACTTTCTCGTTGCTGGGAAAGTCCCACAGGATTGGCCCAGGTAGAGGCTTGAGACCTTCCTTGCGAGGGCCAAGTCCTACCACTGGGAGGATCCCATCCTTTACCACGAAGGAGGGGATAGCGTTTGGCGTCGGTGTATTCCTCAGGAGGAACACCATAGCGTCCTCACTTACTACCACAAGCTTGAGGCAGGAGGACATCATTCTGGGAGGAGAACGACACAGAAAGTGCTCCAATCCGGCTTGTGGTGGCCTACCCTCTTCAAGGACTCTGATGAGTTCGTGAAGAGGTGTACTGACTGTCAGAGGATGGGCACTTGTGGACAGCGTGATATGATGCCGATGCAGCCCATTCACTTCTGTTAGGTTTTTGACGCATGGGGCATCGATTTCATGGGTCCATTCCCTAAGAGTCAGGGATTTGAGTACATTCTGTTGGCCGTTGATTATGTTAGTTGTTGGGTTGAGGCCATCCCCGCCCGAGCCGCTGATGTGAGGACAGTTTGCAGATTTTTGAGGAAGCACATCATCACGCGGTTCGGGGTTCCACGAGTTCTGATTTCTGATGGGGGGTCTCATTTCATCAACGACCAGGTGAAGGCCCTTGCTAGCGAGGTCAGTATAGACCATCGTGTTGCTACACCTTACCATCCACAGACGAATGGTCTAGCCGAGGTCTCGAACAGGGAGATCAAGACTATTTTACAGAAAGTCGTCCGCCCTGACCGAAAGGATTGGTCACAGCTTTTGGACTCGGTCTTGTGGGCCTCCAACTCCGTCGCTCAATGGAGGCCCTCCGCCGTGACTCATTACCATCCACTTCCCCATAAATCCGAGCCCCTAGTGTCCTATTTTTCTTGACTTAGCTAAAACTATAGGTCATGAAGCTCAGAAGCCTTAAATGTGGCAATTTTTACAAAGTAGAGGTTCATGAAGCCCAACACTTTCTTTGATCTCGGGGGCTCGTAGGAGGCCTTCTTGGGCACATCTCCCTTTCGCCTCGTATATGGCAAGCCGTGCCATTTACCTGTTGAGCTGAAGCACAAGTCACTTTGGGCAGTTACATATATTCTTATGGATCCAGATGGTGTAGGAGACCAGAGGAGGGCAGAGTTAGCTGCCCTGGAGGAGCTTAGAGATACAGCTTTCTCAAACAGCCTACAGTATTAGGAGAGAGTGAAGGAGTGGCATGAATCTCATATCAGCCACAAGCATTTTGAGATTGGACAGAGAGTATGGCTGTTTGATGCGAGGCTTCGTTTGTTTCCAGGGAAGCTGCAGAGCAAATGGAAGGGACCCTACTTGGTCAGTAAGGTACACGACAATGGTAGTATTGATATATCCGAGTTGTCTTCTGAGAGTACCTTTCGAGTGAATGACCAACGGCTCAAACCATTTCTAGATCATGAGCCGCGGGACGTTATTGTTGCCCCTATTCATTTTGCGTGAGATGTGGTCTCTTGACTCACATCTTTTGCATCTCACGCCTGATTTTCACTGTTCCTCCGCCTTGTATAGATCCAGTTTTCCATATCATTCTATTCTTTAGTCCCACATCCCTTTTCTCATCCTATGATTCTGCTATACTTAGGGTGTACTTTACCCTAAGTATAGGGGGGATGTAGGACCTGCGGGTATTCTTTTCATTCTTTCTGCTCCTGTTTTGCTGCCTATACTTAGGGAGGGGGGGAGACTCTGTATCTTCTCCACTCGGATTTCCCTTCATGTACAGCTTGCTATACTTAGGATTAGTTAATCCTAAGTATAGGGGGAAACCACCGAGTCCCTCTCATTCTATTCATTTATTCGTTTCTGTACTTAGCCATTCCTTTTCACTTCCCTTTTACTAAGCACGAGTTATGTCTTCTTCATCGCTCTTGATCACTCTGAGGACATCGTTCGAGCTAAGTATAGGGGGTGTGTATATATTTCATATATACTTTAGCCATAACTCGTACTTTGTGTGAGTGTGTTAATAAATAAAATGGCTAAAAATCACAAAAAATAAATTTTTTTTCATGTACATAAACCTCTTTTATTTGCACATACATAGCTAGTGTACAAAGTATTTTTGTAAAAATGATTTCAAAAATCTTTTGTGTAAAGCTTGTGTAAATATTTTTGTATCAAAATTATGTATATAGTACAAATTTTTTTCTAAAATGTTTAGAAAATCAAAAGTTTGCAAAAATCTTGTGTAAATATTTGTAAATATCTTTTTGCAAAACTTGCACCTCATGCATCATTCATCCATGATTTCAAAACATTTTTCAAAAATTTTGCATGATTGTAAAATTTGTGTAAATAAGCATCTTGTGTACATATATGTATATAGTTTTTCCTAGATGAGAGTTGACATTTAAACTAAGCCTGGAATTAAATTGAGAAATGGAGCTTGAATAAGATCTTAATCCACTTAACTCTAAGAGGAACCTTATAGGGCTTAGGATTAAGGCTTTTCAAGTCCATAAGGACTTAATTCTTTGAGTCCACTAGGCTATGAGCACATGTCATCTTGATGAGTAAGTAGAGCACTTAACAACACTTGCATGACTCATAGAGACAATGGCTTGACTTGCACCAGCACTTTACACATGGCTCTCCACGGATGAGGTGGTGAGGAGGCAGTTTCCTTTGGCTTGGGGTAGCATATGAGGTAGTACTTCTAGACGGAACCTCTCTTCTTCTTGTAGTGAAGGAAGTGCGTCTCAACTTGGTCTAGTGGTGATGAAGGCTAAAGACAGAAGCTGTGGGTTGCAATAAAGCTTCAAAAGAGGGATAGTCTACTGGCTCAAGAGGAAAATTTCTTGTATATATGCTGCACCATGTAGATATGTTGTATAGAAGCACTTGAAAAAAAAATAATGCAAAATGCAAAAAGAACTCCAAAAAATTGGTGGGTTGGATTGAAAATTTAATAACCACACCGGAGTGTATATAGTCAAATAAAGCAAAAGCTTATGGTATCATGTTACATCTCACGAAGCTTGCAGCGGGAGACTTGGCTACACTGGCTGAGCTTCCAAAAGTCTATACTTCTTCCCCCTCTTCTTGAGCCGGTTGCACTTGAACTTAGAAGGGAATACCCCGCTTCTCGAGGAAAGAGTTGCTAGACCGAGGCATTAGAGTTACCAGATTGAGGGAGGTTGTTTCTTTGTTACTTCTGAGGTGGGGAGCTACATAGCACTTACACTACATGGAAAGATTCATGGTCATTAGAGTTTGTGTATGTAGACTTGTTCTGATCTGGTTTATTGAGGAGTCTTGCCCATAGATTGGTGGAACTTAGAGGCTGTTGAGTTTTAAGCTTAAGTCTAAATAAGGTTCCGACACATTAATAATCCAAAGATCTGATCGAGCTCCATAATTCAATTTAATGAAGGAAAGTTTAATACTCAACATTGATCCATGTACATTCCCCTCTTTTTCTTTTTCTTTCTTTCTTTTTTACTTCTTTTTCAAATAAGTGTTTGCTAAGGGACTAGCAAAGTTAAGTATAGGGGGTGATGAATACCCATTCATCACTCTTTATTCTTATATTTTAGCTACAAAAACCTTTGCAAATGCATGTAGATGTGTGTAAATACAAATAATTACCAAAATCATGCATTGTGTAAAAACCTATAATTAGCATGTTTTTGTGAAAAAATATAAGAATAAAGATTAAAAAGAAAAAAAGAGGGAAATATTTAGAATAAATATTGAGCAACCTAACCCAAGGGAGGGCTCAGCATGGGCCTGACTGCATAAAAGCCAAAGTAGAGGGAGATAGGGGTTCATGTGTAAATATTTATGTAAATAAAATAAAGATATTTTCCACACCAAAAATATGCTTGTAAATACTTGTATATATTTATAAAAAATAAAAACCAAAAGAAAAAGTAAAAATCAAAAAAAAATTAAAATACCCCTTTCATCATGTACATGAACCACATCTATATATTTATTTAACCTTGTAAATAAATAAAATTATTTTCCAAACTTTTTGTAAATATTCTATACTATATATTGTAAATAAATAAAATAAAAAGAATGAGAACAAAAATAAAATAAAAAGAACAAAATTAAAAATACAAAAATACATTGTACATATACCATGTATATAGATGTACATATATATTTATTTTACCTATGTATGTAAATAAGAAAAATAAAATAAAAACACCCTTTTATTCCTTATTTTATAATATAAATAAATAAAATATAAAATAGGAATAAAATTGCATAAAAATAATAATTAAAAATAAAAAACCCTAATAGTGTACATATACCTATATATTACATACTATGTATATAGCTTATTTTTATTTCCAAAAATTAATTAAAAATCACTAAAAAATAGAAAAAAATAAAATAAAAATATTTTGTGTTTTGAGTTTTTGCAAATTCGGCCCCTAGCTACCCTTATTTGTCACTTCAAGATCCAGCCACGTGGCCGAATCCCATTGGGTCATGGGGATGTTGACCGCCCGGTCAACTACCCCCCCCCCAGGACCACCTCCCGCGGATCTGGGTCGTGGACCCGATTTCTCGAATTTCTACCCGCTCGACCCGATCACTATTTCACCAAACCCCGGCTCCGTTTTGATCCTCCCACATCCGACATCCTCGCCGGGCATACACCTTGGGATCCGCGCGCCTCCTCGACCTACCCGAGCCATTCTTAGCCGGACCCCTCCAGCGTACATAAGCGAGCTCCGCCACCCATTTTCACCATCTTTGGCCATTCGCCTTCTTCTCCTGTGAGCTCCAGAGAGTGTGTGAGGTGACAGCTCGCGCCTGAGCCTGTTGCAGCGAGGAGAGGAGGAGTATTCCATCGATCCGGCGACGTAGCCGCCGCAGCTCCGCCACCAGCGTGAGCTTCGAGCCTCGGACTGAGACGATCCTCGAGGTGACGACCAGGAGCATCCCCAGCTCCTTCCCAGTCTCTCCGTTCACCCAAGTACCCCTGTAGCTCCACCGTTTCCTTTAATTTCTATTTTCGCCCAATTCGCGCCGCCGTCGTATTTCTTTGATTCCGACCATCCCGCCACTTATCTCGATCATCGGAATCGATCATCACGTTCGCCTTCGTCCACGCACCTTCTCCACCCATTCACTCAACCCAGCTCGCACAGGAGCTGGGAACCGAGCTCCTCCGTCCACCACCTTCGCCGGAGCTCGCCATCCCGATGCATCAGTCACTCCCACTTCGCCTAACCGGGTCGAGGCAATTTGCCCTCGACCCGTGAGTCTTCTGGTTCACTTTTCAGGTCGAAACAAGGGCCATCTGAGGCCCTTCGTCATCCAGCCAGGAGACCCAGCTCCGCCGACCTCGCCCGAGCTCCTCGGAGCTCAGCTTGATCATCGGAGCCCACCGGCAGACGCGGGAGCCTTCCACGATTCTTCTCCGACCTTCAGAGGGCTCCAAGGAGGAGCACCGCGCACACACGAGCCCGGCGAGTCTCGCCGGGGACTTGTTCTTCCAGCATCCTCCATCGCCGTCTGATCGTCCCCAGCACCCCGGTTGTCATCTGAGCCGTTCATCCTAGGCGTGGCATCACCATCAGATCATTTCGAGGATAGATCTTGACCATCCGCTAGGAGGAAGAGGCACCAGCACACCTCGTCCGTCGGATCTGCCATGTGCCCTCTCCTCTTCCGTCGATACACCAAGGGCTTGGCCTCCAAAGCACCGTGACCGTTCGATCTCCACGTGGAGGGCCCTTGACCGTCCGATCAGGCCTGTATTCCAGAGTTTGAGCGCCCGCTTCTCTCCACCGTCAGATCGTCGATGTGGTGCACATCCAGCCTTCGACATTAAATAAGGGGTAAATTTCCCTCAGACCCCTTTTACTTTCTGCATTTAGTTTGTAGTCCTGTAAATACGTAGTGTAGTTGTTTAGTTTTAGGTGTATTTGCACTATGGACCCTTCTTTTTATCGTATTTGCATTTATACCCCTGCCAGTTGTGGACACGTGCATTGACACGTGATATTTTGGTTTACTTGCGATAGAGACCCCTGTAGTTCTGGATGTTATTGAATGCATGAAATCTTTTACTTATTTGCAATTATACCCTGTGCGTGATTTATTTCCACATGTGCGATATATTTTGGGTATTTTGCAGATAAGCCCCTGGACTTTTGGTACTTGTTACCAATAAGTCCTCGGGACTTATTTTTATCACATTTGGGTCCCTGAGTGCCCCAGGCACGTGCGTGGCGCGTGTTTTGCTGGGTATTTTGCACCGGACCCCCCAGAACTTTGGGTATTTGCACTTTGGTCCCTGTGCACAGTGCCCCTCTTTTATTTTTGAATAAAATATCAAATCACCTCCAAATCCAACGAAAATTTGATACATGGCTCCTGCCATGGTGTAGGATTCTTGTGGATTTTTGAGGACATTTTTGATCTAGTTTGATATTTTTTAAAAATTCAAAAACCTTCATTTTTGTCACTGTCTAGTTTGAAAAATCACAAACAAATATAAAAACTCACTTAAAAATTCTATAAAAATTGTCTACTGTTTGTTTTACTGAGTTTGATTTTCTAGCCAATTTTGGCTATTTTTCATTAGTGAAAACCACAAAAAACTTAAAAACACTCAAAAATCTATAAAAATTCTAATAAATAGATTAAAAATCCAAAAACAATAAAATTGGTACCTAAATTTTCCTTGTTTTATCATCTTTACAGGAAAATTACCTCCAGGCCATTTTGGAGCTCTTAGATATTTTATCTAGGGCTTTTTGGCTCGGCTGGACAGTACCCACTGTTTGCTTCACTTTTTGATTTTTAGAAAATAAAATAAACATCAGAAAATTCTCAAAAATTCACCAAAAACACTACAAAATATAAAATACATAAAAACACTTTTATTCCGATTTTTGGTTGATTTTTGATGCTTTGAATAAATTGTTGAAGTGTGTTTTTCCTTGTTTTTCTTTATTTTCCTAATTACTTAAAAATCCAAAAAAAAATTATAAAACAAATTAAAAACCACTAAAAAGATTTTCTCCTTTTATTTTGACTACTTCGTAGGCCTCTCGGCCAACCCGTGTTCCTTGAGTTCGACCCTGGGTGCTATACCACGTTAATCCAATAACAGGACCGCTATTCGTGTTTTGATCGATTTTATCTGTCTTGAGTGGTTCATTTTTCTTGATGGACATCGTCTGATCGCTTGGGTCGCAACGACCTATTCTGTACCTTTTACCCGAGTGCTCAGGCCTGTCGTCAGTACTGAGACCACCGGTGTTCATGTAGAGAGAGCTGTTGTTTTTCCTTCCACTGATGTACCTCTGAACAGTTCTGTGAATAAAGAAAAGGGTTTATTTTCTTCTAGTCCCACTGTGGTGCATGATGTATGTGTGGATCCGGTCGTCGAACCGCCTAGACCCTTTTCTAGTCCTTCATCTGAGAAGGACCCTGTGATCCCCTTCCCTAGAGCCCTTCAGATGGGGAAGGGGAAGAAAAGAGAAAAAGATCCAAAAAAGAGAGAGCAGGAGGAGTTCAGCCAGAGCATGATTGACAAATTTCACATACAGCTTACCCTTCAGGAGGCTTTGCAGCACATCCCCCTTCTTCAGCGATCGTTGAGAGAGAGGACTACAGTCAGGAGGAGGAGGAGGAACCACCATTCAGAGATACATGTGATGACGAAAGCCACGTGTTTCGCGATCCAGAACCGTCTGCCGGCCAAGTGGCCAGATTCAGGAGCCCCTTATGTCAGATGTCACATTAGAGAGCAGAGGTTTGACCGTACTCTATTGGATAGCGGATCGTCTATCAACCTCCTTCCGGCAGCCCTTCTCGACCGCTTCGAGTTGGGCACTCTTAGACAGAGCAGGACAGTCCTTCAGTTTGCTGATAGATCTGTCAAGAGGCCGAAGGGGTTTTTCCGAGACGTTGTTGTCACTATTCAGGGTCTGCAATTCCCCGTGGACTTCGTAGTGTTGGACATGGAGATCCCTGATTCAGTGACCGATACCCCCATCATTTTAGGTCGCCCATTCTTGGCCACAGCCAAGGCAGTGACGGACCATGATAGCGGGAAGGTATACTTTCGCGTCGAGGGCGAAAGTGTACAAATAGAGACGGTCGAGGACAACAGAGCCAGAGAGAGATCATGCTCAGAGACCACTTCAGATACAGAGCAGCTGACAGATGCAGGGCTAGACATCCACCAAGACTGTGACTTTGTGATCACAGACGATGAGGCAGTTTGGGCAGACCCAACAGCACAGGCCATCCTCTCATTTTCAGACACCGCTGATGCAGAGATGACAACAGAGGAGAGATTGGAGAGCACATTCCTGGTTCAGAATACTTTAGAGGCAGCAGAGCAGGTTCTCGACTGCGACACAGATTTTGGTGATGATGGTGGTACTGATGCCACCTTGTGTGATGCAAATCCCTCGGAGTCAAAGTCAAAGTGGGCAGATTGTAATGATTACATGCCAGACCTGGTTTCCACTGAGCCTACAGTTGAGGAGGAGGTAGGTGCCGAGCAGATCAGAGACAGTTCAGTTGATTAGCCTTCTCCCGATCCAGTTTGCGAGAGTACACTTTCAGTCTCCCGGATAGATTTGGCTGCATACACGTGTCTTCTTTCGAAGCCAGATTTGCCAGCACCCAGTTGTCCAGAGCTAAAGCCACTTCCTTCGTCGCTGAAGTATAGATTCCTTGCGGGTGAGCATGAGATGTACCCAGTCATTATCTCTGCCGATTTGACTGGAGAGAAGGAATCCCGTCTGATGGGGGTTCTTGAAAAGAACCGCAAGGCAATAGGATGGAGTGTAGCAGATCTCCATGGGATTAGTCCGGCCCTGTGCTCCCACCATATCTATCTCGAGGTTGAGGCGAAGCCATCGCGTGAGTTCCAGCGGCGGCTGAACCCAAATCTGAGAGAGGTTGTCATGAAGGAAATTTCGAAATGGTGGAGCGCCGATTTTATCTATCCCATCTCCGACTCCAAGTGGGTCAGCCCTTTGCATGTGGTGCCCAAGAAGACGGGCATCACTACAGTGATTAGCGAGTCTGGAGAGGAGATTTCTACACGAGTACCCACTTCTTGGCGGGTTTGTGTTGACTACAGGAGACTTAACCAGGCCACCAAGAAGGATCATTTCCCCCTGCCCTTTATTGATCAGATTTTTGAGAGACTGGCAGGGAAGAGCCATTATTGTTTTCTGGATGGGTACTCGGGCTACAACCAGGTGGCCATCGCTCCTGAGGATCAGGAGCAGACCACCTTTACCTGTCCCTTCGGCACATACGCCTTCCTACGCATGCCATTTGGGCTATGCAACGCCCCTGCGACTTTTCAGAGATGCATGCTGTCGATCTTTTCAGACATGGTAGGGGAGTGCTTAGAGGTCTTCATGGATGATTTCTCGATTTATGGCGACGGATTCGAATCCTGTCTTGACTGCCTAGACCGAGTACTCCAACGATGTATTGAGGCCCGCTTGATTCTTTCTTGGGAGAAGAGTCACTTTATGGTGACTCAAGGGACAGTGCTTGGCCACATCATCTCCAACAGGGGCATGAAGGTTGATCCGGCCAAGGTTGATGTCATTAGAAAACTCACACCACCGTCCAATTTGCGGCAGTTACGGTCTTTCCTGGGGCACGTCGGTTTCTATCGGCGGTTCATCCGTGATTTTAGTAGAGTTGCCCGACCGTTGACTGACCTGCTGACGAAGGACACCGAGTTCCTTGTCGATGACAAGTGTCTTTCGTCCTTTGATACTCTCAAGCAGTGCATTGTTGAGGCTCCTGTCCTCCAGCCACCAGATTGGTCTCTCCCATTCGAGATCATGACAGACGCCTCCGATTTTGCCGTGGGGGCTGTGTTGGGACAGAGGAGGGATGGAGTTCCATTTGCTATCCACTATGCTAGCCGCACCTTGGATTCCACCCAGCGGAATTATACAATCACAGAGAAGGAGATGCTAGCAGTAGTGTTCGCCCTAGATAAGTTCAGATCGTACATCATTGGATCTAGAGTGACTTTGTATACAGATCATACCGCCATCCGGTACCTCATGGCAAAGAAGGATGCCAAGGCCAGACTGACTAGATGGATCCTTCTGCTCTAGGAGTTCGACATTGAGATTAAGGATAAGCCTGGAGTCAAGAATGTGGTGGCGGATCATCTCTCATGTTAGAGCAGCCTGAGGAATCTGAGCAGATTGATCCCATTTGTGAGACCTTCCCAGATGAGGCGATCCTTGCTATCGCCTCACTCCCGTGGTATGCCGATATTGTGAACTTTCTTGTTGCTAAGAAAGTCCCACAAGGTTGGCCCAGACAGAGGCTTGAGACCTTCCTCGCGAAGGCCAAGTCTTACCACTGGGAGGATCCCATCCTTTACCACGAAGGAGGGGATAGTGTCTGGCGTAGGTGCATCCCTCAGGATGAGCACCATAGCGTCCTCACTTACTGACAAAAGCTTGAGGCAGGAGGACATCACTCTGGGAGGAGAACGGCACAGAAAGTGCTCCAATCCGGCTTGTGGTGGCCTACCCTCTTCAAGGACTCTGATGAGTTCGTGAAGAGGTGTACTGACTGTCAGAGGATGGGCACTTGTGGACAGCGTGATATGATGTCGATGCAGCCCATTCACTTCTGTGAGGTTTTTGACGCATGGGGCATCGATTTCATGGGTCCATTCCCTAAGAGTCAGGGATTTGAGTACATTCTGTTGGCCGTTGACTATGTTAGTCGTTGGGTTGAGGCTATCCCCGCCCGAGCCGCTGATGCCAGGACAGTTTGCAGATTTTTAAGGAAGCACATCATCACGCGGTTCGAGGTACCTCGAGTATTGATTTCAGATGGGGGTCTCATTTCATCAACGACCAGGTGAAGGCACTTGCTAGTGAATTCGGCATAGACCATCGAGTTGCCACTCCATACCATCCACAGACGAATGGTCTAGCCGAGGTCTCGAACAGGGAGATCAAGACTATTTTGCAGAAAGTCGTACGCCCTGACCGAAAGGATTGGTCACTGCTTTTGGACTCGATCTTATGGGCATATAGGATGTCTTTCAAGACACCATTGGGCACATCTCCCTTTCGCCTAGTTTATGGCAAGTCGTGCCATTTACCTGTTGAATTGAGGCACAAGTCACTTTGGGCAGTCACGGATATTCTTTTAGATCCAGATAGTGTAGGAGACCAGAGGAGGGCAGAGTTAGCAGCCTTGGAGGAGCTTAGAGATACAGCCTTCTCAAACAGCCTACAGTATAAGGAGAGAGTGAAAGAGTGGCATGATTCTCATATCAGCCACAAGCATTTTGAGCCTGGACAGAGAGTATGGTTGTTTGATGCGAGGCTTCGTTTATTTCCAGGGAAGCTACAGAGCAAATGGAAGGGACCTTATCTTGTGAGAAAGGTACACGACAACGGTAGCATTGATATATCCGAGTTGTCTTCTGAGAGTATCTTTCGAGTGAACGGCCAGCGGCTCAAGCCATTTCTAGATCATGAGTCGCGGGTCGTTGATGTTGCCCCTATTCACTTTGCGTGAGATGTGGTCTCTTGACTCACATCTATTGCATCTCACGCCTGATTATCACTGTTCTTCCGACTTGTATAGATCCAGTTGTCTATATCACTCTATTCTTTAGTCCCACATCCATTTTCTCATCTTATGATTATGCTATACTTAGGGTGTACTTTACCCTAAGTATAGGGGGGATGTAGGACCTGCGGGTATTCTTTTCATTCTTTCTGCCCCTGTTTTGCTGCCTATACTTAGGGATATTTTACCCTAAGTATGGGGGGGCAGACTATGTACATTCTTCACTCGGATTTCCCTTCATGTACAACTTGCTATACTTAAGATTAGTTAAT
This sequence comes from Ottelia alismoides, assembly GCA_037367405.1. Taxonomy (NCBI): domain Eukaryota; kingdom Viridiplantae; phylum Streptophyta; class Magnoliopsida; order Alismatales; family Hydrocharitaceae; genus Ottelia; species Ottelia alismoides. The sequence goes on along the minus strand of JAZKJV010008826.1, from coordinate 204,084 downwards.
CCTAAGTATAGGGGGAAACCATCGAGTTCTCCTCATTCTATTCATTCATTCATTCATTTCTGTGCCTATCCGTTCCTTTTCACTTCCCTTTTACTATGCACGAGTTATGTCTTCTTTATCGCTCTTGATCACTCTGAGGACATCGTTCGAGTTAAGTATAGGGGGGGGGGTGTGTATATATTTCATATATACTTTAGCCATAACTCGTACTTTGTGTGAGTGTGTTAATAAATAAAATGGCTAAAAACCCCAAAAATCACAAAAATTAAAAATTTTTCTTGTAAATAATCATTCTTTTATTGCACATACATAGCTAGTGTACAAAATTATTTTTGTAAAAATGTTTTCAAAAAGTTTTTGTGTAAAGTTTGTGTAAATATTTTCTTATTAAAATTATGTATATAGTACAAAATTTTTCCAAAATGTTTTGAAAATCAAAAGTTTGCAAAAATCCTGTGTAAATGTTTGTAAATACTTTTGCAAAACTTGCACTTCATGCATCCATCCGTTCATGATTTCAAAACATTTTTCAAAAATTTTGCACGATTGTAAATATTTGTAAATAGCATCTTTGTGTATATATGTATATAGTTTTTCCTGGATGATAGTTGACATTTAAACTATGCCTGGAATTAAATTGAGAAATGGAGCTTGATTAAGATCTTAATCCACCTAATTCTAAGAGGAACCTTATAGGACTTAGGGCTAAGGCTTTTCAGGTCCATAAGGAATTAATTCTTTGAGTCCACTAGGCTATGAGCATATGTCATCTTAATGAGCCTAAGTAGAGCACTTAACAACACACGCATAACTCTTAGAGACAATGGATTGACTTGCACCAGCACTTTACACATGGCTCTCCACTGATGAGGTGGTGAGGAGGCAGTTTCCTTTAGCTTGGGGTAGCATATGAGGGTAGTACTTCTAGGCGGAACCTCTCTTCTTCTTCTAGTGAAGGAAGTGCGTCTCAACTTGGTCTAGTGGTGATGAAGGCTAAAGACAGAAGCCGTGGGTTGCAATAAAGCTTCAAAAGAGGGATAGTCTACTGGCTCAAGAGGAAAATTTCTTGTATATATGTTGCACCATGTAGATATGTTGTATAGAGGCACTTGAAAAAAAATGCAAAATGCAAAAAGAACTCCAAAAAAGTGGTGGGTCGGATTGAAAATTTAATAACCCCACCGGAGTGTATATAGTCAAATAAAGCAAAAGCTTATGGTATCCATGCTTACATCTCATGAAGCTTGCAGCGGGAGACTTAGCTACACTGGCTGAGCTTCCAAAAGTCTATAATTCTTCCCCCTCTTCTTGAGCCGGTTGCACTTGAACTTAGAAGGGAATACCCCGCTTCTCGAGGAAAGAGTTGCTAGACCGAGGCATTAGAGTTACCAGGTTGGGGGAGGTTGTTTCTTTGTTACTTCTGAGGTGGGGAGCTACATATCACTTACACTGCATGGAAAGATTCATGGTCATTAGAGTTTGTGTATGTAGACTTGTTCTGATCTGGTTTATTGAGGAGTCTTGTCCATAGATTGGTGGAACTTAGAGGCTGTTGAGTTTTAAGCTTAAGTCTAAATAAGGTTCCGACACATTAATAATCCAAAGATCTGATCGAGCTCCATAATTCAATTTAATGAAGGAAAGTTTAAATATTCAACCTTGATCCATGTATATTCCCCTCTTTTTCTTTTTCTTTCTTTCTTTTTCACTTCTTTTTCAAATAAGTGTTTGCTAAGGGACTAGCAAAAGTTAAGTATAGGGGGGTGATGAATACCCATTCATCACTCTTTATTCTTATATTTTAGCTACAAAAACCTTTGCAAATGCATGTATATTCATGTAAATACAAATAATTATCAAAAGCATGCATTGTATAAAGTTTAATAATTAGCATGTTTTTGTGCAAAAATAAAAGAATAAAGAGTAAAAAGAAAAAGAGGGAAATATTTAGAATAAATATTGAGCAACCTAACCCAAGGGAGGGCTCAGCATGGGCCTGACCGCATAAAAATCAAAGTAGAGGGAGATAGGGGCTCATGTGTGTAAATATTGATGTAAATAAAATAAAAGTATTTTCCTCACAAAAATAGACTCAAATTGGCTTGTAAATATTTGTATATATATTTATAAAGATAAAACAAGATAAAAATAGAAAAATTAAAAAGAAAACAAAAACATCACTCTTGTATATAGTCGTCATGTATATAAAACATCCATCTTTTATTCATTTAGCCTTATAAATAAATAAAAGTAATTTTCAAAAATTTTGTAAATATCCTATGTGATATGGTGTAAATAAATAAAATAAAAACAATTAAAACAAAAACAAAATAAAAAGAACAAAATTAAAAAAAATCAAAAATACTATTGTAAATATACCATGTATATAAATGTACATATGTAGTTATTTCACCTATGTATATAAATAATAAAAATAAAATAAAAATAACCTTTTATTCCTAATTTTATGATATAAATAAATAAAATATAAAATGGGAATAAAATTGTATAAAAATAATAAATTAAAAATCAAAATTAAAATCCGATATATTATATATATACCTATATATATAACCCTACTATGTAAATACCTTATTTTACTTGGAAAAATTAATTAAAAATCACAACAAAAATAGAAAAAATTAAAATAAAAATATTTCATGTTTTGAATTTTTAATAATTCGACCATTTGGTATTTTTAATTGAATTTTCAAATCTCTGCCACGTGGCCTTCACCCATTGGCCCTGGGGATTGTTGACCGCCAGGTCAACTGACCCCCCAGGACCACTTCCCACGGGTTAGGCGCCCGACCCGACTTCCCCCTATTTTAGCGCCTAAACCCGATTCCCCCTCACCTAAACCCCGGGTCCGAATCGTTCATGGTACATCCGAGACCCTCGCTGGAGCCTCCACCTCGAGATCCGCGCTCCAGAATGCCCTACCCGCGCTCGTCTTCCCGGACCCTTCAGCGTATATAGCTCCAGCTCCGCCTCCTCCATTCGCATCTTTGGCTCATTTGCTCATCTACCCGTGACCTCCACTGTGTTGGCAAGAGTGACAGCTTGCTCCAGCAAGTGTCGCAGCGAGGAGAGGGGCAGTGGCCCATCGATCCGGCGAGTATCACCGCCGTGCTCCGCCCAGAGCCGGAGCTCGAGCCTCGGAGGGAGACGCTCCTCGAGGCCACGACCCAGAGCATCGCCAGCTCGTCCACAGTCTCATCGTCCACCCAGGTAGACCTGTAGTTCCTTCTTTTTCGCTAATTTTAGATTTCCCCCATTTCGCTCCGCCGACGTGTTTCGCCGATTCCGACCACCCCATAGCTCCATTCGATCATCGGAATTCATCGTCACCTCCGCCTTCCTCCCACGCACCTTCTCCATACCTCCATCCAACCCAGCTCGCACAGGAGCTGGGGCTTGAGCTCCTCCGTCTACCCCCCCTCGCCGGAGCTCGCCCATATCGACCCTCCGACCATCTTCACCCCGCCTAACCAGGTCGCGACAGTTTGCCCTCGACCCGCGAGCTGTTTGGTCTATTTTGCAGGTGCATCCAAGCCCATTTGAGGGCTTGGACCATTGGGTCCTGCAGCTACAGCTCCGCCGACCTTGCCGGAGCTCGCTAGAGCTCGGCTGGGTCATCGGAGACCCCCATCCGACGTAGAGGCTCACGCCGAACCTTTTCCGATCATCAACGCCCCACGAGGAGGCTCGGAGCGAGCGCACTGGGCCGGCGAAGTTCGTCGGCCACCTGTTCTTCGAGGATCTCCAACAGCCGTCCGATCAGCCTCCCGCTCCAGTTCTCATCTGACCCGTCCATCCCAGGAGCAGCAGTCACCGTTAAATCAGTGGAGGACTGATCCCAGCCGTCAATCCAGCGAGGCTTCGTCCACTACGCACGAGGACCGTCTGATCTCCACGTGGCGTAGCCTCAGCCGTTTGATCACTGCGAGGAGCTTAGCCGTGGAGCGCCCGCCGTCCTACACCGTCAGATGCACCACGTGGCGCGCATCCATCGGCTCCATTAATAAAGGATAAATTACCCTTAGGCCCTCCTGTTTCTTTCATTTCGCATTTAGTCCTGTAATTAGATAGTTTAGTTGTTTAGTTTTTGGTACTTTTGCACAGAGGACCCTGCGCTTGATTTTATTTACTGATATGCCCCTGTGTATGGTGTGACACGTGCTTCGTCATGTGGTTTTCTGGTGTATTTGCATTCTATGCCCTGTAGTTCTGAGATGTTAGGTAATGAATGACAACTTTTGAGATATTGCATTTATACCCCTGTGCGTATTTTAATTGTGCATGTGCGCTTTTTTATTAGGTTATTTGCAGACTACCCCCTGGACTTTTGGTACCTGTTACTAAATAGTCCTCGGAAGTAGTTTTTTCTTACATTTGGGTCCCTGAGTTCCCCAGGCACGCGCGACACGCGTGACTTCCTGGGTATTTTGCACCAGACCCCTCAGGACTTATTTGCACTTAGGTCCCTGTGCACAGTACCCTCTTTTGATTTTTGAATAAAATAGCATATCAGCTCCAAATTTGATGAAAATTGGAAACATGGCTCCTGCCATAGTGTAAAATTTTCAAGGATTTTTGGAGATATTTTTGTGTTGATTTGATATTTTTAAAAATTCAAAAACACGTATTTTCTTTACTGTTGAAATTTTAAAATAACAAAAAATATTAAAACTCATCTAAAAATTACAAAAAAATTACCTGCTGTTTGTTTTGGCTTGCGTGATTTTCTAGCCAATTTTGGCTATTTTGCACTACTCAAAACACCTAAAAGCTGAAAAACACTTAAAATCGTATAAAAATTCTAATAAATAAATTAAAAACCCAAAAATAATAAATTAGGTGCCCAATTTTTCCTTGTTTCTTCTCTATACAGGAAAAATACCTCCAGGCTAATTTGGGGCTTCTAGATATTTTATCTAGTCTCTTAGCTCGGCTGGACAATACCTACAATTTCAGTCCTTGTTTTATTTTTAGAAAATTAAATAAACATCAGAAAAATCTCAAAAATTCATTAAAAATAGTAAAAATTATAAAACACACAAAAATAATTTTTCTGGAACTTTTGCTTGAGTTTTGGTACATTAAATAAATTGTTGAATTGCATGCTTATTAGTTTTCTTTAGTTTCTTAATTAATTAAAAATCCAAAAAAATATAAAAAACCTAAAAACCACCAAAAATACGCTTTTCTTCTCTTTCCTTTGATTTTTGACTACTTCGTAGGCTGTAGGGCCATTATGTGCTCCTTGAGTTCGACCGTGGTCGCTATACCAGGTTATTAAAATAGCAAGACCGCTGTTGATTTCGAGTTGATTTTATATTATTGGTGGTCTATTTTTCTTGATTGATCGAGTCCGAGTGATTGAGGTCGCGACGATCATTTAGTACCTTTACCTTAGTCGCTTGGGATTTTCTCGGTCATCAGGCACCACATGCAACGGACTGACCAACTTGGAGTCGGAGATGGGGTAGATAAAATCGCCGCTTCATGACAACCCCTCTCAGATCCGGGTTCAGCCGCCACTAGTACTCACGCGACGGCTTTGCCTCATCCTCGAGATAGATGTGGTGAGAGCACAGAGCTGGACTGATCCCCTGGAGATCTGCTACACTCTATCCTATCGCCTTGCGGTTCTTTTCAGGAACCCCCATCAAACGGGATTCTTGCTCTCCAGTCAACTCAACGGAGATGATGACTGGGTACATCTCATGCTCACCCACAAGGAACCTATACTTCGACAACGCAGGTAGTGGCTTCAGCTCTGGACAAACTGGTGCTGGAAAATCTGGCTTCTGAAGAATCTAAGTGTATGCTGCCAAATCTGCCCAGGAGAATGAGAACTTCTCTCGCAAACTAGATCTGGGGGAAGGCTTCTTAACTGGGTTGTCTCTGCTCTGCATGGCATCTACCTCCTCCCTAGTTGCAGGCTTAGTAGAAGTCAGATCTGCTATATACTCATCAAACTTTGCCCAATCAAAATCTGACTCCGAGGGATTTGTATCATCCATGGTGGCCTCAGTACCACCGTCATCACAAAACAAATATGTCTCGCGGTCTCGAACCGGCTCTGCTGCCTCAAAAGTATCTTGGACCAGGAATGAGCTCTCCAAGCTCTCCTCTGCTGGCGTCTCTGCATCAATGGACTCTGAAGGTAAGAGGATGGCCTGTGCATCTGGATCTGCCCATACTGCCTCATCATCTGTAATCACGAAGTCGCAGTCATGGTGGATGTCTGGCCCTGCATCTGTCATCTGCTCTGTATCAGAAGTAGTCTCTGAGCATGCTATATCTCTAGCTCTGATGTCCTCGACCGTTTCTATTTGTACACTCTCGCCCTCGACGCGAAAGTATACCTTCCCGCTGTCATGGTCGGTCACTGCCTTGGCTGTGGCCAAGAATGGGCGACCTAGAATGATAGGGGTATCGGTCACAGACTCATGGATCTCCATGTCCAACACAACGAAGTCCATGGGAAATTGCAGGCCCCTGAATCATGACGGCAACGTCCTTCAGCAACCCCTTCGGCCTCTGACAGATCGTTCAGCAAACTGAAGGACTGTCTTGCTCTGTCGTAGAGTGCCCAACTCGAAGCGGTCGAGAAGGGCTGCCGGGAGTAGGTTGATCGAAGAACTGCTATATAATAGAGTACGGTCGAACCTCTGCTCTCTGATGTGGCATCTGACATAAGGGGCTCCGAATCTGGCCTCTTGGCCGCAGACGATTCTGAATCGCGAAACAAGTGGCTCTGGTCAACACATGAATCTCAGACCTGGTGATTCCTCCTCATCCTCCTAACTGTGATCATGTCTCTAAGTGAACGCTGGAGTAAAGGATGTGCTGCAAAGCCTCCTGAAGAGTCAGCTGAATGTGAAAGCGGTCGATCATCTGCTGGCTGAACTCTTCCTGCTGCCTCTTTTTTAGATTTTCGATTTTCTTCCCCTTTCCCATGTGAAGAGCTCTTGGGAAGGGGATCACAGGGTCCTTCTCAGATGAAGGACTAGGAAAGGGTCTAGGCTACTCGACGACAGGATCCACACTACATCAAGCACCCACAGGTGGACCAGAAGCAAACAAACCCTTTCCTTTATTACCAGAAATGTCCTGAGATACATGTACAGATGGAAATACTACAGGACTCTCAGAAGTGAAAATGGTGGCATCAGCACCAACCTCAGCTGGTAGACGTGCGACATCAGTACCGCGCTCTGGCTCGGCAACATCGGTGGCCTCAGTACCACCTCCTCCATCTGGTGAAACGACAGCCTCAGTACTGCTGGTGGGATCAGTATCCGTGGTGTCATCAGTACCACCGTCATCATCTCTAGCGGCATCAGTACCGCTCTCTCCTCGTCGGGTGCTCTGGAAGTGGCCTCGGGTGTCGCTCAGACGAGGCGCCGCCTGCTGGCATCCTACCGCTCCTAAGGGTGACAAAATCAGTATCAAACAAATATGCAGACATATCTCCGAATGTATCACTAGGAGTGGCGTGCTCTGTGAAATATACCTGCTCAGACTTCCTCTTGAGGTTGTTCGGATTGGGCTCTATCTGGGCAGGGATGGCGGCCTTCCTTCTTCACAATGTCCCGCATCTCCTGGCGGAACTCATCCATCTCCCGTCTGAATGTAGCCTGGTGATCGGTAAGGAGGCGGGCTATGTCATCTAAGGCGGGGTTCTCATAGGGTGGCCCATGAGAACCTGACGGGTAGCCTCGGCTGGTAATGAGGCTGCTGCTGTGTATGGTGTTGCTGGTGAGAGGGATATGACTGGGGATGATACTGCGACTGAGGCTGATCACGCCTCCAAGACTGTCCCTGCTGATAGGGATGAGGACCAAACTGCTGTGACTGCTGCTGGGTATGCACTGGGGGCTGCTGCTGGTGATCTCTCTGATGGCTGTACTGGCCACCCTGTCCTGACGGCTGCTGCTGGGAGCTGGAACTCCGTCGACCAACGGAATCCGGGATGGTCTTGTCGGATACTGGGCTGGGGTTGGTCGTACCAAATCCTGTTTGACATCCATCAACGGATCTGACTCGTAAAGGGCTGGCGGGAGTACTGCCAGAGGCTGATCCGGTTGGTATACCACCATCTGCGTGTCTGGAGATGGTGGCGACTTGTAAGTGGGCTGCGGCTGCTGGTACGGCTCTGCCTGTACAAGGTGAACCTATCTAGGCTGCTGGTGGCTGGAGCGCTGGAACAAGCTGTTGTTGCTACTGGATCGCCTCGTGCCTGAAGACATGGCTGGGAAGCCGTCTGTGCCTCCTGGAGACACATGAGATGTGCCTTCAGGTCACTCAGAGTTTGTGCCATCTGCTCCATCTGCGTGATGCCCTGGCACTACTTCTTCTCTATGATCTCCATCCGGTCCAGCTTCTCGCTGATGATGCCCATGTCAGCGGCTGTGGACTCAGCCTGTGCTGTTGCCGCTGACGAAGTGGATGGACCAACATCGACCCGTGCTATCCTCTGGTACTGCACGGACTTTGTCTGGGGGCATCCCTGTGTGTAGAGTCGGGTCTGGGACATCACCATATAGTTCTCTGCCATCTCCTCGTAGATGGACCAGACCTGATCGTGATCCTTGGCGAACTAGGACCCGCCATAAGAAGCATTCACCAGGCCCTGCAGCTCTGGTGTCAGCCCGCTGAAGAAGCTCTGAACTAGGTTCGGCTTCGAGATGTCATGGTGTGGGCATCTATCTGTCAACTCTCTGAACCTCTCCCATGCCTCGTGGAATTGCTCATTGGGGAGCATGGAGAAGTTACCGATCAGGGCCCTCGCTGTGTTCGTCCGCCCGAGTGGATAGTACTTGTTCAAGTACTCAGTGTGGAGCTGCTCCCAGGTGTACACGCACTTCCCCAAGTGCTTCAGCCAGGTGGATGCTCTATCGGCCAGTGAGAAGGGAAAGGCAATCATGCGTATGGTATCATGGTCCACCTATCTGTCGTGGACTGTGCTGCAGATCATCTCAATTCCTGGAGATGAAGATGGGGCTCCTCAGTAGCCAGCCCATGGAACCGGGGTAGAAGCTGAAGTGTGTTCGGAGGGAACTTGAAGTCCCCCACGATTGCAGGAAGTAGTACCCAACGGTGCATCAAAGTCGATCCGGGGTTGTGCAACTCCCACATCGGTCTCGGAGGTCCATCTGTTGCTGCTGCTGCAGCTGCTGCGGCTGCTGCCGTACCATCGGGTCTGTCTCCGCGATGCACGCGGTCAGCTCTCATCTGCTCCATCTCTCTCCTCATCTCGATCATGAAAGCTCCCTGATCCCTCCACTGCTGCTGAACTGAGTCAAGGAAGGCGATCAGGGTGGAGTTGATCATACCCTGGTCCCAAGACGAATGTCTGTTCTCCTCGGGGACCTCCGGTGCGGTCATCACTGTTGTCGGCGATGGTCTAGCAAGGCAAAAGATCCAAACTTAGGTGCTGATAAATCATCTGAACTGTAGTCTCTCATCTGGCACTGGCCGCTCAAGAATGGTAGAAGGGTGGTCGAGGGGGACAGGGCGGAGTCGAACGCGGGTTCGGAGAGCGGGTCTGAGCTCTCACGAACCGACCTAGATGAGTGGGATGGAGTGCTGAAAAGCGGTGGCAGCCAGAGGCTGCCTAAGAGACCTCCTACCCATCATCGTGATCTGGCGAGTCGGGTGGACGGGATTTGGAAAGAACAATGATCAGCAAGCGAACCCCTGATTCACCTACGCAACACGAGCTGAAGACCGTGAAGGTTCGGTCAATTATCTTGTCAATTTTATTAGGTGATCAAGTCAGGATAGCAGAGCGTTATGTGACCTGTTGGGAATCCAATCCGCCGAATAGATTGTCCCGTATAAAAGGCCGGTAGTCTGATCGGGGCTCGGATATGGCTCTATCATAGTGTGCGGGTCACTCTCTCACTCAAGTAAACCAGACAAGGAGGGGGTTTCTCTCCCCAAGACAAGTTTTTCGGTGGGTGTCTTTTAGGGTCAAATAGAGTTAGCAGTCCCAAATTTTATGATTCAAATTTTTAGGTATTTTTCAATAATCAAACAAATCGCCTAACGAATTTTTCGGTTCTCCTGGTTATTTTAATCCAAAACAGGGGGGAGAAGACAAAAAAGCCGATACGCGAAAATCAATGATGCATGCAGAGTAAGAAATGCGTATTTGACTCCAGCCAGTCTACATGCAAAATGATCCGTGCAGATTTAAAGACTAAAATAAAACTACCTAAAGGATGCAGGTGAAATCCGGGCCCTAAGCAAGCAGTTCTACTTAAGAAGAACGGCTCGTCGACCACCAGCCTCCAATCCAAGAGTCCGGTCTAGGCTCACCCCTCCTCTTCTCGACATATCGAGTTCAGGAGTAACGCTTGACAAGGTGGGCTGCACGTAGGCTCGAAGTAATGGATCAGCTATTTTATAGATTTTATTATTGGTCCATTAATCGGGTCTATAGGTACAGGCAAAGTTATAAATGTGTGTGGACCTACTTATTTACATCACAGTCAAGCAAAAATCCTAATGGCTAGGGGCTGAAAATCCGCGAGAATCAGTAAGGCTGGAAATTAAACGGTAGAAAGTCGTGATAAAAACCGCGAAAAAGCCGAAGGGGTCCCCCGAGCACACCGGTGCTCGGCGAAACAGACCCCGCATCACAAGAATCTAAGAGTGTCCTGTCCATGTATTATTACAATAATCCAAGTAATGCTGAAAATAAACCTAATCTAAAGCTACACTAATCCTCCCGTACTCGCCTGTCTCCTCGCGCTCTCCTGCGGCTCCGGTAGAAGAGAACCGCCTCCAATTGTCGCGGTTGCGTCGGCTCCTCGAAAGTCTCCGCCTCGGTCCTCGGGCCCTCACAAACAAACAGGCAGAGTGTATCAGACAAGGTAAAGATATAAACAGGTCAAAAAAAATATACAAAAATCTATACAGAAAACCGCGAAAAAGAAAGCCGTGATAAAAAAATACGACTACTAAGCCGTGCTCCCCGGCAACGGCGCCATTCTGATGAGACGCCCGAACGACTAAGGTAAAGGTGTCACTACGGTCATTATGACCTCAGTCACTCAGGACTCAAAGCTCAAAAAGAAACAAAAATTGGACCACCAAATAAAGATAGAAACATGAGAAAACTAAATAGCAGTCCTAGCTATAGGATTGACCTGGTATAGCTCCCAGGGTCGAACTCGAGGAGAACGAATTGGCCTTGCAGCCTATGAAGTAGTCAACAAGTGACGAAATATAAACAAATATATTTGGTGGTTTTTAATATTTTAATATTTTTTTGGATTTTGGAGTTATGAAGAAAAATGATAAAAAGGTGAAAAAAAGCACAAGCAACAATTTATTTAACTACTCTAAAAGCTCCAAAAATTCAAACAAAAATATTTTTATGTTTTTTATATTTTTCCTGTTTTTGGTAAATTTTTTAGATTTTATGATTTTATGGGTTTTCTAAAAATCAAAAAAGGAAGAAAAACAATGCTACTGTCCAGCCAGGCTTCAAAGACCACTTAAAAATATCAAATGGTCTTTCCAAGGCCTGGAGGTAATTTTTATGAAAATAGAAGCAATGAAGAAAATTCAGGAAAAGAGTTTATGATTTTTTGGAATTTTCTATGTTGTCTTAGAATTTTATGAGTTTTAAGTGGTTTTTCAATTTTAGGATTTTATAAATTCAAAAATGACCAAAAATGCACAGAAATTCAAGGACACCAAAAATTAACAACCTATTTTTTTAGAAATTTTGAAAGAGTTCTAATAGTTTTGGGATTTTATAATATGGACAGAGGCAAAAAGGGGTGTTTTTGAATTTTTTAAAAATATTAAAAGGCTAAAAAATGTTCCCAAAATTTGGTGAAAATTTTACACAGTGGCAGGAGCCAAGTGTCCAATTTTCACTCAATTTGGATGAAATTTGATATTTTATTTAAAATAAACAAGAGCCCACAGTGCACCAGGGACCTCGTTGCAATAAAAATAAGTCCTAGGGCTGGAAAGATAACAAACTCAGAACTCTGGGGGGTCCTGGTGCAAAAATTCCAATAACGCACGCGCCAAGCACGTGTAGTGGGCACACAGGGACCAATATGCAATAAAAATACTTCCCCGGACTTCTTATCAACAGGTGCTAAAAGTATAGGGAGATATTGCAAATGCCCAACAAATTCAACACATGTTCAATAAAACCATTCACAGGGGCATAAGTGCAATTAACTCGAAAGATATTTCATTCCATAACACGTAAAACTACAACCCAGATATTACAAAATCACCAAAATATCACGTGACGATGCACGTGTCCAACCTATACATGGGTAGAATGCAATTAAACTAAACGACAAGGTCCTCGATGCAATTTTACCAAACTAAAATAACTACGGAAAATATTTACAGGACTAACACGAAAATGCAAAACAGGAGGGGGTCTAAGAGAAATTACCCCTTATTATGATCTGAGGGCCAGAGGCACGCCACGTGTGATATCCAACGGCTGCGGGTAGCGCTGCACCTCGGTGAAGGGTGCTGACTAGGATCTGATGGCTGAGGCGGTGCCACATGGAGAATCGGACGACTGATGAATACTCATTCATCACTCTTATTCTTAAAATTTAGCTACAAAAACCTTTGCAAATGCATGTAGATGTATGTAAATAGAAATAATTACCAAAAGCATGCATTGCGTAAAAACCTATAATTAGCATGTTTTTGTGCAAAAATAAAATAATAAAGATTAAAAAGAAAAGGAGGGAAATATTTAGAATAAATATTGAGCAACCTAACCCAAGGGAGGGCTCAACATGAGCCTGACCGCATAAAAGCCAAAGTAGAGGGAGATAGGGGCTCAGGTGTGTAAATATTTATGTAAATAAATAAAGATATTTTCCTCACCAAAAATATGCATGTAAATACTTGTATATATTTATAAAATATAAAAACCAAAAGAAAAAGTTAAAAATCAAAAAGACCAAAAATATCCCTTTCATCATGTACATAAACCACCCTTCCATATTTATTTAACCTTGTAAATAAATAAAATTAATTTTCAAACTTTTTGTAAATAGTCTATATTATGTATTGTAAATAAATAAAATAAAAACAATTAAAATCAAAACAAAATAAAAATAGAAAAATTAAAAATACAAAAATACATTATACATATACCATGTATATAGATGTACATATATATTTATTTTACATATGTACATAAATAACAAAAAATAAAAACACCCTTTTATTCCTTATCTTATAATGAAAATAAATAAAATATAAAATAGGAATAAAATTACATAAAAATAACATTTAAAAATAAAAAATCAAAACCCTATATATTGTATATATACCTATATATAGCATATACTATGTATATAGCTTATTTTTATTTCTAAAAAATAAATTAAAAATCACTAATAAATAGAAAAAAATAAAATAAAAATAGTTTGTGTTTTGAGTTTTTGCAAAATAGGGTCCTAGCTACCTTCAATTGTCACTTCAATATTCAGCCACGTGGCCCATTCCCATTGGGCCCTGGGGATGTTGACCGCCCGGTCAACTACCCCCCCCCCAGGACCACTTTCCGCGGGTCTGAGCTCCGGACCCGACTTCTCGAAATTTCGCCCGCTCGACCCGACACCCATTTCCCTAAACCCCGGCTCCATTTTGATCCTCCCACATCCGACACCCTCGCCAGGCATCCACCTTGGGATCCGCGCGCCACCACGACCCTACCCGAGCCATCCTTCTCGGACCCCTCCAGCATACATAAGCGAGCTCCGCCACCTCCTCTCTCCATCTTTGGCCATTCGCCTTCTTCTCCTGTGAGCTCCAGAGAGTGTGTGAGGTGACAGCTCGCGCCTGAGCCTGTTGCAGCGAGGAGAGCAGGAGGATTCCATCGATCCGGCGACGTAGCCGCCGCAGCTCTGCCACCAGCGAGAGCTTCGAGCCTCGGGCCGAGACGACCCTCGAGGCGACGACCAGGAGCATCCCCTGCTCCTCCCCAGTCTCTCCGTTCACCCAGGTAGCCACTTAGCTCCGCCATTTCCTTTAATTTCCATTTACCCCCAATTTGCGCCGCCGTCGTATTTCTTTAATTCCGACCACCCCGTCACCCATCTCGATCATCGGAATCGACCCTCACGTTCGCCTTCATCCGACGCACCTTCTCCACCCACTCACTCAACCCAGCTCGCACAGGAGCTGGGAACCGAGCTCCTCCGTCCACCACCTTCGCCGGAGGTCGCCGTCCCGACGCACCAGCCACCCCCACTTCACCTAACCGGGTCGAGGCAATTTGCCCTCGACCCGTGAGTCTTCTGGTTCGCTTTTCAGGTCAAAACGAGGGCCATCTGAGGCCCTTCGTCATCCAACCAGGAGACCCAGCTCCACCGACCTCGCCCGAGCTCCTCGGAGCTCGGCTCGATCATCGGAGCCCACCGACAGACGCGGGAGCACTCCAGCTTTCTTCTCCGACCATCAGAGTGCTCCACGGAGGAGCCCAGTACACGCACGAGCCCGGCGAAGCTCACCGGGGACCTGTTCTTCGAGGATCCTCCATCGCCGTCGATCGTCACCCCTCGATCCAGTTCGAATCTGAGCCGTTCATATCCGGAGCAGCCAGCACCGTCAGATCTGAGGAGACGTCATCTGGAGCTCCCACTGCCAGCCGCCGTCCGATCTACACGCGGCGCGCATCCAGCACCCCCGCTTAATAAAGGGTAATTTACCCTTAGGCCCCTGTCTTTGTTTTATTTCGTTTTAGTCCTGTAAATATAAAAATCAGTTGTTTAGTTTTAGGGTAATTTGCATAGTGGACCATGAGCTTTAGTTTATTTGCATTTATACCCTTGCCACTTGTGGACACGTGCTTCGACACGTGATTTCTTTGGGTTATTTGCAGTAGATACCCTTGTAGTTCTGGATGTTCTTAAATGAATGAAAGTTTTTAGATATTTGCATTTATACCCCTGTGCATGGTTTATTTGAGCATGTGCGATATTTTTTGGGTTATTTGCATATAAGCCCCCTGGACTTTTGGTACCTGTTACCAATAAGTCCTTGGGATTTATTTTTCTTACATTTAGGTCCCTGAGTGCCCCAGGCACGCGCGTGGCACGTGTTTTGCTGGGTATTTTGCACCAGGACCCCCAGAACTTTGGGTATTTGCACTTTGGTCCCTGTGCACAATGCCCTATCTTTATTTTTGAATAAAACATCAAATCACCTCCAAATCCAACGAAAATTTGACACATGGCTCCTGCCATGATGTAGGATTTTTGTGGATTTTTGAGGACATTTTTGATTTTGTTTGGTATTTTTAAAAATTCAAAACCTCTATTTTTGTTACTGTCTAGTTTGAAAAATCACAAAAAAATATAAACTCACTTAAAAATTCTATAAAAATTGTCTACTGTTTAACTTACTTATTTTGATTTTATAGCCAATTTTGGCTATTTTTCATTGCTAAAAACCACTAAAAACTTAAAAACACTTAAAAACCCATAACAATTCTAGTAAATAAATTAAAAATCCAAAAACAATAAAATTGGTACCTAAATTTTCCTTGTGTTATCATCTTTACAGGAAAATTACCTCCAGGCCATTTTAAGGCCTTTAGATATTTTATCTAGGGCTTTTTGCCTCGGCTGGACAGTACCCACTGTTTGCTTCACTTTTTGATTTTTAGAAAATAAAATAAACATCAGAAAATTCTCAAAAATTCACCAAAAACACTACAAAACATAAAATACATAAAAATATTTTTATTCCAATTTTTAGTTGATTTTTGATGCTTTGAATAAATTGTTGAAGTGTGTATTTCTTCACTTTTCTCATTTTCTTTACACATTAAAAAGCAAAAAAAAAATAATACAAATTTAAAAACCACTAAAAAGATTTTCTCCTTTTAGTTTGACTACTTCGTAGGCCTCTCGGCCAATACGTGCTCCTTGAGTTCGACCCTGGGTGCTATACCAGGTTAATCACATAGCAGGACCGCTATTCGTGTTTGATTGATTTTATCTGTCTTAAGTGGTTCATTTTTCTTGATCGACACGGTCTGATCGCTTGGGTCGCGACGACCTATTTCTAGTACCTTATACCCGAGTGATCAGGCCAGTTATCAGAATGGCGCCGTTGCCGGGGAGCACGGCTTAGTAGTCATTTTTCTGAAGTTTTTCCGTGGTTTTTCTTTTCGCGGGTTTTTGTATAGATTTCTGTAGATATACATACTTCACCTGACATTTTTTTATAATAATTTGGTCTGACCACTTGTCTCTTTTTCTTGCGAGGGCCCGAGGATCGAGGCGGCCGATTTCGAGAAGCCGACGCAACCGTGGGACTCGGAGGCGGCTCCCTTCTGCACGGAGCCGCAGGAGAGAGCGAGAGAGAGAGTTGAGTGGGTGAGGTTAGATTAGGTTTTATTTGACTATTATTGTTGTAATAATACAGGGACTCAGAGACTGGACTTGAACTGTGCTTGAACACTTAGCGGGTCTATTTCGCCGAGCACCGGTGTGCTCGGGGGACCCTTAGGAGATTTTTGCGGTTTTTGACGCGGTTTTCCTTATCTTTTTTACTGCCTTTTCCGGTATTTACGCGGTTTTTGATCGAGCCCCTAGCCGTAGTATTTTCTGCTTGATTGTGACGTAACTCATAGGATCCAAACGCCCTAATATAATTGCCTATTCCTATAGTGCGGTAATTGGACCTATAATAAAAAAAATAATAAAATAGCCGTTCCATCACCTCCGAGCCTACACGCCGCGAACCCACCCCGTCAAGCGCTACTCCTGAACTCGACCTGTCGAGAAGAGGAGGGGTGGGTCTAGACCGGACCCTTTGGATTGGAGGCTGGTGGTCGGCTAGCCGTTCTTTCGAGTAGCACTGCTGTTTAGGGCCTCAGTTTTCTGCCTGCATCATTTAGGTAGTTTATTTCCTGTCTTTACATTTATGCGCGGATCATATTGCATGTAGAGTGCTGGAGTCAGGTACGCCTTCCTTACTTTGCATGCATCATTGATTTATCGTGCATCGGCTTTTTCGTCTTCTCCCCCTGTTTTGGACTTAATAACCAGGAGAACCGAAAAATTCGTTAGGCGTTTGTTTGATATTTGAAAAATATTAAAAAGAAAAACCATAAAATTGGGACTGGTTAACACTATTGATCTTAAAAGACGCTCACCCTAAAAGTTTTGTCTTGGGGAGAGCAACCCCCTCATTGTATGGTTTGGATGCGCGAGGGAGGGACCCGCACCCTAGGTAGAGCCCTCCGGTGCTTATCCCGACTGATTACCGACTCTTCCGTGCGGGCCAGTCGGTTGGGATAGCATCGGGTATCCTAACAGGTCACGTAAGTGCTCTGATATTTGTGTGTTCACCTAATAAAATCGACAAGATAATTTGACCGAACTTTCACGGTCTTCAGCTCGCGTCGCGTTGGTGAACCGGGGGTTTGTTTTGTGATCATAGTTTCTCCAGATCTCATCCGCCCTCCTCGCCAGATCAAGATGATGGGTAGACGCTTTCTTATGCAGCCTCTGGCTGCACCGCTTTCGGGCACGTCTACCCGATCATCTAGGTTGGCCCGCGAGAGCCGAGACCAGCTCTCCGAGCCCGAGTACAACTCCGCCCTGTTCCCCCTCGATCCCCTTTCTTTTGGTACTGAGAGACATGAGCCCGAGGAGAGATTAGCAGATTTGACAGCACCTGAGTTGGGCTCATTTGATTTTGCAGACGTCATGGCCGGCAGTTCTGAGGATCACCCCGGAGGTCCACGAGGAGATCAACATTTTGTTCTGGACCAGGGGGCGATCAACTTCACCCTGATCGCCTCTTTAGAGACAGTTCAGCAGCAGTTGAGAGATCAGGGAGCGTTTATGATTGAGATGAGGAGAGAGTTGGAGAAACTCAGAGCAGATAGAGATCAGAGCGAGCCTGAGGACGGACCAGATGCAGAGGCACGAGCCGCAGCAGCCGCAGCAGCAGCAGCGGCCGCCGCCGCAGCGGCAGCCGCTGCGGTAGGAGGACCACCGAGACCGATGCGGGAGTTGCACAACCCCGGATCTACACTGATGCATCATTGGGTAGTGGTGCCTGCTATCGTGGGGGACTTCAAGTTCCCCCCGAACACCCTGCAGATGCTTCCCCGTTTTCACGGACTTGCCACCGAGGAGCCCCATCTCCACCTCCAGGAGTTCTTGATGATATGCAGTACTGTCCACGACCGCCATGTGGACCAAGATACGATTCGGATGATCGCCTTCCCCTTTTCACTGGCAGATAGAGCAGCCACCTGGCTGAAACATCTGGGGAAGTTTGTCTACACCTGGGAGCAGCTCCGCACCGAGTACTTGAACAAGTACTATCCACTCGGGCGGACGAATGCAGCGAGGGCCCTGATCAGTAACTTCTCCATGCTCCCCAACGAGCAATTCCATGAGGCATGGGAGAGGTTCCGAGAGCTCACAGACCGATGTCCGCACCACGACATCACGAAGCCGAACCTAGTTCAGAGTTTCTTTAGCGGGTTGACACCAGAGCTCCAGGGCCTGGTGAATGCTTCTTGCGGCGGGTCCTATTTCGGCAAGGATTATGACCAGGTCTGGGCCATTTTCGAGGAGATGGCCGAGAACTACATGGTGATGTCCCAGACCCGGTTGTACACACAGAGACCCCAGCAGTAGCTAGGATCCGTGCAGTACCAGAGGATAGCACGGGTCGATGCAGGTCCATCTAGTTCGTCCGCAGTCGCAGCAGCACAGGCAGAGTCGTCCGCTGCGGACATGGGTATCATCAGCGAGAAGTTGGACTGCATGGAGCTGATTGAGAAGAAGCGTGCCAGGGTATCACGCAGATGGAGCAGATGGCACAGACTCTGAGCGACATGAAGACCCAGCTCATGTGTCTCTAGGAGGCACAGACGGCTTCACAGCCCCATCTTCAGTCGCGAGGCGACTCCGGCAGCAGCAGCAGCTCGTCCCAGCGCTCCAGCTCCCTACAACAGCCTAGACAGGTTCATCTTGTACAAGCGGAGCCGTACCAGCCGCAGCAGCCCTCTTACCAGTCACCACCATCTCCAGACATGCAGATGGTGGTATACCAGTCGGATTAGCCTCTGGCAGTACTCCCGCCAGCCCCATACGATGCAGAGCCGTTGATGGATGTCAACGGGATTTGGTATGACCGCCCCCAGCCTGGGATCCGACGAGACCATCCCGGATTCAGGTGGGGGAGTGGAGGTACCCAGCCCCAGCAGCAGTCATCCGGTCAGGGAGGGCAGTATAGCAAGCAGAGAGATCACCAGCAGCAGCAGCCCCCAGCCCACCAGCCACAGCAGCAGTCATCCTTCGTTCCTCGTCCCTATCAGCAGCAGAGACAGTCTTGGAGACGTGAGCAGCAGGCTCACCAGGCACACCAACAGCAGCATCCTTCCTCCTACCCCTCTCAGCAGCAGCAGCACCAGTTCCAGCAGCCTCATTACCAGAGAGGCTACCCGTCGGGCACCCATGAGAGCCCCGCCTTGGATGACATAGCCCGCCTCCTCACGGACCAGCAGGCTACATTTAGACGGGAGATGGACGAGTTCCGCCAGGAGATGCGGAACCTGATGAGAGGGAAGGCCGCCATCCCTGCACAGATAGAGCCGAATCCGAACAGCCTGAAGAGGAAGTCTGAGCAGGTAGTTGACACTGAGCATACCACTCCTAGTGATCCATTTGATGATATGTCTTCAGATCTGTTTGATGCTGATTTTGTTACACTTAGGAGCGGTAGAGCACCAGCAGGCGGCGCCTCATCTGAGCGACGACTCGAGGATCCACCCAGGGCGCCAGATGAGGAGGAGGAGAGCGGTACTGAGGCCGCACATGATGATGATGGTGGTACTGATGCCACCAAGGATGCTGATTCCACCGGCGGTACTGAGGCCGCCGCTTCACCAGTTCGAGGAGGTGGTATTGATGCCATCCGAGGAGCCGAGCCAGCCCGCGGTACTGAGGCCGCAAGACGTCCAGTAGCAGAGCCAGCCCATGGTGGTACTGAGGCCACCGGTGTTTTTGTAGAGAGAGCAGTTGTTTTTCCTCATTCTCATGTATCTCAGAACACTGTTGTGAATAAAGGAAAAGGTTTAGTTTCTTCTGGTCCCACTGTGGTGCTTGATGTATGTGTGGATCCGGCCGTCGAGCCGTCTAGGCCTTTTCCTAGTCCTTGATCTGAGAAGGACCCTGTGATCCCCTTCCCTAGAGCCCTTCAGATGGGGAAGAGGAAGAAAAAAAAATGATCCAAAAAAGAGAGAGCAAGAGGAGTTCAGTCAGAGCATGATCGATAGATTCCACATCCAGCTGACCCTCCAGGAGGCTTTGCAGCACATCCCCCTTCTTCAGCGATCTTTGAGAGACAGGACCACCGTCAGGAGGAGGAGGAGGAACCACACTTCAGAGATTCATGTGCTGACAAAAGCCACGTGTTTTGCGATCCAGAACCGTCTGCCGGCCAAGAGGCCAGATTCAGGGGCCCCGTATGTCAGATGCCAGATTAGTGAGCAGAGGTTCGACCGGACTCTATTGGATAGCGGATCATCGATCAACCTTCTCCCGGCAGCCCTTCTCGACCGCTTCGAGTTGGGCACTTTTAGACAGAGCAGGACAGTCCTTCAGTTTGCAGATCGATCTGTCAAGAGGCCGAAGGGGTTGTTGCGAGACGTTATCGTCACGATTCAGGGCCTGAAATTCCCCGTGGACTTCGTAGTGTTGGACATGGAGATCCCTGAGTCAGTGGCCGATACCCCCATCATCCTTGGCCGTCCGTTCTTGGCCACAGCCAAGGCGGTGACTGATCATGATAGCGGGAAGGTATACTTTCGCGTTGAGGGCGAGAGTATACAAATAGAGACGGTCGAGGACTACAGAGCTAGAGAGAGCACGCTCAGAGGCCAGCACCGATTCAGAGCAGCTGACAGACGCCGAGCCATACATCCACCGGGACTGTGATTTTGTGATCACTGATGACGAGGCAGCATGGGCAGATCCTGCAGCACAGGCCATCCTCTCATTTTCAGACACCACTGACGCAGAGATGATAGCAGAGGAGAGCTTGGAGAGCACAACCCTGGTCCAGGATACTATAGAGGCAGCAGAGCCGGTCCTTGATCGTGACACGGATTTCAGTGATGGTGGTGCTGAGGCCACCTTGTGTTACGGTGGTACTGATGCCACCTTGTTTGATGCAGATCCCTCGGATTCAGAGTCTGATTGGGCAGATTGCGTTGATCAGATGCCAGACCTGAGTCCACCTGAGCCTACAGATGAGGAGGAGGTAGATGCAGAGCAGATCAGAGACAGCACAGTTGAGCAGCCTTCTCCAAATCCAGTTTGCGAGAGTTCGCTTTCTTTCTCCCAGGCAGATTTGGCAGACTTAGCAGCATTGACACACTTTCTTCCTAAGCCAGAATTGCCAGCGCCCAGCTGTCCAGAGCTGAAGCCGCTCCCTACTTCGCTGAAGTATCGGTTCCTTGCGGGCGAGCCTGAGATGTACCCAGTCATCATCTCTGCCGATCTGACTGGAGAGCAGGAATCCCGTTTGATGGGGATTCTTGAAAAGAACCGCAAGGCAGTCGGATGGAGCGTAGCAGATCTCCATGGGATTAGTCCATTAGTGTGCTCCCACCATATCTATCTCGAGGAGGGGGCGAAGCCGTCGCGTGAGTTCCAGCGGCGACTGAACCCCAACCTGAGAGAGGTCGTGATGAAGGAAATATCAAAATGGTGGAGTGCAGATTTTATTTATCCCATTTCCGACTCCAAGTGGGTTAGCCCCTTGCATGTGGTGCCCAAGAAGACGGGCATCACGACTGTGATCAGTGAGTCGGGAGAGGAGATTGCTACACGAGTACCCACCTCTTGGAGGGTCTGTGTTGACTACAGGAGACTCAACCAGGCCACCAAGAAGGACCATTTCCCCTGCCTTTTATTGACCAGATCATTGAGAGACTGGTAGGGAAGAGCCATTATTGCTTCCTGGATGGGTACTCGGGCTACAACCAAGTGGCCATCGCTCCTGAGGATTAGGAGAAGACCACCTTTACATGTCCCTTTGGTACATATGCCTTTCGACGCATGCCATTTGGGCTATGCAATGCCCCTGCGACTTTTCAGAGGTGCATGTTGTCGATCTTTTCGGACATGGTAGGGGAGTGTTTGGAGGTCTTCATGGACGATTTCTCGGTCTATGGCGACATATTCGACTCCTGTCTTGACTGCCTAGACCGAGTACTCCAACGATGTATTGAGTACCATTTGGTTCTATCTTGGGAGAAGAGTCACTTCATGGTGACTCAAGGGACGGTGCTTGGCCACATCATCTCCAACAGGGGCATGGAGGTTGATCCGGCCAAGGTTGATGTCATTAGAAAACTCGCACCGCCGTCCAATTTGAGGCAACTACGGTCATTCCTGGGGCACGTTGGATTTTATAGGAGATTTATTCAGGATTTCAGCAGGATTGCCCGACCGTTGATTGACCTCTTTACGAAAGACACCGAGTTCCTTGTCGATGACAAGTGTCTCTCGTCCTTTTCGACTCTCCAGCAGTGCGTGATTGAGGCTCCTATTCTCCAGCCGCCTGATTGGTCTCTCCCATTCGAGATCATGACGGACGCCTCCGATTTTTCCGTGGGGGCAGTGCAGGGACAGAGGAGGGATGGAGTTCCGTTTGAATTTTCCTCATTCAAACGAAATTTAGAAAAGGAGATGCTAGCCGTAGTGTTCGCCCTAGATAAGTTTCGATCTTATATCATTGGATCTAGAGTGACTTTGTACACAGATCACACCGCCATCAGGTACCTCATGGCAAAGAAGGATGACAAGGCCAGACTGACTAGATGGATCCTTCTACTCCAGGAGTTCAACATTGAGATCAAGGATAAGCTTGGAGTCAAGAATGTGGTGGCGGATCACCTCTCCCATTTAGAGCAGCCTGAGGAGTCTGAGCAGATTGATCCCATTCGAGATACCTTCCCAGATGAGGCGATCCTTGCTATCGCCTCACTCCCATGGTATGCCGATATTGTGAACTTTCTCATTGCTGGGAAAGTCCCACAGGATTGGCCCAGGCAGAGGCTTGAGACCTTCCTTGCGAGGGCCAAGTCCTACCACTGGGAGGATCCCATCCTTTACCACGAAGGAGGGGATAGCGTCTGGCGTCGGTGTATTCCTCAGGAGGAACACCATAGCGTCCTCACTTACTGCCACAAGCTTGAGGCAGGAGGACATCATTCTGGGAGGAGAACGGCACAGAAAGTGCTCCAATCCGGCTTGTGGTGGCCTACCCTCTTCAAGGACTCTGATGAGTTCGTGAAGAGGTGTACTGACTGTCAGAGGATGGGCACTTGTGGACAACGTGATATGATGCC
Source organism: Ottelia alismoides (assembly GCA_037367405.1). Lineage (NCBI taxonomy): Eukaryota > Viridiplantae > Streptophyta > Magnoliopsida > Alismatales > Hydrocharitaceae > Ottelia > Ottelia alismoides. The sequence goes on along the minus strand of JAZKJV010008826.1, from coordinate 180,674 downwards.
GATGCAGCCCATTCATTTCTGTGAGGTTTTTGACGCATGGGGCATTGATTTCATGGGTCCATTCCCTAAGAGTCAGGGATTTGAGTACATTCTGTTGGCCGTTGACTATGTTAGTCGTTGGGTTGAGGCCATCCCCGCCCGAGCCGCTGATGCGAGGACAGTTTGCAGATTTTTGAGGAAGCACATCATCACGCGGTTCGGGGTTCCACGAGTTCTGATTTCTGATGGGGGGTCTCATTTCATCAACGACCAGGTGAAGGCCCTTGCTAGCGAGTTCAGTATAGACCATCGTGTTGCTACACCTTACCATCCACAGACGAATGGTCTAGCCGAGGTCTCGAACAGGGAGATCAAGACTATTTTGCAGAAAGTCGTCCACCCTGACCGAAAGGATTAGTCACAGCTTTTGGACTCGGTCTTGTGGGCATATAGGACTTCTTTCAAGACACCATTGGGCACATCTCCCTTTCGCCTCGTATATGGCAAGCCGTGCCATTTACCTGTTGAGCTGAGGCACAAGTCACTTTGGGCAGTTACAGATATTCTTATGGATCCAGATGGTGTAGGAGACCAGAGGAGGGCAGAGTTAGCTTCCCTGGAGGAGCTTAGAGATTCAGCTTTCTCAAACAGCCTACAGTATAAGGAGAGAGTGAAGGAGTGGCATGATTCTCACATCAGCCACAAGCATTTTGAGATTGGACAGAGAGTATGGTTGTTTGATGCGAGGCTTCGTTTGTTTCCAGGGAAGCTGCAGAGCAAATGGAAGGGACCCTACTTGGTCAGAAAGGTACACGACAATGGTAGCATTGATATATCCGAGTTGTCTTCTGAGAGTACCTTTCGAGTGAACGGCCAACGGCTCAAGCCATTTCTAGATCATGAGCCGCGGGACATTATTGTTGCCCCTATTCATTTTGCGTGAGATGTGGTCTCTTGACTCACATCTTTTGCATCTCACGCCTGATTTTCACTGTTCCTCCGCCTTGTATAGATCCAGTTGTCCATATCATTCTATTCTTTAGTCCCACATCCCTTTTCTCATCTTATGATTATGTTATACTTAGGGTGTACTTTACCCTAAGTATAGGGGGGATGTAGGACCTGCGGGTATTCTTTTTATTCTTTCTGCTCCTGTTTTGCTGCCTATACTTAGGGATATTTTACCCTAAGTATAGGGGGGCAGACTCTGTATCTTCTTCACTCAGATTTCCCTTCATGTACAGCTTGCTATACTTAGGATTAGTTAATCCTAAGTATAGGGGGAAACAACCGAGTCCCTCTCATTCTATTCATTTATTCGCTTCTGTACTTAGCCATTCCTTTTCACTTCCCTTTTACTAAGCACGAGTTATGTCTTCTTCATCGCTCTTGATCACTCTGAGGACATCGTTCGAGCTAAGTATAAGGGGGGTGTGTATATATTTCATATAGACTTTAGCCATAACTCGTACTTTGTGTAAGTGTGTTAATAAATAAAATGGCTAAAAATCACAAAAATTAAAAATCTTTCATGTACATAAACTTCTTTTATTTGCACATACATAGCTAGAGTACAAAGTATTTTTGTAAAAATGATTTCAAAAATCTTTTTGTGTAAAGCTTGTGTAAATATTTTTGTATCAAAACTATGTATATAGTACAAAATTTTTTCTAAAATGTTTTGAAAATCAAAAGTTTGCAAAAATCTTGTGTAAATATTTGTAAATATCTTTTTGCAAAACTTGCACCTCATGCATCATTCATCCATGATTTCAAAACATTTTTCAAAAATTTTGCACGATTGTAAATATTTGTAAATAAGCATCTTGTGTACATATATGTATATAGTTTTTCCTGGATTAGAGTTGACATTTAAACTAAGCCTGGAATTAAATTGAGAAATGGAGCTTGAATAAGATCTTAATCCACCTAACTCTAAGAGGAACCTTATAAGGCTTAGGGTTAAGGCTTTTCAGGTCCATAAGGACTTAATTCTTTGAGTCCACTAGGCTATGAGCATATGTCATCTTGATGAGCCTAAGTAGAGCACTTAACAACACACGCATGACTCTTAGAGACAATGGCTTGACTGGCACCAGCACTTTACACATGGCTCTCCACGGATGAGGTAGTGAGGAGGCAGTTTCCTTTGGCTTGGGGTAGCATATGAGGTAGTACTTCTAGACGGAACCTCTCTTCTTCTTCTAGTGAAGGAAGTGCGTCTCAACTTGGTCTAGTGCTGATGAAGGCTAAAGACAGAAGCTGTGGGTTGCAATAAAGCTTCAAAAGAGGGATAGTCTACTGGCTCAAGTGGAAAATTTCTTATATGATGCACCATGTAGATATGTTGTATAGAAGCACTTGAAAAAAAAATGCAAAATGCAAAAAGAACTCCAAAAAAGTGGTGGGTCGGATTGAAAATTTAATTACCCCACCAGAGTGTATATAGTCAAATAAAGCAAAAGCTTATGGTATCATGTTACATCTCATGAAGCTTGCAGCGGGAGACTTAGCTACACTGGCTGAGCTTCCAAAAGACTATACTTCTTCCCCCTCTTCTTGAGCCGGTTGCACTTGAACTTAGAAGGGAATACCCCGCTTCTCGAGGAAAGAGTTGCTAGACCGAGGCATTAGAATTACCAGGTTGAGGGAGGTTGTCTCTTTGTTACTTCTGAGGTGGGGAGCTACATATCACTCACACTGCATGGAAAGATTCATGGTCATTAGAGTTTGTGTATGTAGACTTGTTCTGATCTGGTTTATTGAGGAGTCTTGCCCATAGATTGGTGGAACATAGAGGCTGTTGAGTTTTAAGCTTAAGTCCAAATAAGGTTCCGACACATTAATAATCCAAAGATCTGATCGAGCTCCATATTTCAATTTAATGAAGGAAAGTTTAATATTCAACCTTGATCCATGTACATTCCCCTCTTTTTCTTTTTCTTTCTTTCTTTTTCACTTCTTTTTCAAATAAGTGTTTGCTAAGGGACTAGCAAAGTTAAGTATAGGGGGTAATGAATACTCATTCATCACTCTTTATTCTTATATTTTAGCTACAAAAACCTTTGCAAATGCATGTAGATGTATGTAAATAGGAATAATTACCAAAAGCATGCATTGCGTAAAAACCTATAATTAGCATGTTTTTGTGCAAAAATAAAATAATAAAGATTAAAAAGAAAAGGAGGGAAATATTTAGAATAAATATTGAGCAACCTAACCCAAGGGAGGGCTCAACATGGGCCTGACCGCATAAAAGCCAAAGTAGAGGGAGATAGGGGCTCAGGTGTGTAAATATTTATGTAAATAAATAAAGATATTTTTCTCACCAAAAATATGCTTGTAAATACTTGTATATATTTATAAAATATAAAAACCAAAAGAAAAAGTTAAAAATCAAAAAGACCAAAAATATCCCTTTCATCATGTACATAAACCACCCTTCCATATTTATTTAACCTTGTAAATAAATAAAATTAATTTTCAAACTTTTTGTAAATAGTCTATATTATGTATTGTAAATAAATAAAATAAAAACAATTAAAATCAAAACAAAATAAAAATAGAAAAATTAAAAATACAAAAATACATTATACATATACCATGTATATAGATGTACATATATATTTATTTTACATATTTACATAAATAACAAAAAATAAAAACACCCTTTTATTCCTTATTTTATAATGAAAATAAATAAAATATAAAATAGGAATAAAATTGCATAAAAATAATATTTAAAAATAAAAAATCAAAACCCTATATATTGTATATATACCTATATATAGCATATACTATGTATATAGCTTATTTTTATTTCCAAAAATTAATTAAAAATCACTAAAAAATAGAAAAAAATAAAATAAAAATAGTTTGTGTTTTGAGTTTTTGCAAAATAGGGTCCTAGCTACCTTCAATTGTCACTTCAATATTCAGCCACGTGGCCCATTCCCATTGGGCCCTGGGGATGTTGACCGCCCGGTCAACTACCCCCCCAGGACCACTTTCCGCGGGTCTGAGCTCCGGACCCGACTTCTCGAAATTTCTCCCGCTCGACCCGACACCCATTTCCCTAAACCTCGGCTCCGTTTTGATCCTCCCACATCCGACACCCTCGCTAGGCATCCACCTTGTGATCCGCGCGCCACCACGACCCTACCCGAGCCATCCTTCTCGGACCCCTCCAGCATACATAAGCGAGCTCCGCCACCTCCTCTCTCCATTTTTGGCCATTCGCCTTCTTCTCCTGTGAGCTCCAGAGAGTGTGTGAGGTGACAGCTCGCGCCTGAGCCTGTTGCAGCGAGGAGAGCAGGAGGATTCCATTGATCCGGCGACGTAGCCGCCGCAGCTCCGCCACCAGCGAGAGCTTCGAGCCTCGGGCCGAGACGACCCTCGAGGCGACGACCAGGAGCATCCCCTGCTCCTCCCCAGTCTCTCCGTTCAACCAAGTAGCCACTTAGCTCCGCCATTTCCTTTAATTTCCATTTACCCCCAATTTGCGCCGCCGTCGTATTTCTTTGATTCCGACCACCTCGTCACCCATCTCGATCATCGGAATCGACCCTCACATTCGCCTTCGTCCGACGCACCTTCTCCACCCACTCACTCATCCCAGCTCGCACAGGAGCTGGGAACCGAGCTCCTCCATCCACCACCTTCGTCGGAGCTCGCCGTCCCGACGCACCAGCCACCCCCACTTCGCCTAACCGGGTCGAGGCAATTTGCCCTCGACCCGTGAGTCTTCTGGTTCGCTTTTTAGGTCAAAACGAGGGCCATCTGAGGCCCTTCGTCATCCAGCCAAGAGACCCAGCTCCGCCGACCTCGTCCGAGCTCCTCGGAGCTCGGCTCGATCATCGGAGCCCACCGGCAGACGCGGGAGCACTCCAGCTTTCTTCTCCGACCATCATAGTGCTCCACGGAGGAGCCCAGTACACGCACGAGCCCGGCGAAGCTCGCCGGGGACCTGTTCTTCGAGGATCCTCCATCGCCGTCGATCGTCACCCCTCGCTCCAATTCGAATCTGAGCCGTTCATATCCGGAGCAGCCAGCACCGTCAGATCTGAGGAGACGTCATCTGGAGCGCACACTACCAGCCACCGTCCGATCTACACGTGGCGCGCATCCAGCACCCCCGCTTAATAAAGGGTAATTTACCCTTAGGCCCCTGTCTTTGTTTTATTTCGTTTTAGTCCTGTAAATATAAAAATCAGTTGTTTAGTTTTAGGGTAATTTGCATAGTGGACCCTGAGCTTTAGTTTATTTGCATTTATACCCCTGCCACTTGTGGACACGTGCTTCGACACGTGATTTCTTTGGATTATTTGCAGTAGATACCCTTTTAGTTCTGGATGTTCTTAAATGAATGAAAGTTTTTAGATATTTGCATTTATACCCCTGTGCGTGGTTTATTTGAGCATGTGCGATATTTTTTGGGTTATTTGCATATAAGCCCCCTGGACTTTTGGTACCTGTTACCAATAAGTCCTCAGGATTTATTTTTCTTACATTTAGGTCCCTGAGTGCCCCAAGCACGCGCGTGGTGCGTGTTTTGCTGGGTATTTTGCACCAGGACCCCCAGAACTTTGGGTATTTGCACTTTGGTCCCCGTGCACAGTGCCCTATCTTTATTTTTGAATAAAATATCAAATCTCCTCCAAATCCAACGAAAATTTGACACATGGCTCCTGCCATGGTGTAGGATTTTTGTGGATTTTTAAGGACATTTTTGATTTTGTTTGGTATTTTTAAAAATTCAAAAACCTCTATTTTTGTCACTGTCTAGTTTGAAAAATCAGAAAAAAATATAAACTCACTTTAAAATTCTATAAAAATTATCTACTGTTTAGCTTGCTTAGTTTGATTTTCTAGCCAATTTTGGCTATTTTTCATTGCTAAAAACCACTAAAAACTTAAAAACACTTAAAAACCCATAAAAATTCTAGTAAATAAATTAAAAATCCAAAAACAATAAAATTGGTACCTAAATTTTCCTTGTGTTATCATCTTTACAGGAAAATTACCTACGGGACATTTTAAGGCCCTTAGATATTTTATCTAGGGTTTTTGGCTCGGCTGGACAGTACCCACTGTTTGCTTCACTTTTTGATTTTTAGAAAATAAAATAAACATCAGAAAATTCTCAAAAATTCACCAAAAACACTACAAAATATAAAATACATAAAAATATTTTTATTCCAATTTTTGGTTGATTTTTGATGCTTTGAATAAATTGTTGAAGTGTGTATTTCTTCACTTTTCTCATTTTCTTTACACATTAAAAAGCAAAAAAAAATATAAAACAAATTAAAAAACCACTAAAAAGATTTTCTCCTTTTAGTTTGACTACTTCGTAGGCCTCTCGGCCAATCCGTGCTCCTTGAGTTCGACCCTGGGTGCTATACCAGGTTAATCACATAGCAGGACCGCTATTCGTGTTTGATTGATTTTATCTGTCTTAAGTGGTTCATTTTTCTTGATCGACACGGTCTGATCGCTTGGGTCGCGACGACCTATTTCTAGTACCTTATACCTGAGTGATCAGGCCAGTTATCAACGACTACGGACTGCTGTGGCTAAGCCTCGCTGAATCGACGGTCACGATCGAGCTCCAAAGATCTGACGGTGATGGCTGCTCCTCAAGTGGATGGATCTGATCTAATCTGGAGCGTCGAGGAAGATCGGACGTCTACTGGAGGTCCTGGAAGAACACATCTCCGACGAACTTTGTCGGAGCGCCACGGACGCGCTGGACCTCCTCGGGGGCAGCTGATGGGTGGAAAAGGTTCGCCAAAGCCTCCCGCGTATGAAGGACCCCTCTGATGACGCCAAGAAGCTCCAAGGAGCCCGGGCGACAACGGCGGAGCTGGGCTCCTGTGCCTGGAAGTTGAGGTACTCAGATGGATCTCCTCGGACCTGAAAAGCAGCACAGAAAGACTCCTGGGTCGAGGGCAAAAATTCCTCGACCCGGTTAGAAGCGAAGTGGGTGGCTGATGCGTCAGGGCGGAGGATCTCCGGCGATGCGACGGTGAGGGAGATCGACTCCCAGTTCTGGAGCAAACTGGGTTGAATGGGTAGGTGAAGAACGTGCAGGGGAGAAGGGCGGAGGTGATAATCGGGTCGATCGATGAAATGGGTGAACGGTATGGCCGGAATCGATGGTCGACGGCGATAGAGGAATTTGGGCGTAACTGGAAATTAGCGAAAGATAGAAAGAATCAAACTTACCGGATGGCCGAGGTCGACTGTGGAAGAGCTCCTGAAGATCCTGGTCTTTGCCTCAAGGGCCGTTGATGCCCAAGGCTCGAGCGCTACTCTTGGGCGGCGCACGGCGGCGCAAGGCTGTCGAATCAGTGGCTGGGGCACCTCCTCCTCACTGCGACACCACCCGCAGCAAGATGTCACTCAAGCGAAGGTAGTGGAGATCCTGGGATGGGAAGGCGGAGCCAAAGATGAGAGGAATTGTGCGGTGGAGCTTGGAATAAATACGGCTAGGGGTCCGGCTAAACGAGGGTCGGGCGAGGAAATCGGAGCACGGACCCCGATGCAAACCTCTGGGCGAGGATCTTGGATCTGCAGGGAAGGATCGGAGCCCGGGGTTTAATCGAATGGAACTCGGATCAAGGCGCGATAATTGGGAGAAATCGGATCATGCTCCAGATCCGCTATCGACGAAGATCCGTGGGGGGGGGGGTTGACCGGGGGTCAACATCCCCCGTAGACCAATCAGATTATTCCGATTTTAATTTATTTGGAAATTCATTTATAAATAGTAAATGACTTATTTTCGAAAAACTCAAAACATGAAAAATGTTTATTTATTTTCAAACTATTTTTTAGTGATTTTTATTTATTTTTCTGAAATATAATTTAGGTATTTACAAAATATTATAATTATATACATGTATATACATATGTATTTTTGATTTTTGATTTTTAATTATTTATTTTTATACAAATTATACTAATTTTATATTTTATTTATTTATAAGATAAAATTTGGAATAAAGGGGTATTTTTATTTTGTTTTTATTAATTATTTCCTAGGGTTAAATAAATACTTTTATTTATATACATGTATGTTATATATACAATGTGGCTTTTGATTTTGATTTTGATTTATTTTTATTTTTGTTTTATTTTTGTGATTTTTATTTTATTTATATATATTATGGGATAAGGGAATATATACATATTTTTATGGACTTTTATTGATTTATTTACAAGGTGAAATGAATACATATGTGGTTTATATACACATGGTCTGTGTACAAGGGTGAGGGATTTTTATTTCTTTTTAATTTTCTCAATTTTGTTTTAATTTTATATTTACAAATATATACATATTTATGAAAATATATTTTTATTTTATTTGGAGGAAAATATTTTTATTTATATTTACAGGTATAAGTACATGAGCTTCCCTATCTCTCTCTACTTGGGTTTTTATGCGGTCAGGCCCATGCTGAGCCCTCCCTTGGGATTAAGTTGCTCAATATTTATTCTAAATATCTCCCTCTTTTTCTTTTATTTCTTTATTCTTTTATTTATGCACAAAAACATGCTAAAAATGCATATTTACACAATGCATGTTCTTTGACAATTATTGATATTTACACGAATATACATGTGTTTTGCATGGGTTTTGTAGCTAAAATAAAAGAATAAAGAGTGATGAATGGGTATTCATCAGCGGAGCTTGGAGGGATGAACATGGAGTGAGAAGATGACTGCGGAGGGTGAATTAAATCGGAGAAAAGCAAAGAAAAATAAGAAGAAGATCAGAATAGGATGGAGGTAGCTACCTTGGGAATGGAGCTCAGGTTTGAGCTCCAAATCATCGCTCGAAGGTCGGTAGATGTCCTGAGCTCATGCAGCTTCGCAGAGGAGGTTGCAGCACGGCGGAGGCAGCCGCGGATCTCGCCAGAGAAGACACCAGTCTTCGCTCGAAGATACGGTCAATTGCTGTCACCAATCGAATGCTCTGAGCTCTAGGGTTCCTCACGTAATGGCGGATGGGTGTGACAGTGGCCAGAGGTGGTCTATTTATAGGGCATTGGTGGCAGCAGGGATGGAGGAGAGGCGAAGTTTGTGGAAGTTGTGGAGCGTCTCTAGTGGAAGTCGTGGTGAGTGAGGGAGCTGGCGAGGAGGAGGGAAGAGTGGGCTCCATCGTGGCGGTGTTGGCGGTCGGAGAGGGTGGCTGGAGTGGGTCCGAGAATAGAAAGGGGCAGCCCCTCATGCAAGATCGAGATCGTGGGAGAGCGTGGCGCCGGAGGTGGAAGACGAGTTCCCAACCGTTGGATCTTGTGATCCAACGGTCTAGAGCGAGGTGCTACGGAGCGGCTTGGATTTGATCTGAGGCGAAGAGATCAAAGGGTGTGATTGCACCACGTGGCGCGTCGAAGGCGAGGCACCAGCGGACGGAAGGGATTAGATTAGGGCGTCGATCTAAGGGCTGAGGTGTGAGGCGGAATAAGCGGTTGTGATGGAAAGGCATGGGCACGATCGTGGGGTGCACAAGCCGACGCGTGGCGCGATCTGGTTGAGGTGCGAATGGAGGGTGATGGTGAGAGGAGGGAAATGATCAGACGGTGGAAGTAAAAGGCGCACGTGGAGAACAGCTGGCCGTTGGATCAAGAAGAGATCCAACGGCTGGAGGCAGGGGCGGATACGACAAAAGGAAGCAGGCCGCGTGGCGCAATCAGAGGGCGCCACGTGGCCAGCTGTGAATGGCTGAGAGGAGAAATGAGTTTAGAAAGAGAAGGAGGCCGAATTTGGAAAAACTCAAAACATGAAAGTTGTAGATCTTGATGAGATCTACAAGTTTCATGTTGACTAAAGATGGAGATGTGATCAAATATGATACAAAAATACAGGAATACAAATATACACATATATAGTATACATAGAGGCCCAAAAACCCAACTTCTTCCTATGAGCTCCAAATTGGATGAAATTAGTCTCATTTTAAAGGTCTTTTAATGTGTATTAATCTGAAAGTGAGTAGACCTATTTTGGAGGTTGTATGAAGGAGTTATGGGCTTTCTAAGATCCAGAGGTTCTAGGGCTCTATTGGGTGCTTTTACAAAGGAGATCTCTGACTTCCTTCCCTGTAATATATATATATATATATATATATATATATAAAACAAGGGAGGTGTTATTTTATAGGTGAATATTTTACAAGTGATCCTGGCTTCTTATTTGATGCAAATGTGAGTGCTAAAATGCATATATTATGAATGCATGTATGAATGCTAATTGTGCAAGATAAAGGGAAATATGCTGGTATTTACTCGGGAACAAGACTCTATTTTCAACTTTTAGAGTGATGAATCACAGATTCATCAACCCCCTATACTTAAACCTTGCTCGTCCCCGAGCAACTAAAATGAAATGCGAGAGTGAAATGATTTTGGGTTCCATACCAAGGTCATGAACAAAGGTTGAAAATGGAGTTTGACTCGACCTTTGGATTATTTATGTGGCGGAACCTCATTGGGACCTGAACTTAAGACCTAACAGACTCCAAGTTCCACAAGTCTTCTATTCAAGATGCCTCAACAGTCAAGTCAGAACAAATCCTCAAACACAAATTTCTGATGACTATGATTCTTACTTGTACTGTGTAAGTGAGATGTAACTCTCCACATCAGAAATGGCTCAGAACCAGCCTCCTCTAACAAGGTAACTCAATAACCCGATCCAGTAACTCTTTCCTCGAGGAGCGGGGTATTCCCTTCTAAGTTCAAGTGCGACCAGCTCAAGAGGAGGGGGTGGAGAAAAGAATGGACGGTAGCCAGCGTAGCTACCTATCCCGAGATGCCTGACCAGTGTTGCCAAGTCATCCAGCTGCATTTCTTTGCTAATATACATACTCCGACATGTATTTTATTTTCACTTGGACCTGTTTGATTTTTTGGAGTTTTTGCATTTTTTTGGAACTATATACAAGATGCAGCATGTACATCAGGAATTTTTCCTCTTGAGCCAGTAGACTATCCCTCTTTTGAAGCATTATTGCAACCCACAGCGTCCTGTCCTTAGACTTCAACACCACCAAACTAGGTTGAGATGCACTACCCTCCCTAGAGGAGGACGGATGTTTCCACCAGTGTGCTACTCTAAGCTACTACCTCCTCGCCACCTCATCAATGAAGAGCTACGTGCATTGTGCTTGTCCAAGTTAGGTCATTGTCTAAAAGAATCATGCGTGTGCACGAGATATTCTACTTAGACTAATCAAGATGACATGTGAACATAGACTTGCGGACTCAAAGAATTAAGTCACTTGACCTGAGAAATCTTAACTCCAGTTCCTATAAGATTCCTTTGAAATTAGGTGGATTAAGGTCAAATTTAGTCCATCCTCAATATCTACTCATAACTTGGTTCAGAACCCACTAACTTTTCACCTTGCATATGCAAGATATGCAGATGAGATGTGCATATGACATGCTATGAATATGAAATGCAAGACTCTTTTTCTTTTCAGATGCAGAGATGATGTGGAAGAGTAAATAAGAAGCCTTTATTTTCAATAATTTTTTTCATACGCTGGTATACCTCCTATGATACGAGTATTTTATGAGTATTATACAGATTATACAAGTGTATTTTACAAAAAAATTTCTCAAATTTTTACCCACCCGTAATATATACAAAAATATGCGAAAATACGCGAAAGTACGAGCTATGGGTAAAGTATATATGTAATATATACACGCCCCTCTATACTTAACGTGTGATATGTCCTCAGAGCACGAAAAGCGACTAAAAAGACATAGCTAGGGCTAAGCGTAGGAGAGCTAAAATTACAAAAAAACTTATAGAAGTCGCACCGCCCCCCTATACTTAGGCTCTTGATAGCCTAAGTGTAGAAGAAGATCAAAAATGGGGCGGACGAGGGCAAGAGGGGAAATGGATGAATATATACAAGGTGGGCATCGGTCCCCACTATACTTAGGCTTTGGTCAGCCTGAGTATAGGACATGAATGAGTTCGACAACTGATGTGATCTGGAGGATTTACAGAGAACAGACTCAAGTGGCTCATCCCCCCTATACTTAGGATCTGGTCATCCTAAGTATAGTCCAAGATAGAGATAGATGACGCTGGGATGAGTTACTAGAGTCGTGAGAGGAGAAAGGATAGAATGTACAGGAATGATGGTATATACAAATGAGTCGGTCTGAATCTTTCAAGATGTTGCTGATGGCTGGAGCTCACTGTTGCAAGGTCTCCTACGCGGTTCGAGGTGTATCTGATGAATCTGTCTCGCGCATAAACACAATCTCCTCAACATGGACTAACTGCTCATTGGATTCGACGAAGTATTTCAACAGTTGTCCATTCACAAGGGATATGGGTGCATCATCTGCGAGATCTGAGATCTCGACACATCCGCTATCATGCACCGCTCAGACAATGAATGGGCCCGTCCACTTGGATTTCAACTTGCCTTGGAAGGTCATCAGCCTTGCATTAAAAAACCATACCTCCTGTCCAGGAACAAAGGTCTTTCGTCTGATATATCTATCATGCCAACGCTTCACCTTGTCCTTGTACACCAAACTGTTGTCATATGTGTGGTTTCTGACTTCCACAAGCTCATTCAGATCCATCTCTCTCTGCTTCTGCCCAAGGTGCGTGTTCAAATTGACCTTCTTAATAGCCCATTCTGATGTATGCACTAACTCTGCGGGCAAAAGGCACGGCTTTCCGAATACCATTCGGAATGGGGAGGTTCCTAGTGGTATCTTGTAAGTTGTCCTATACGCCCATAGGACCTGATCCAAGATCTGAGACCAATCCTTCCTGTCTGGATGGACAAGCTTTTGCAATATAGTCTTCACCTCCCGATTCGACACCTCAGTCATACCATTAGTTTGTGGGTGGTAAGGGCTAGCGACATGGTGTTCGATGTCGTAGTCCTTTAGGAGTTTCTTCACCTCCCGGTTCACAAAGTGGCTACCCCATCTGATATCATCATTTTGGGAATCCCGAACCTAGAGATGATATGATCTCTTATGAATTTACATACAGTTCTGCTGTCTGCGGCTCAGGTTGGGATAACCTCCACCCACCTGGATAGATAATCTACCGCAAGATGGATGTACTCAAACCCGTGGCTAACAGGGAATGGGCCCATGAAGTCGATGCCCCAAGTGTCAAAGACATCACAAATGATGATATGCTGCATTGGCATCTCATCCTTGGGACCAATGGTTCCTCCCATTCTCTGGCATATTGGACACAACTTCGCAAAGGTGATGGCATCGCGAAACAGAATCGGCCAGTAAAAACCACACTGAAGTACCTTCCATGCGGTCCTCTTCCCGGAGTGGTGTCCTCCTGCCTCCTAGCTGTGGCATAAAGAAAGGACACTCTGGTATTCCTCCTGAGGAATACACCATCTCCAGACACAATCCGGTCCTTCGAAGAAAAGGATCGGATCCTCCCAATGGTAGTGTCTCGCATCCGACTTAAGTCGGTCGATGTGGCTCTTGGGCCAACCCTCGGGAACCTTCTTGGAGACAAGATAGTTCACGATGTTGGCATACCATGGGAGTGAGTCGACAACAAAAATCGACTCGTCAGGGAAGGAGTCTCGAATTGGTGAATCCTCGAAAGTATTAAGATCTTCGAGACGAGAAAGATGATCGGCTACTACATTGTTCTTTCCAGGCTTATCACGAATATCCAAATCAAATTCCAGGATAAGTAAAATCCACCGAAGAAGACGTGCCTTCGCGTCCTTCTTCTCCATCAAGTACCATAGAGCCGTGTGGTCAGTGAATACGATAACCTTGGATCCAATTAAATGAGATCTGAACTTGTCCAAGGCAAACACTACCGCAAGCATCTCCTTTTCCGTAACTGTATAGTTACGCTGAGTGGTATCAAGCACTTTACTTGCGTAGTGTATGGCAAATGGGACGCCATCCTCTCTCTGTCCTAACACAGCCCGAACAGCAAAGTCTAAGGCATCCGTCATGATCTCAAAAGGTATAGACCAATCTGGGGCTTGTAGGATAGGTGCGTCCATGATCATTCCTTGCAATAGCTTAAAGGCTTCAAGACATTTGTGATCAACAACAAACTCCATGTCTTTGCCTAAAAGCATAGTTAGAGGTCAGGCAATCTTAGAAAAATCCTTAATGAATCTCTGATAAAATCCAACATGCCCGAGGAACGACCGCAGCTGCTTGACGTTGGTTGGTGGCTGGAGTCGTCTGATCACATCCACCTTAGCAGGGTCAACCTCCATTCCTCTCTTGGAGATGACATGCCCCAACACAATGCCCTCCATCACCATGAAGTGACTTTTGTCCCAGGAGAGCATCAGATTAACCTCACAACAATGTTTCAGGACTCGGTCCAGATTCCGAAGACAGGAATCGCTATGGACCGAGAAGTCGTCCATGAAGACTTCCAGGAATTCGCCGACCATTTCAGCGAATACATCAATCATGCACCTTTGAAAGGTACCTGGAGCATTGCATAACCCAAAGGGCATGTGCCTGAAAGCATAGGTACCAAAGGGGCATGTAAACGTGGTTTTTTCCTGGTCCTCTGGAGCTATGGCTACTTGATTGTAGCCCGAGAACCCATCGAAGAAACAGAAGAATTCTTTCCCTGCTAGTCTCTCTAGAATCTGATCAATGAATGGTAAGGGTAAATGATCCTTCTTCGTCGCGGCATTTAAGCGTCTGTAATCCACACAGACGCGCCATGACGTGGGCACTCGCGTCATGATCTCCTCTCCATCCTCGTTGGTGGTTGTCTGAATTCCCGACTTCTTCGGGACCACATGTATTGGGGCCACCCATTTTGAGTCGGAGATGGGATAAATAAAACCCGCGTTGCACCATTTCTCTATCTCCTTCTTCACTACCTCTCGTAAATTTGGATTCAAACGACGTTGGAATTCACGAGAGGGTTTGGCTTCATTCTCCAAGTAGATATGGTGTGAACACAGAGCGGGATTTATCCCGTGGAGATCGGAAATGCTCCAGCCTATCGCCTTGAGTTTTTTCTTCAGGATCTCTAGCAAGCGAGATTCCTTCTCCTCGGTCAATCGCGAACTGATGATGACCGGATATTTCTTCTCCTGACCCGCAAGGAAGGCATATTTCAGTGTTGTGGGTAAAGGCTTGAGCTCGGGTAAGGTGTGATCATCCAGGAAATCTGGCTCAATCGAATCTGGCTGAGTGTTGGAAATGGCTGGATCTTTCTCTGTAATAGCTGCCACCAAATTATTTGGCTCTGGAGTCGGATCATCAAAGGTCTCCATGAAATCGGCGAAAGCCACGTCCGACTCTTCATCCTCATCTTCTGATTGTCATAAAGAGGGAAGGACTGACAAGCCCAACTGGGCTTCTAAGTCATCGAAGATGTAGGGGGATGCAGGTTCTGAGATGTACTCGTCTCTGAGGATCTCGCAACTGACTCATGCACTGGATCATCTCCGGAGGGGAGGGACTCATCGATGCTGGCTGGGTTCTGTCTCCATGGCCCAACTGTGTCTACATGGTCGCGGTCTTCTTCGGACGAAGAGTACTCGGTACTGGATTCGGAATCCGGTCTCTGCCATCTGGTTTGCTTCATCTCTAGTTCCTCATCTCCGCCTGGAGTTTGGAACTGAATCTTCCCGATCTTATAATCAAACAAGGCCCATGTTGTCCTGAGGAAGGGCCTGCCTAAGATGATCTGGGAGTCTCTCCAATTACGAGGGGTTTCCATATTTAGGATAGTGAAGTCCACCATGTATTCCTGCCCCTCGTCTTTGATCACAACATTCATCAATTCTTCTTGGGACCTCTTGGTTGATTTATCAGCAAACTGCAGGAGGGCTCTAGATTTCCTAAGAGGTCCGAGATTAAACCGCTCATAGAGGGCTGTAGGCATTAGGTTAATTAAGGAACCATTGTCCAGGAGAGTGCGTGCAAACGCGATGTCATCAACATGGCTCACTACATAGTGTGCACCCATGTCTCTTTGTTTCCTTGGAAACGAGTTCTTTATTGCACAAGTCGTGGCTACTGACAGAACAGGTTTCTCAACATGGCTTTTGGTCTTCCTCCTAACCCTAGTAGGTGTGCATCTCACCTTAAGGTATTTCTGAAATGCAGGAGTCATTTCCACATACTTGTCAAAGGGGATTGTGACCTTAATGTATTTGTTGCAGAACCCGGCCATCTCAGGGTCATCTTTTTAGATTTTTTTGAATTTCTTCTTTCCACCCGTAAGAGCTCGGGGAAAAGGGATTATTGACTCTAACTCATGTTCTAAAACTGAAATTTTTTCATTGAAAGCTGGAACTGAGTTCTGTACACGACTCGGACTCTGAAACAGACTCGGACTCTGACTCAGACTAAAAGAAACACGCTGGGGTGAAACTAGTGATGCATCTTCCGCTTCTTCTGGACGGTCCTCCTCAGATGGAGGTGCGCGCTCTTCATCAGTTTCGTCGGACTCACTAATGATGCGGGTTTGCTGCTTCGAGGACCCAGAAGTCCTCTTCTTCTGTCGGTGGTGGTGAAAGTGGTGCTGCTCCTCTTCTTCCTCCAAGTTCTCCTCAGGTAGAGACTTGGCGGCTCCTTCCTTTGGTGCTCATGCCCGATCAGGTACGATGACGGTCCTTCCGCTCCTGAGGGACATATGATTTACATTATCACACAAAAGGATCTCATGTTCAGATAAAGACTTATCTGAATAGTATACCTGATCACGTGGTCGGTTCTGGCCTTGATTTAGGCTGTTCGGGTTGGCCTGAACTTGGGCGGGAATTAGGGTCTTTGGCGCCATTTGTTAATCCTGGGTACGAGAGACACGATTCAGATCGGTTCTTATATCCAGGTAGTCATTCTGGATCTGTTGGACCCTATCAGACAAGGTCTGGATCGCCAAGGTGAGGGACTCCAACTCAGTGGGCTGAGCTGGCTGGTGATACTGACTTGTAGACGAGGTTCTGTACTGGCCCTGCTGGCCATGCCGGTATTGCTGATGCTGCTGGGACGGACCCTGCTGGAATGCGCGCTGCTGCTGCTGGTGCTGCTGAGGCTGGTACCCTTGTTCGGGCCTGGATTGAACAAAGCGTGGTGCAGGGCCGGACCTGGTGTCTTGGTAAGCTGGGGATGGTCGGTGAGGCTGACCATTCCCCATCTCCGACTGTCTGACGATGGGGTCACGGCTATACCAAAGCCCGTTGATCTCGAACACCTGCGGATGCTCCTCGTATCCGATCTCCACTTGTGGGGGTGCATGCTGGTCCTGCTAGGTGTAAGTTTGATCCCAGCCACTTTGAGGCCCCGGTGCTTGTTCCTGTATAAGACGGACTCGATGTACAGGTACATGTGGTGCAGAAGGGGCATGCAGCTTTATCTCAGATACCTTCTCAAAAAGTTCCTCCACTTGCTTCGGTAGACGCGAGAGAGACTCAAGGTCAGTGCCTCTCTTGTGGATATGCTCGACCATGGTTAACCTATCAGCAATCATCCCCATGCTGGGAATGAGGTCCTCTATCAGATCCACTACAGTCCTTCGGGTTGTCTCATTGGATAATATTGAGGGAGACAACTGATAATCCCTGGTGGCCTGTGACCTGCCGGTCTCCGCCATCTGCTCCAGTATCTTCCATACAGCATTCTCATTCTTATTCAGATAGCTTCCTCCACAGACGGCACTTACTAACCCCTGCATCTCTGGATTAAACCACAGAACAAGGTTTGAACTAAGATCGCCTTAGAAATGCTGTGGCAGGGACATTTCTGAACTAGGTCATTAAACCTATCCCAGGCATCATAGAATGGTTCACTGGGTCCCTGGGAGAAACTGGCAATCTTTGTTCTCATTTGGTTAGTCCAACTGAGAGGGTAGAACTTCTTCATAAATAAGTCCTCGAACTGCATCCAGGTTGTGCATATCACCCCTAGGTTCTTCAACCAATGTGCTGCCTTATCTCCTAAGGTGAAAGGGGTGGCCTTCAGTCGAATGTAATCCTGCCCAACCATAGGATGGCAAAGGTTGTAGCAAACCAGCTCGAAGTCTCGGAGGAAGGCATATGGTTCTTCGTGGGCATTTCCATTGAACTTCGGTAGCAGGCTAAGGAAGTGGGGCTTGAGTTCAAATGCTTCGGCGGGAACCGCTGGTGCCAACCAAATTTGTATTTCATTCTCTGCTGGGTTATAGGCATCAACCATTGGTCGGTCGATTCCTCCTGCTGCAATGATTTGTCCCATTCTTGTTGTAAGATCCGTATTCTGTTGTTCAGCTTGGGCGAGGCGAGCCAATACTTGCTGGAGTGGATCATCTTGGTTTCTCTCATCTGGGGCTTGCTTTGGTGGCATCTTGTCCTCTAGTCCTAGGTATGAAACATGGCTTGTGTTAGAGGAAGAATCAAGGAAGGGATTCTTACCGAGGCAATGGTCTTCCTAGGTAAGTTCAGAGGAGATGAAAGGGTTGGTTTGAGAGTAACCACCATGGTTGTGAGGGATCCAGAACTCAAGAGGGTCATGAGTCCTGGGTGGTCCAAGGTGCGCTTGGGCCGGTGAAGATGAATTTCGTGAGGGACTCAAAGAGAGATTGGCGAATAATGTGTCGATATTCCCCCAGTCAGTCATCTTGAAGTGGCGAGAAGAATCGGGAGTTCTAAGTGAAGATAGGATTTTACTCCTACCGAAGCAAGCAATTCAATCCAAGACCCTGGTTTCACACTCAACACAGTGAAGGACTCGAGATCGAGTCCAATTAATCTTTTTAATTTTAAGTGTGATTTTTCAAGAAAGATAGCAAGGATTTATGCGGCCTAGAGGGAAGTCGGCTCAGAGCCGGATGCATCTTCCCTGTGTAACCTGTCGCTTAAGATACCGCTGGTCCTTCCTTTCTTCGCTCCTATCCCAAGTTGATGGACTCAAAGACCATGCCCCTATCTACCTGCAAGCAGGCGGAGGCTGACAAGGATGGGACTTCGCCTCGAAGGGTTACTAGCAACTTGTCGTGAAGTACCGTTGGTTCACCCCTGACTACCTGTAAATAGGCGGAGGCTACTTGGTACTAGTCAGTGAATCTAAAAATATTCAACTCGTGATATTTGCTCTGATCAGTTAGCCCGTGATATGGAAGGTGGGGATTTGGGCTCTGCCTTAAGGTGTTCACACACACTCAAGTACCCTCACTCAGCATGAAAACAAGGTCGGGGATTAGTCTCCCGCAAACAATTTTCCAATTTTATCGATTTTTTGGTCAATAATGTTAGCAGTCCTTATTTTAAGTTAAGTTCTCACTTGTTAGTCCAACCACACATCACGCCTAACGTCCAGTCCCAATTTCCGTTTAATTTAAGTTTGAAAAACAGAGGGAAAAATCGAGAAAAGCCGATGCACGAAAAATCATGATGCGTATGCTGAGTTAAGAAGACTTACATTGATCCCTTCGCTTGTATGCAAGATGCAAAACAGTATTGAAATTTTTACACTACATACAAATGCAGACGACAAAATCCGCTCCTAGACAGGCAATTCTATTAGCGAGTGAAGAACAGGTTGATTTGACTAGATCTGAGGTTTAGGTGCGTCTTTTAAGTGTATGTGTGGTCCTAAAAATTACGAGCACATGCAATTCCTAAAGTGGCTCAAGGAGTCTCTAGTGCAAGCCTAAGTTACAATTCAAACCACACAGCACAAGGGGACACGGTTCCACTATTTTTACACACGCGAGAACCCAAACGGGAATCACTAGAAAGGATGCGAAGAAAAATGAGAAATACAAGTCCTCTCAAATCACTCAAATAAATTAAAATGCAAGTTCCTCGAAGCATCTTCGACTCCGGTGTCCCTCACACAAAAACAAGTTGAGGTCTGATAGAGAACGACACAAAAAATGCAAGAATTTACAAGACAGATAAATATTCACAAGAAAAACCGGGGGTCAGACTACCCCGGGATATGAAATCAAACAATCAGAATTTCACTGCAAATTAACCTAAGCCGTGCCTCCCCGACAACGACTCCATTTTGATAACGCCTCCCGCTACCCTTGTTAATTCGAGCAAATTAATGTCCAAATTAATTAAGAATGTTCGTTGCAGTCGGATAACGAGAGCGAATCAAAAACCACTTTTAATTATATTCAACTTAATCTCGAGCGGCAAATTTTTTTACTTGGTGGAAGTCAAAGGTCGAACTCAGGGTGGCAACTGTCTCCTTAGGTAGAATTTAGCAAATTTCCAATGTTAGATTTTCAGATGAGATATTTTTGGTCTTTTTCGGCTTTTTTATTCAAGATACATGCAAAATCAGGCCAGTTTAAATGTTAATTCAGAAATATGGTCAAATTAATTCTAAAAATTTTGAAACTTGGCCATATGATGACATATGATAAAATTAAGCTACCTTAATTTTTTTGGAATTTTCTGACACTAGATGAATTAACTATGAATTAAAAAAAGTTGAGGGTGATTTTGACTAATTTAATTTTAATAAATATCAAATCATAATATTTTTGGGAATAAAAATTATCCAGATAGATCTAAATATGAGGAATCCAAGAAAATTATCAGACCTTAATTTTGATGTGAAATGAACCTATTAAAAATAGACTAAGGAAATCACCAAATAATTTATTTAGGCCTCGAAATGCGTGTAACTGAGATGAATTTTTTATGCAAGGTGCATCTAATTATCCTATATCTAATGTGATTTTTTGGGAATTTTTGGAGTTACAGAGAATTTACTATTAATTAAAAGGTTAAATTGGGCAAAATATCACAGAAATAAACCAATTAATCAAATAAAAATTCCACTGATATCACAAAATTTTGCTATGTGTCACATAAGATAAAGGACAAGATAAAATACAACATGTAATTTTTGGAATTTAAAAATGATGAAATATGGACACCTAAATATGCGTGCAAAGACAGGGGTATAACTGCAATATAAGAATTTAAAATTTATAAAAATAAAATATGCTGACAGGGACCTTTATGCAATTACCTAGAATGCAGGGGGGTGGAATGCAATTTCTCCACAGGCGTACGTGCTCCTCACGTGGGGGCACTTCGCAGGGACTGATTTGTAATTTCAGAAACTTCCGGGGGCCTTGATGCAATTTGCCCAGGCCGCACGTACAGATCACGTGGGGTACCCTAGGCTCGGTGGACTTCGGAGGCTCGGGCATTGGCTCGGCTGCTGTGGAGGCTCGGAGAAGCTTCGGGTGATCCAAGCCTAGAGGTCGGGGAAGAGGCTCGGATCGGGGAAACGTGGCGCGATCAAGACCGTAGGATCACAGCAGATCCAACGGCGATGGAATGATGACGCGTGGCGTGATCCGGGACCGTGGGATCTAGAGGAATCCAACGGTGCCTGGGTATCGATGAAGAGGGCGACGTGGCTGATCTGTCGCCACTGGATCGTGATAAATCCAATGGCTCTCTGCTGCTCCGGTTGATGTCGACGTGGCTTTCTCCTGAGCGTGGGATCAAGGATGATCCTACGGCTCCTTCGTGAGGCGACGAGGCGTGATCTTGACCGTTCGATCAAGATGATTGAACGGTGGTTGAACGTCTTTTAAACGGCCCTCCGCCTCCTACGGAGGAGAAGGCGGGGCTCCGACGTAGCTGGCTTTGCTCCGCCCTTCCTTCCTGTCGTCGGTGAAGGTCAATGGCGAGTCGGAGGTATCTCGGAAGATGCGCGGATAGTCGGCGAAGCCTCCGGTGACCTCAGGAGTGGAGAAGGAACTCTAGGGCATGGTGGCGGTGAAGCTCGAAGGGAGCTCCGTCGAGCTTCCGGCCAGTGAAATGGGTGTACCTGCAGGGGGTTAGAGGAGATAGCCGAAGCGTGCGCATGCTCGTGGAGTTGCTGGGAACTAGATGCGAGGCCTATGAATGAGTAGGGGGTGTCCGATGATGGTGCTCCGCCCAGGTGACAGAGCTGGCGTCGGTGAAAGGTGGGTGACGGTGTTTGAGGATAAGGAAGGGTGCGCGAAGATCGGAGCTCCGTCGCGGAGCTCGGAGGGATGAAGGTGGAGCGAGAAGATGATTGCGGAGGGTGAATTAAATCGGAGAAAAGCAAAGAAAAATAAGAAGAAGATCAGAAGAGGATGGAGGTAGCTACCTGGGTAATGGAGCTCAGGTTTGAGCTCCAAATCATCGCTCGAAGGTCGGTAGATGTACTGAGCTCACGCAGCTTCGCGGAGGAGGTTGCAGTACGGCGGAGGCGGCCGTGGATCTCGTCAGAGAAGACACCTATCTTCGCTCGAAGATACGGTCAATTGTTGTCACCAATCGAATGCTCTGAGCTCTAGGGTTCCTCACGTAATGGCGGATGGGTGTGACAGTGGTCAGAGGTGGTTTATTTATAGGGCAATGGTGGAAGCAGGGATGGAAGAGAGGCGAAGTTTGTGGAAGTTGTGGAGTGTCTCTGGTGGATGTCGTGGTGAGTGAGGGAGCTGGCGAGGAGGAGGGAAGAGTGTGCTCCATTGTGGCGGTGTTGGCGGTCGGAGAGGGTGGCTAGAGTGGGTCCGAGAATAGAAAGGGGCAGCCCCTCGCGCAAGATCGAGATCGTGGGAGAGAGGGGGCGCCGGAGGTGGAAGACGAGTTCCCAACCGTTGGATCTTGTTATCCAACGGTCTAGAGCGAGGTGCTACGGAGCGACTTGGATTTGATCTGAGGCGAAGCGATCAAAGGGTGTGATTGCACCACGTGGTGCGTCGAAGGCGAGGTGCCAGCGGATGGAAGGGATTAGATTAGGGCGTCGATCTAAGGGCTGAGGTGCGAGGCGGAATAAGCAGTTGTGATGGAAAGGCATTGGCACGATCGTGGGGTACGCAAGCCGACGCGTGGCGCGATCTGGTTGAGGTGCGAATGGAGGCTGATGATGAGAGGCGGGAAATGATCAGACGGTGGAAGTAAAAGGCGCACGTGGAGAACAGTTGGCCGTTGGATCAAGAAAAGATCCAACGGCTGGAGGCAGGGCCGGATAAGACAAAAGGAAGCGGATCGCGTGGCGCAATCAGAGGGCGCCACGGGGCCAGCTGTGAATGGCTGAGAGGAGAAATGAGTTTAGAAAGAGAAGGAGATCGAATTTGGATAAACTCAAAACATGAGAGTTGTAGATCTTGATGAGGTCTACAAGTTTTATGTTGACCAAAGATGGAGATGAGGTCAAATATGATACAAAATTATAGGAATACAAATTCACACATATATAGTATACATAGAGGCCCAAAAACCCAACTTATTCCTATGAGCTCCAAATTGGATGAAATTAGTCTCATTTTAAAGGTGTTTTAATGTGTATTAAATTGAAAGTGAGTAGACATATTTTGGAGGTTGTATGAAGGAGTTATGGACTTTTTAAGATCCAGAGGTTCTAGGGCTCTATTGGGTGCTTTTACAAAGGAGATCTCTGACTTCCTTCCTTATATTATATATATAATAAGGGAGGTGTTATTTTATAGTTGAATATTTTACAAGTGATCCTAGCTTCTTATTTGATGCAAATGTGAGTGCTAAAATGCATATATTATGAATGCATGTATGAATGCTAATTGTGCAAGATAAAGGGAAATATGCTGCTATTTACTCGGGAACAAGACTCTATTTTCAACTTTTAGAGTGATGAATCACAGATTCATCAATATTCTAAATACCACTTCATTATATTTGTTAAAAATATAGAAGAATATTTTTTCCTAATAGTTATTTAAAAAATAGTAAAAAGCTAAAATGGTTTTTTCTTAATTTTGAACTAAATCAAATATATATGATGTATTTTTCTAAAAGCAATGGTTTCTATTACTATCTTACTGTTTATTATATTAACATTGAAAATTATAAATGGATATGTTTAATAATATAAAATATTTTTCACTATTCATGTGATGAACACATTGATGTCAAAATTTTAAATCTTGAATTTCATATATGTAAGAACTATTTAATTACATTGTTCCACAATATCTCATGTATTTTATATTTTATTAAATTAATTTTCTGCAAATAATTTTCGAATTCACATTAACTTTCTGTTTTATAAATTTCGTAGTTGGTGTTTGATCCCGCTGCGTAGCGCGGGTATACTCCCTAGTACTTACTATTAGTGAGTTTCTTCTCAGCCTCTTGCCACGTGTCATCGATTTTCCTCCCACTTCATCGGCTTCTCTTCCCTTTGGTTGCCACGTGTTTCAATGTTTTTGCGAGGCAATGGTTTCCCTCTTCGTCTGTTAATTCCACTATTATATTCCTGGCATAGAAAGGAATTGGAGTCGTTCTCCTCTCTACCCACGTGGGATGCTGCCAGATTTTCTCGCCCATACCATATGTCCGCTGGACAAATGGATTGCATGCCGAAATTCTCTTTATTTCCTTTTTCAAGTTCGCCCTACAATTTGGTATATTCTTTTCAGATGTCGTTGTTTTCTTCCGATAGGATCCCCTGTTGTAGGCGATCAAATCTTTGTTTGCTTCAGAAGGCTGCGACAGGGCGACCCTCTAAGTCCTCTCCTGTTTGTGATTGGTATGGAGGCTCTAACGAGTATCACTGATGATTATGTCCGGCATGGGGCTCTGAAGCCGCTGACTTGCCGTAGGAGGGCCGTCCCTACTCACCTTATCTACGCTGACGACTTATTGTTTTTCTGCAAGGCTACCTCCGCTTCTCTCCCTGCGGTTAAGGACATCCTTCATAAATTCTCTACAATATCGGGGCTCTCCATGAATGTTAGGAAGAGCAAGTTCTTTCGTCCCAAATCCTCACCTGATCATTTCGGATTGTGCCTCCGTCTGGGCTTGTTACGGCGCTCTCTGCCTACTACCTACCTTGGTCTTCCTCTCTCCTCCTCCTTTGGTAGAGGTACATCTGCGAGACCTCTCGAAAACAGGGTTAGGGCCTTGCTTTGTGGCTGGAAAGCCAAGGCCCTATCTATGGTCGGCCGCCTGCAGCTCCTTAAGTCAGTTATTGCTGGTGTAGTCCTCTTCTGGGCGGATGGTACGGTCCTCCCTCCCCGTACTATGCGTAAAATTGACAAGCTTTCTGCTGCTTTCCTTTGGAACTATGGGATTCATTCCATTGCTTGGGAAACACTTTGCCTCCCAAAGGTGGAGGAGGCCTGGGTCTCAGATCGGTGAATACAATTATGGAAGCTATGGCTATTTCATGATCTTCGAAGATTCTTAGCCGTGGCCCCTCTTTGTGGGCTGAATTCATGTGCACTAAATACCTCTCCTCTTCAGCCTTCTTTGAGGCGGGTAGCTCCGCTTTTGCCTCGCCTATTTAGAGGCTTATGCTCTCTGCTCGCCCCCGCCTCAGAGTTGCTGTCTCTGGCTCCTCCCCGCCTTATGTCTGGCTTCCGGCGGGCTCTAGGTTTTCATTTGCTGCTGCTGTTGATCTTTCTTTTCCTAGACGTGCGCTTGTGCCCTGGGCGGGCATGGTTTGGACCAAGGGAGGCGTTCCCAAGCATTGTTGCACTCTTTATCATGCTATTCTTGGTCGCCTGCCTACCACTGATCGTCTTTCTAGGCATGGTATCGCTGCTCACTCCCCTTGTTATCTTTGTAATGCGGCTTTGGAGTCCCATGCCCACCTTTTCTTCGATTGCAACTACTCTTGCGAGATCTGGTCTTCAATCTGCAAAGCACTCACTCATTCCTCCTATTTTCCAAGGAGCATAAATGACGCCTTGGACTGGATCTTGAAGTCAAGCCCTCCGGCAATTAGTAACCGACTCCGTCTTGCTCTCGTTGCGGTTTGCTGGGAAGTATGGAAAGAAAGAAACACCCGGTGGTCTTCCGGCCGTCTTGTTCCTGCTAGTTATATTATAACAAATGTGATTACTTGCATTAACACAATTTCGAATCAGACTTAGACCCAGATTTTTGTTTCCTCTGGGTTTTCTTTTAATCCTTGTAAGTTTTCGCCTCAGATTTTTGTTAACTCTGGGCCTTTTTTTACTCTTACTTATGTAAACATGGCCTTTGCCCACCAATTGTATTTTTTGACATAGTTTATAGTGAAAAACCTTTAAAAAAAAACTCTCTCTTTCTTTGTGGACTGTTTCAGAAAGTTGCGGGTGATTCTGGTATGTATGAACGCTCTCTTTATTTGTGTATCATCCAAACTTGAATCTGCGTTCCTTCGTTGTTTTCTTGGGTGATCAATCTTCCCGTTACATCGATGCCCTATGGGATAAGCTCACAGGATGTTTTTGCTTCAAGAAATCGGGTATAATCTGTTCATTTTCAATTCTACGTTTTGTTGGAGATGGTAGTCATATGCCGTTCTTTTTGGTTATGCTCTTGCTTTACCTCCAACTTTTGGTATGTACTTTGATTAACTCTAAGTTTTCGGTGGTTTCTATTGGGGTGTTCACGGGGCGGGTACCCAGCCCGTTCACTCATTGACCCGCCCTGACCCATCATTACTGGGTCACGGGTCGAGTTGACCCGTTCGAATGGGTACCCGGTTTGAATGGGTACCCAAATTAATTGGACGGGTAATGGGTACCCGCGGGTACCCGTAGAATATCTCTCCCAAGAAAAATGATTACATGAATTGTACTCAAAATGAACAATTTTCGATAAATCCCTTTAGTTACACTTATAATAAAAACATGGCGGTAAGTTGTGCTATAAAGATAAATGTTATTTATAAAAAACAATCATGAAAAGAAATATAGAAATCGGAAAATAAAAATATGATCGAATAAATTATCTTGTTAAGATATAGATGGATGAACACAGAATTAATGTGACGGCATCATTTCGAATCTATTGGACTGTAATTGGTTATGTGTGTGTGTGCGCACATGCAAGTGCTTGTGTACGTGCATGCGTTTGTGCGTGTGCGTGCGTGAATATGTGAGTGAGTGTACGTGTCTCTGTATGTGGTCGAGTAATAAACGAGGATCTGGATATCCTAAGATATCCTTCGTAATACGAATTAAGATTGAACTGCTAAGACTGTCATTGAAAGATTACATCCTATATTTCTTGGTTCTCAACTCAACTCCAATTATGACCTGGTTGAATTATACCAATATATTGTAATACTAATCGCAAAAGGATAATTTCATCGGACTTACGTATCAATTAATACAATAATAATAATATTAATAATAATAATTTTCTTCATCAACCAGTAAAAACATACATAGTATAACAACAACCGTCCATGATAGTGTATGAATAAATGATGATTTATAGCTAAGGACAACATATTGTTTTAGTTAGAATCACTCTTTCCTGATTGGTTTACATCTTCCATTCCCATTCCAACCCATTTGAAGCACTTCGGAGCTGTGGGCCAAAAGGCAAAGAAATTGGACTGCGGAAGGTGGGTGCAGAGGGCATCCAAGTGGGGTGATACCCAACCGGGTACCCGTTTCTTCCGACGGGTTTTCCCGTGGGGCACAAAGGTTGAGCGGGTCGGGTACCCGACCCGGATACCTTACTCGGGTACCCGTGAACTACGGGTCAAAATAACAGGGTCGAATCGGGTACCCGTTTGACCCAGCTATTTTGAACACCCCTAGTTTCTATGGTTGTTGACAATAGTGTATCGTTTCCTTCCATTTTTTTCGAAAATGAGGGTGATAACAGGCTTAGTTCACATTGTTGTAAAGTGACCGGATTATCTATTAATTAATATGGTGATCTCTTCTGCTTTTTTTGTTGTTTTGAAATTTTAAGAACTTATTTCTTTAGGGAGGCTCTGCAGCCTGCTCTTTCCCGAGTTTCAGCAGCATTTCATGTGTGCATGTGATTTTTCGAAGTAGTTTTTTCTCATTGCATTTGATGGTAGAAGTATATAAGATTAATTTAACGAAATTTATTTGTCAAATTTATATCATTTCTAACAATGTTATTAGAATGTTAAGCGATGTATTATATTTAAATTTTGAGGGTATATTTGTTTCAGTTTTTTTTATTGAGATTAAGTAAATTGATTTAAACTCATTGTTACATGTAGCATTTTTTGATTTTATACCTCGAGTATTTTTAACCTGTCTTTCCCATTGCATTTGATGGTATAAGTATACAAGATTAATTTAACGAATTTTTTTGTTCACTCTGATCATGTTATGGCTTTTTTTTATTGTTTTCTGCATTTTATTTTTTTGTATAGAATCAATCCGATAGCTAAATTGAAAAATCAATAAAATATGCATGTAGCTTTTGAGCATACTAGAGACAGAGATCCATATTTTGTTATAGTTTATGGATATATCAAATACGGTAATGCTGTGCTATAACTCCGTTATTGTTGTTCGATTATGTTCATCGAAACTTTCTCCATAGTTTATTTGTTGCATTTTTTATGGTGACTTACATTTCAGTGTCGTTGATTGCCATATTGTTGTGTATAAATATAGTTTCATGCGTATTAATTTCTTAAATTAAATATGCCAGCCATGTAGAGGATATTGATAGTTGTAAATTTAATAGTTGAAGTGAAATAGGGGTCAAAGATATATGTTGTGAATGTTGGTTAAAACTATATTGTCTTAAGAATTTCCTTATTTGATAAAATGGCTACCTGTGAATTTATACATGTGCATGTAGTTTTGAAGCATGTTGGAGATATTGATCTGTATGTATATCATCTAATATTTGTTTGTTGCATGTTTTTTCCCATTTAATCCGATTGAAAATGTATATAAGATTGATTTCACAAAATTGTGTTGTTTACTACGATCATGTTACAAAGTTTTTTTCTCTATAGTTATCTACATTTGATTGTTTTTTGTCATGTTTATGCATATATTGCTCTTTCTTTGTCTGAATTATGTCATTTTCACTTTATATACCGATTTCATCTGTTTGAGAGTAATATAGGAATATTGTTTTTTTTTTTGACCAGAAAGGGGGAAACACGCATAGGTGTCCGCCCCAATAATATTAAAAAATATAATTACAACAACCAAGACTCAAGTAGAGTTCGAGCATGGTGTACAACATTCTCAATATAAAATCTCTCCGAGCGGAAAATTACATCATTCTTGGCAAGCCATAATGCCCATAAACCTGCAACGGTAACAACTTCTCCATATTTGGACGGAAACACGAGTTGAGGAGGGATTCCCAGAAAGCCGGCATGCTGTTATGATCCAACCAAGCCACATCCAATGCCCGCCAGAGACCCTTCGCCTTCTCATACTGAAGAAATAGGTGTTCAACGGACTCTAACATCGTTCCACAAAGGATACACGAGTTATCCTCTGAGCGAAAAAAGCGAGCTCTCCTCTCCCTTGTGAGGAGCCTCCCATGTCTAAGAAGCCACAGGAAAACTTTAATCCGTGACGGAACCTTTAACTCCCACATCATTCTGTAAATCTTGTCCAGATTCTGTTCAGATGGTTCTGGTCCTCTAATCAACATATTATAGGTCTTCTTGACAGTGAATTCGCCATCTCTCCAAACCCAATGGTCAGCACCCAATGCGGGGCCCTCAATTGTAGATAAATATTCCATCAACTGTAGAAGATCATGCCTGCGACGTTCAGAGAATCCGCTTGTAAAAGTAGGTGACCAATTACCATTATCCCAAAGATCAGCGACATGAGCATTTTTATCATCTGCTACAGCAAAAAAAAGTGGAAAGAGAGAAGCCAGAGGTCCATCTCTCGACCAATCATCAATCCAGAAAAGAAAGCTGCAGCCATCACCTAATCGAGGATGAAAGAGATGGGGAAAATCAGGAAGCACTGAACGAATACCCTTCCACAACGCCGATTAAAACCTCATGGTTCGCAGACCACTAATCGAGTGCGCATCAGCCCCATAAATATTGCGTATCAGCCTACAACATACGTCCTCGTTATCACCCCAAATTCTCACAGCTCACTTGAGCATAAGAGCACGATTCATCAACCCCAGCCTCGGAATACCGAGCCCATTATCCTCCTTAAGCAGAGTAACAGTCTCCCAATCTACAAGGTGTATTGCATGTCCATCACCGCCTGTCCTCCCCCAAAAGAACCTCCTCATAATCTTCTCAAGCCGATTTCGAAGCCCCACTGGAAGAATTCTTGTTGAGATAAAGAAGATAGTGATTGTCGCCAGGACTGCCTTCACAAGAACCATGCGGCCACCACATGAGAGCAAGGAGCTCTTCCATCCCGCCAGTTTCCTTTCAAGCTTCTCCACTACCGGGAGCCAATCTGAAAGATGAATGCGACCACAACCTAATGGAAGGCCCAAGTAATTAATTGACCTCTGACTGCAAATACATCCCGGCTCTAAACTACAAGCATCCACCTCTTCCGCTGATAAAACAAAAGGGGTCATGCTAGACTTTTCTCTATTGATCTTAAGACCAGAGAGTTCTCGAAAAATCTCCAACACCAATGACATTCCCCTCACCTCAGCAGATCCGCCCTCAATAAAGATGACAGTATCATCTGCGTATTGGAGAACCGGAAGGGAGATGTCACCCAGAGAATAGCCCGTTGTAAGGCCACATGTCACCACTTGAGTAACCATACGAGGCAGGACATCTGCCGCTAACACGAAGAGGAGCGGCGTCAATGGACACCCCTGACGAACCCCCTGCTGCGGCTGGAAGAAACCACCCTCAGGACGGCCGTTCACCAAGACTGAATAAGAAGCAGTGGTCACACACCTCTTCATCCAAGATATCCACAAATCAGGAAAACCCCTTTTGGACAGGGCAGACCATAACAACTTCCAATTAATACTATCATAGGCCTTGGAGAAATCTACTTTCCACAGCACACCTCGAACTTGTCGCCTCTGTCAGTCTACTATAATCTCAGAGGCCATCACTAGACTGTCTCCAATCTGTCTTCCTGAGATGAAAGCTAATTGTACTGAAACTAGATCATTAAGAACCACACTGAGCCTCTCTGCAAGAACCTTGGTAATAATAAGATAGATAGCATTAGAGAGAGCGATGGGACGATAATCCTCGGCACGTTCTGATAACTCCTTCTTCTGAAGAAGAAAAAGAAGGGCTTTATTGATTCTGTTAAACCCTGCATTATAGCTTCTAAACTCCTCCAAAACAACAAACACGTCGTCTCCCACCACCTCCCAGAATTCCCTGTAGAAACAAACTGGAAAACCATCCGGTCCAGGCGATCCATCACCATTCAATGCGAACACAGCCCATTTTAACTCCTCCTTACAGAATGGTCTCACCAAGTGCTCACTCTGCTCAGGAAGCAGCATCGGCGCACCTGACCCCGCCCACCTCCACGTCCTCGGGACCACCCTTCTCGAGAGATTCCTGAGGTAGTTCACCATCGCCCGTCCAATCTCCTATCCTCCCTCCACCCTCGACTCCCCCACCACCACGGATCGGATCAGATTTCTCCTTCTTCTTCCACTTGCGACCGCGTGAAATAATTTTGTACTCGCATCTCCTTCTCTGATCCACTTTTGCCTCGACCTTTGCTTCCACTCCACCACCCTCTTCTTATCATTATCCATAGAAACAACCCTCAAATATTCACATCTCTCTTTCAACTCATCTTCCAACAAATCTCTGACGTCTTCTAACCTGTCCAGTCGAGCAATCCCCTCCTCCGCTAACGACCTGCCAGCCCTCCTAGTCTCTCTCACCTCTTTTTTGAATTCACTTAGCCTCTTCCTCAAGCTTGCTAATTTTTGCGATAGACGAGAAGCAGCTGAACCCTCAACCTCCACAGACCTCCAATGATCCGTAACCAATCCACGAAAGCCATCTTCAAGTAGCCTTGACCTCTCAAACTTGAAATAAGAACGTGGGGCATCCCCATCACCAGAGTCCCAAATGAGAGGTGAATAGGAATATTGTTATTCCATTGTTCTTACTGAAAGAACATTAGGGCCATTGATGTAGTGGACAATGTGGGATTTCTTCCCATTTGTTGACACATGCCTCAACGTCTGTCCTTCCTTATCTTCACGGGATGAGCGTTTTTATTTGCAAAATATATTCTTTAAATCTGCTATTATAAGTAATAACATGCAATATTTTTTACATTCGAACATCAAAAAAGTTAGTAGTATTGTGGTTAAACAACAACATGTTTTTTTATTGTTCCTGTCAAAAAAGAGTACGTGGTTGTGCTGAAAAAAGGGAACATCAAAGAAGACTTCTCCATGTATGATATGAACATGTTGTATACCAGTGCATTCAAAATTAAATTTGTATTACCTGATAAAATATTCTTCTAAATTATTTAAACTATATTGTCATAAAATCTACACTATTCTTTCAGGCTACTACTATTATGCCATGTGTGTTTCTGATCTTTATAATCCATATGAATTTTACATTCTGCAATGGAAAAAGACGAATTGCACAATATCTTCCATTTATTTTTATACGTATATGCCAATATACAATTCATTGATGCAGTTTTTAGCTCCGAATGATGGTTATAACATTAATGACCGTATCCTTTCATTGTTATGGTTAAATTTTATGATTATATCAATCTCAATTATGTTGTGTACTGCCGACATATTTAATAGAAAAAAATTGCAGCTGGAACACTGCCATAATGCCATTTCTGTTTTATTGGGTACGTTTACAAGATTTTCCTTCATAGCTTATTAGTTACATTTTTTAGTACTGACAGTCTCAAGTCTCAGTTCTGTTGTATATCACTCTTGAATTTACAAGAGATTGATAAGACTATGACACTGTTGCATGATTGGTTACGTACTTTCATTCTTAACTTATTTGTTACAGTTTAGTTGTGACAATCTACATCTCAATTTCATCTTAATCAGTGGAGATCCAAGGTTGTACTGCGATTACACATAAAGAGATGTGAAGGAGATTCATCCACGTGAGTCTGTTGTACAATATAAAATTATGACATTATGTTGCCTAAAATGTACACTATTCTTTTAAACTACTAATTATCACGGATGAAAATCATTTTATGTCGTGTATTTTCTGGTCAACTATAACCTCCTTCAAAATTTTATGTTTTTACTTATATAACAATATCCAATAAATTCTTCCTTTATTATTTAGGTACATATATTAGACATCAATTCAATGAAAATTGAATATGGTCAATAAAAACAAGAATTCATATTTTCCCAATACAATTTAATCAATGGTTTATCCTAATTTCCTATACAACTTTTTACATCACGCGGCGAAGCGCGGTATGCAACCTAGTATATTTCTAAATACCGAACATGGAAATACGCTCGAATCCCTCCACGTTGAGCAAACAAAAAATAAATGATCAATACCCTTAATACCTTCCATGCAACGTTAGCAGCAGGAATCATTAGCTTCAGGGAATAATATGTCCTCTCGTTCACGCGTCATGATCCACTCACTACCTAGTAACCATATGAAATTATGAATACTAGTTATGCGCCGATTGTCAATAAAGGATTTCATTTTTCAAATGTAACAAAGGGAGGCTTGAACTTTTTTATCTCAAATACATACCTCCATAACTTATGCGACCCTCATATATCGACTTTAAACCCTAAAGTTGAAAGTTCATGCCTTTTCTATTACATTTGAAAATTGAAACCCTCAATTGAAAACCAGCCTATATGATTGAGGTCAATTTTTGTAATTTACCCTATTTCTTTTTAATTCAATAATTTCTAACACGTTCTGTTTAAGAGGAATATTAAACCTAAAAAATCAAACACTCATTAATAATCCAAGGGAGAACAACATCAGAAAAGGTACAATATACTTTAAAAAGAATAAAAAATACTGTTTTAAAGACTGAGATATGTGAATTGGCACCACTACCAGTATAGAAAAAAATCTACGTACAACGGAGGAAAATACTGTAAAATAAAAATAATATGTCGATGTTGATCAGAGAGGTAATCCGATCTCATCTCCCTATGTCAAGACGTCTCCTCTCTTCTTCGCGGAAAGCTCGCCTTGGAAGTGCGCCCTCATGTGCCCACCAAGCTTTTGCCCCGTCTCGTACTCTCGCTTGCACTCCTTACACTTGTGCTCTGTTTTCCTCTTCTTCTTTGTCGTGGTTGTCGTGCAGACATCTACGTTGACGTTTTTGATGGTGCTCCCCGAGTTGAATCCCGTGCTCATCAATAGCAGTATGCCCGCCACTTCAAGCTCGCGCTCGTCGAAATCAACTTTGGCCGAATCAACCGATCGGGATTTCGGTGCAACCGATGCTTCTGCAGTTCTTTGTTCCAACTTATACTTGGCCACGACCTCGGGAGGGGGTGCGAAGATGCCTTTGTAGGGCCTGTTCTTGTGCACCTTCATGTGTCCCGATAGCTTCTTCATCGATCCGAAGGTCCTGTCGCACCAAAAGCATGTCATCGTCGCGGCATCATCCGACCTCCTCCTCTTGCACTCGCGATCTTCGTCCCTTGTTTCCGAAACACGATTTTCTTCAACATGGTCCTGCTCGTGTTCCGCTTCTTTAAGAACGACCCGATACGTCGTCCAAGAGCGAATGATCCGGACTCCAGGTCTCTCCATTGCCGTGATCACGGTGCTCTGTAAGGAAAAGATCGGTAATCGATGCAGTATGTTGATTGGAAAAGAAAAACGAAGCTACGAGATCATACCTTTGCCGAGTTGTAACTGGAGTTCTCTCTCTCTCGTAAATACGTATACAGAGAGAGATAGAGACCGTGTACTCCTAAATTGTGTAGGAATATTATAACGGATTAAAGCAAATTTTAAAAAAAGAAAATGAAACAAAGCTTAGGTATACTGTAGAGTCTCTGTAACAAACATCAGTTCATCACCAGATTAGTTTTTTATGGTAATTTTTGTTGGAATTTTCGTGCATATATTAATCTTTATCTAATAACAATCAAATTGATGAAAATCCATTCCAATCAAATAAACCACAACCAACCGTCATCTGTTTCATCCAGCGTTCCATCTCCATAATCCACACTCTAAAAAAACAACCAATTACGTATTGCCGCTTGTTCTTCCCCTCTAAATACGAAAGATTGAAATACGGTGACAAAAAAACGGAAATGATAGGTAAATTTCTGGTAGTGCCATATTTCTTCACGGTTAATTAATAGCTAATAATATCAAGAAGAAAATGCAAATACATGTTTAATTAAAATAAAACATTACTTTTTATAAAATTTATATTTTAGGTTCCGATGAAAATTAAAACAACCTTTGCCGTCACCAGAAGCGGAGAGCGCGTCATGCAAAACCCTAGCGCGTCTGCGACTCCGGCCTCCGACCCCTCCCCGGAACCGCCACCACCGCCTCTCCCTCCTCTACCATCACAACCATGCTTGCCTTCCCACACGACAGAATATCACTTTCCTTCCCACGCGACAGAACATCTTGCCCCCCAATCTTGGAGGGATGTCTGCGCATTTTTTTTTTGAAAAAAGGATCAAAGTTCATTCATCATCGGATTAAAAAGATACAACCAAGAACTCAGAAAATGAGTTTCTTCCGACCAACATCGGGCGGAATAACAAAAAGAACAACCGCAATCAGCAACCCCAAAAAAAAGAGAAAAGGGATGGGAATAAGCATCAAGAGTATCACCCCTCCCCCCTAAAAGCGAAACAAACAGGATCTTCCAGGAACAAAAATAATACCAACACAGCATAAAGACCGTCCAGGAAGGAAACTCCATCCGCAATCACCAGGCCACAACCATAATCACCAGGCCACCGGAGAAGGAGATACAATCTGCTAACCTCTACCGCTCCGCCCCAGAGAAGGAAACTTGATTTCGTTGAACCAACAATGTTGGACGGAGAACGGGTGGCCCTATTATCTGTCGAAGACACCACGGCCATTGAGAAGGTATGGGCAAACA
Source organism: Ottelia alismoides (assembly GCA_037367405.1). NCBI lineage: Eukaryota > Viridiplantae > Streptophyta > Magnoliopsida > Alismatales > Hydrocharitaceae > Ottelia > Ottelia alismoides. The sequence goes on along the minus strand of JAZKJV010008826.1, from coordinate 144,920 downwards.
CTCTTGTCTTCTACATCCTTGAGAAAAAGCCATACAGGAAACTCCTATCGGCCTTCATTGAGAAAGTTTGGCGCCCGCTGGGGGACCATAAGCTTCTAGCACGACAGAACGGTTTCTTCTACCTTCAGTTATCCTCTGAAGCAGAATGCCAAAGACTCCTTGACGGAGGACTCTGGCTGTACCAGGGAAGATTAATCGTCATGCGACGTTGGGAGGCTAATGGCTCCTGCCTGGAGCGTGATCTCCTTTCAGAAATCCCACTTTGGATCAGACTACATGGTCCACCTCTAGGCCACTCTACTACACCAATACTTAACAAACTTTGCAGCATCATTGGGATGCCCCTTTTCATGGACTCCATCACTGCGTATGGGCGGGATGATGGCCCTCCACGCTGCTGTGTATCTATTAGTGTGGCGACCGAGATACCTCAATACATTCCACTCGTCCTCCCCTCTGGACGACGTTTGGAAGTGGGAGTGGAATTGGAATGGAAGCCTCTACGATGTGACCTATGCATCTACTTTGGGCACGGCAGAAACTCGTGCCCTTTGTTCACGAAGCCTACAAATATAACTCCTGCTTCATCGACCAACTTGGTCTCTTCTGAAGGTGGAACTCATGATAAACCGGTGGAAGGTCCTGAACCACAGCAGACCGAACCCTGCATAGTTCACCAGCAGGGTCAAAACCCCGCTTCTGAGGGCTTCACTACTGAGGAGGGAGAGATCCTTGGCGGTAGTTCTCATTTTGCTGGGGAGTTTGAGATCCTCGGCCGTTCTTTTCCAATTGCTGTCAAGGATCCACAACACCCCAATCACCACCCCACTTTCATATTGGGCTCCAGCAGTACACAGGCCCCCTTCCATGGGCATTATACAGAGGCCCTCCCCTCAACTTTTAATGGGGAGGTGTGGCACAGAACCTCTGCTCCTCAGCCGGTGATTAATGCTCAAAAAACAGTAAGAAGGACAGTCACCACACCTTTCCTTGCTACTCCAATTGGACCGAGAACGGTCTCCACACCTTTCCTTGCTACTCCAATTGGACCGAGAACTCTCCTACATCATCCTCCGATTCCTCCACGGAAACAGCTCAGCGCAAATGCGACCTCATCCGCCCTGGATCTCAACAGACCTGCTGCAGAAGGGACACACCCTCAGCCACAGATAGGCGCGGCTGTACAAGCCAACCCAAAATGGGAAATAAGTTCCCACAAGAAGAAAAAGAAGGGCACCTCCAAGCCTCATATAGCCTCAGGTGGGGGCCAATCACCACATCACATCCCTATTTAATGCAGGTTGCAGTTAGCAACACGAGAGGCCTGAACAGGGTCTCCAAATGCAAGAAGCTATTACGTGAACTTCGAAGCTCGAACATTGGCATCATTGGTCTCGTGGAGACAAAAATAAAACCGGATAGATGGTCCGCCTTCGCAAAACTTGTACCTGATGGGTGGTCCTTCACCCATAACGACACTCCTCTTGGTAGAATACTTGTGCTATGGAAGATCGACTGCTGGTCTTTCTCATCTATTTAGGTGTCTACACAAATGATAATGCTTCAATGCACTAACAAGGGTGGTCTTGTTTTCGTCCTGTCAATTGTTTATGGTGCAAACTCAGTCAGTGAACGAAGGGGCCTATAGAACAAGTTGGAGGGTCATCGCAACTCCGTAAACGGCCCGTGGCTGGTAATCGGGGACTTTAATGTTGTTAGATTTAACAGCGAGAAGCACGGAGGTAGACCTCCAAATGACACGGCAGTAAATGACTTTAACAACTGCCTAAACAAGGTCGGGCTTGACGACCTGGAGTCGGCTGGAAACCCATGGACATGGTCAAACTCGGTCATTGGGCAAGGAAGAATAGTGGCGCGGCTTGACCGTGCGCTCGTTAATGATACTTGGCGTTGCACTCTCTCCCTTGTTAAACTCAGATATTCAGTAAACCCATCCTCGGACCACCTTATCATGATGGTTACTTTCAGGGAGCAACCTCCGATGCATAAGCCATTCCGATGTTTCCAATACTGGGCTGCGCATGATGGATACATGGATGTCGTCGCTGCCGCATGGGCAACCCCTATTCATGGCGACCCGGTGAGCAAATTTCAAGCCAAACTCAAAAACGTAAAGTGTGCTCTTAAGGCACGATCCAATACGCATGGAGACGTTCGTAAAGATATGTGTGATTTGAACCTCTTTCTGGCTATGGTGAACGAGGCACAAGCAATTGAGCCACTTGACCCATATCTCGCTCAACTACATCAAGACGCAACCGACTATATGCTTATCCTTGATGGGGATGAGGAATCCATGTGGAGGCAGAAGAGCAGAATTAACTGGTTGCAGCTGGGTGATAGAAACACAAAATTTTTTCACATGGAGGCCAGCATTCGAAGAGCTAGAAACAATATTCCTTTCCTACTTGATGGGAGTAGCAACATTGTCGATGCTCATTCCAATGTGGCGGTTGAAGTCGTATCCTTCTTCTCCTCCATACTTGCGATGCCAGAGTCTGGTCCCTCGCGGATCAATGCTCCAGAGCCGCGGCTTGTCCTTACGCCACTCTCCAGGCAATGGCTTTTGTGCCCCTTCACGGAGGACGAAATTGAGCGTGCTATGCGAAGCATCCATTCTTCTAAAGCGCCCGACCCATACGGCTTTAATGCTGGGTTTTTTAAGCGCCACTGGAGACTTATTAAGATGGACCTCAACCTGGTGATGAAGCATTTGTGGAATGGGAGCCAACACCCAAGGAGCCTCAACCATACTTTTCTGACACTCGTTCCTAAGGTGTCTACCCCCTCCAACTTGACGGACTTCAGACCTATTGCGTGTTGCAACACACTATATAAGATCTTCTCTAAGATCCTGGCCTCGTGCCTCGCTGCAATCATCAACGAGTTGGTTTCGCCCAACCAAACAACATTCATAAGAGGGCGGTCGATCGGGGACTGTTTTAGACTAGCCCAAGAAGTGATCCATGGTTTTGGGAGCAAAGTCAGTGCTCGCAGGGCCTGTGTAAAAATTGCCCTCACAAAAGCCTTCGACTCCGTGGACCATAAATTCCTTCTTGATAGCTTGGCGGTGAGGGGATTTGATGAGAGATGGTTGACATGGATTTCACATTGCATATCCTCTTCTAGGAACTCGGTCCTTGTGGACGGCACACCTCACGGATTCTTACCGTCTTCTAGGGGTCTTCGCCAAGGGGATCCGCTAAGCCCCCTACTCTTTGTTATTGCCATGGATTCCATATCTACTCTGACTGAGAAAGCTATCCATGAGGGAACCTTCCTACCCATACGTATGAGGAGGGCGGTCATTCCATCCCATCTCATCTATGCGGATGACTTAATTTTCTTTTGCAGGAAGTCTAGCGTCGCACTAAACGGGGTCAAGAGAATATTGAATCAATTTGAGAATATGTCGGGCCTCTCACTGAACGCACGGAAGAGCAAACTAATCCTGCCCCTGCACTCTGATTCGGACTTCAGATTCTGTCTCGAAATGGGTTTGCTTATCCAAGCACTACCTGCTAAATATATGGGGATCCCTCTGTCACCTGCTAAAGGGAGAATGGTGGCTGCACGTGCTCTTACTGATCGTGTTAGGACCTTGCTTTGCGTCTGGAAAGCAAGGTCCCTATCTTTTGCCGGCCGCCTTCAACTACTTGCCTCTGTTATTGCTGGTGTCTCTATGTACTGGGCTTCGGGCTTCCTGATACCTTTGGGACAGGCTAAAAAGGTTGACTCGCTTATGGCGGATTTTCTTTGGGCCTATGGCACACATCACATCAAATGGGAGGTCGTTTGCCTTCCCAAACTGGAGGGGAGCTTTGGCCTTCGCTCCCTCTGCACTGTGCATGAAGCAATGATTGCATTATGGTGTGGGAAAATTATGTCAGATGATAATTCTATTTGGGCTTCCTACATGCAGAAGAGGTACATAAGAGGAGGAAGTTTCATGAACTGCAACAAGTCCCAGGGGGACTCTCTGGTCTGGAAGCATATTCTGGATTCACGTCATTTGCTGGGTACAGGTAGTACGGGAAGCGTCATATGGCCTTCACGTCCTTTAACTTTTAGAGACGCCTTTGACATGATTAGGAAGCATGCGAACTGCGTTCCTTGGGCAAACATACTTTGGAATTCGAAAGTGGTCCCGAGGCATGCCTATGTGCTCTACCGTGCTATATTGGATCGCTTGCCTACACTTGATAAACTCCTTAGGCGCAGAATCAACGCCAACATAAATTGCTACCTCTGCCTTGGCGCGGATGAAGCTGCACCACATCTTTTTTTTACTTGCACTTACTCGGCCGATGTTTAGGACGGAGTATCCAGTGAACTTGGCCTCCCCTCACTGGAGACGAGATGCCTTATGGACTTGCTGAATGAATGTTCAAAGATACAGTGCCGTATCTTGATGTTGAAGACTGCGACTGCTCTCGCTGCGTGTGCGTGGGCCATCTGGGAGGAGCGTAATTACAGATGGACTGAGGGGCGGACCTCTCCCCCTGGCTCTGATTCGACGTATAACTAGCATGGTTTATGCTACTTTAAACTAGCACCCTGTTATTGCTCTAGATAAACTCCTCTTAGTTTTTTGATCCTTCCCCTGGCCTTAATGCCCAAACAGAGGTGTTAAAACCACCCTGTATCAACATTTTTTGAAAGTTTTATACAATACATACTTAGCAAAAAAAATTAAAACAACCTACCAATAAAATATTAAATGAAGATTTATCTCGGTTGTCTTTATTTTAATCATTGTTTTTCTTTTTATTCATCGTATCATACATAATAAAGGATTAAAAGTAATCTTAATTGGAAACAAATTCAACTTTCGTATCCTAAGAAAAGGAAAATCAAACTTGCAGTTAAAATTTTGAATTAGTAATTTAGGCATATTCATAAAATAAATTCGTGATTTATCACATCCAGAAGCGTAGAACTCTACGGTGCAGGTTCCGTTAACTTTTCTTTTCAGGTCTTAAATATTAAATCCAAAACTATTTTTTAAATCGAGTCGGCAAATTGCAAAATTAATTATTTAAATTATTTGTTTACGATGTTTTTAGTCCAATTAGCTTGTAGATGTTATTTGTTCACTATTGAGTAATGTTATTATTGAGTAATGAGATCGATAATTGTGAGGATTTGATGATTCCGAAATAAGGACACACAATAATAAATATCAATTGATTGATTTATTAGGATAATTATTGGACATGGCATCTTGTATGATGTACTAAACATGCTAAGCGTATTTTACTACTTGAATTGTCAATCAATTGAAGCCAGACTTTTAGCCCATTGAGCTGTCGTCAATTGATCATTGGATGAGATGATTCCAATTCAAATGATCTCAATCAACTGGTTTTATAAATTAATTTTACTAGTAACTATCTTATAATTGCTAATGGATTGAATTTAATATTAATTGTTCGGACACGTGTTAATGTCGAAGTGGATAGAATGAAACTCCTCGACCGACTAACATCACAAGGATATCTTCCGAGGGTCAACAAGCAGCTAGAGTGGGTGGGAATAGTGAACATGGGTCGCATTGGATCATAGTAGATTGGATGGGAATAGCCTTCTAAGGAGACAGAGTTGGCTCCCATTGTTATATAAACCTTTAACAACGAATATGACATTCGCTGATAATTACAAGAACAACAAATACTTTTACACGAAATGTTTGTTGTTTTGTCTCTAATACCGAAGATATAGCGATGAATACTAGAAATTATAAGGACTTCTGACCTTTCTACGTCTAAAATATTCGATTAAGAATATAAATAAATGAATTTTAAACTCAACTAGCTAATACAAGTTTTTTTGAGAACTCTAAAAATTATATATTAGTTGATATTCCAATTATTTAAATTTCATATATTATATAGTAATTTGTCTATAATATATCAATAGAAATTTCTTTATTTATTTTAGCGATCACGGTAATATATTAGTAGCTATTTTCTCTCTAGAGTATACTCTACGTCATTAAATATAATTTGAATAATATATTCAATTTCACACACACACACACATACATATACATATATATATGGATGACCATGTGAGAGCCAAAATCTGTGAGACCATGACAAGACTGATTTTGGACTACTAGATTCTCTAATATCTCTCCTCATTGATTGTAGGAGAAGAGAGAAGAGCATAATCAAGTGGTCCAGATTCACTGCTCTCATGCTCTCATAAATTTTAGCTCTCACAGGATCAACCACTACAAGGAAAAAAACTTGTGGCGACAGCTTTATCCTGACGGAAACGTATTGCGACGGATAAAACTATCACCACAACCTTTTTAATGGAAAAATTATAAGTCCATCCCGAAATTATACAAAAGATTGCACATTCTAAGGGCGTGAGAGAAAATATCCTGAAATGGGATATTTTAAATAATTATTACAAAAATTGAATTTAATTAAATATATGTGATTAAAAATAATTTTAAAAAATGTGTATCAATCGGCACCTTAGGTGCCGATTTGGAATGTGGCTCCCAAATCGGCACTTGAGGTGCCGATTAGAGCTTGGGCAAATTATATATTTGACCTGTCCCACCTTTTTCTTATACATGTTATTCGATCTTCTAAATAAGGAAAATATAAAATTTTTTCTATTAGACAGGAATGAGGACCGTTTAGACAATTACTGTATTAATAAGTAGGCATCATTGCGATTTATATTTTTTCTATTGACGTCTTTTCTGAAGCTTAGTGCTCTCGTCATTGAAGTGGAAAGATGTGAGCTTTTCTTCTGCACCTCCTCCTCATATTCCTTCTCTCCGATGACGTTATTCTAAGATAGGAATTAGGTATAATAGTCAATTAGATTTATTATATTAATAATTTTATTAGATAAAGTATAATAGTCAATTGAGAGTGTGTTCAACATTCTTTACTATTGACATCAGTGAGCTCAAAAACGCACAATTTAACATCAATTAACTTGGAAAAAATTGCAAGTATTTCATTAAATTCATAAAAGTACAAAAAATGTGTTTACAAATAATAATAAATAATTTAGAACATCTTATAGTTTCCATATCCTTATAAATCCTCTCAAACCTCCTCCTCCTCCACCACCTCCTCCTTTGTCATTTCCTTTTCCACGATCTCCTATTTTCTCTAACTCTCCTCATGTGTCTTCTTCTTCTTCTTCTCCTTCTTGGTATTTTGTTCTAAATGTGTTGGAATATACCCTAGAGGATGCGGTCTAGTTGACGACTTCCGTGGAGGCTCGGTTGTTTGAGCTTCCTGGTTTCTCGTACTTCTTACGCTTGTTGATTGGTGAGGTGGCTCTAACAGAGGAGGCTCAATGATCCTTACTCTCATGGAGGGTCTTCAAGGCGGCTCCAGACGTTTTTGTGGTATTATCATGGGTATATCAAATAACTACCTATCGAAATCAGTTGTCTCCAATTGTCAAACACTAACAAATATTTGTGATTGCAAATATCTTGAATTATATTGAATAGAAGGTGTGAGCTAAGAGGGTCCGGAGTCAAATTGACTCGAAGGACCAATAAGTGATGGTCCTGCAAGAATGAGACATTCATATTGCCGTAAGTATCACCGAAGGTAAACATAACTTATTGAAATTAGTTATTCTATTAAATAAGTTATTTATACCTGAAACTCCAAATCTGGCTTCACTAATTTGAGACCCTGAAGCGTCATACTCTATATGGCTCATACTTGAAAAATATTAATTACATTAGAAGTCAAATAAATTAAACGTAAGTAAGAGAAGGATACAAAGTAATAAATCAACTATAATAACTTGTAGATGTGACTCCTGGTTGAATTAGCAGAAATCCTTGTCCGTTATATCCTTGACATGAAGGACCAGTAAATGATGATCCTGCAAACTGTGACTGACTAAAAGCTTCTCCATATCCTGCAAGAATGAGATATTCATATTTTACAAAATATTACAGAAGATACACATAACTTCTTAAATTTACTCATTTTATTAAAAAAATTGTTGTAACCTGAAGCTCCAAATCCAGTTAGATCGTATTGAGACTCTAAAGTGTTATATTCTATGTAATTCATATTTGAACAATATTAATTATATTATTTATTACATAAATGAAACTATTAGTAAGAAAAGAATGTTAACTATAATAACCTGAAGATCCAAATCCTTATTGAAATGATGGGTATCCTTTTTCGTCATATCTCGTAGACGTCATTCCTTAGGTTATAAATATTGATCCCTCCATTGTTTGACCTTGTGAAAATACACTCACTGTATCGTGCTATAACATTTGAAGAATTATGATTATAGGTAAAAAATCTATACATTAAATTAAGTTATATATACATAAATAATTAACTGAAACCTAAAGTCCCAAACGTTGATAGTTGTTGCAATCCCTCTCCACCGTATTCTGTATAATTCATTCATGTACGATTTACAACATATAAGTTAATAAATTCCCTCGTCTGAAAGACAAACAAAATAATCTCGATTTATAACAAAGAAATCACGAAACCTGATGCTCCCGAAGTATGATGCTCTTGTAAGGGCATGTACGACTGGTCATAGTGTTGGAATGGATACATCAACGAGAACGTGTTGATTGTCTCATCAAACAAATTAATTGTATTTTTGACTTTTATCCTCATACTCGAAGGTAAGTCTGTTGATCGTCTAATTTCATCCATGTTGTTTCTTCCTTGTAGAATTGTATCCACGTATTCCATTTATGATATAGGAAGTTAATCGAATATGATAAGAATAAGTAGATCTTTTTAACATACCATGCATCGTTTTACTGGTTTGTGTGGTTGATAGGCTATTGTAGGAGGAGGAATCTGTATTTGGATCTACATTCTTTTTATATTCCAATACCATTGCATGTAAATATCGGTATTGGAATTCGTGTGCTCAAGAACAACTGGGTTTCCCTATCATCCCAACGATCCATGTAGTGTCAATGTATAGTAGAACAATTTAGGACGTTTGTACTTCGTGTCTTATTACATTGAGATACAACATTTATCCTCTCCACAGAAGTAGGGATATGTTTTCGCATCCCAAACTAATACATTACACGTTCAAGTACGTGCATAACTACGATGTCGTAACATATTAGTGACACTTGACTCATTCAAACAGCTTGACCACTTCTACAAATATGATCTAATTGTATTATTTCTCCATTGATGTACAACATCCAATTCATCTGTATTTATTAAATACTGATATTTAATCGTATATTCGAATTTACTGAAATAGATAACTATCCTGAATATACCTGATGAGTTTGTTGTGTATCCAACTCATTACTATAAATACCCGTGTTGCAGTATGAATGTTCTCCTTAAAACTTCACACTCCTATCCACTTCAAGGCTAACACACCTCTGTTGATCTACGCACCAGCACGTACCACTGATCTTCTGATATGAACACACTCCCATACCCAAATCTGTATTTTAAATTAGTGATGACATAAGTCGAGACAATGCTATCGAGAACGTGAGACAAATGGAATACTCTACATATCTACAAAACTGAGAAGAAGATATATATCCTCGACTTGTTGATCTTCGCACCCCTATCCAGCTCCGAATACATATGCGCCAAAGCAGTAGCACCCCAAGCAAGTTGAGTGCATTCTTTCAGCTCACGTAAATGTAATAGGTATCTGCAAAAATAGATTAAGCGATATTTCTAAGAACACATTAATCATAGGATAAATTTAGGTTTGATTAGTAGTACATACATAGAGGTACCATATCTCTGTTGTTATCTACAAGAACGATGCATCCTATATGATAGAAAATAAGTGCTCTAAACACACGAGTCGCTTCCTGTTCGTCCTCAATAGCCAGCTGTGGATGTTCCTGACTAAAGAAGCAGTCGCGTATCCTTGACAGTTTCACTTTTCCTCTCTTTATCCGAGTGCGTATTACTCCTAACAAACTCAAGCATAGTGCATCCCATCCACCTGTCGAAGTATCTGGACTAGTGATAGTCTGACCATCAACTACTCTCAGCCTACTAATTAATCTCATGTCCTGTAAAGTAATGGTGGTTTTCCCAAATCGTAGGTGAAAAGTGTGTGTCTCAAGTCTCCAACGCTCCAGCAAACTAGTCATTAATGAAGGATCCATTTGTACTCTTCTTATGTTCACTACGCATGAGAAACCCGATACTTCTAACAATCATTCTATTACTACACTCTTCTTGTCAGATATGTTGTTTAGTAACTCATCATGTTCAACAAATCGAATCTATAAAATATTTTGAACAAAATATAAGTAACAGTTTTAATCAAACAGAAATTTCTAAAACTCATTTAGTTACTTACTGAGCTACTAGGTTGTGATGATCGATGCTCATTTTGCATATACAATACTGAGTTATCTACGAACCAGGAACTCTATCCATTTATGCCATCTACATTAATGATTAAAAATTTTATTAAAACATTAATTGTAAATTTATTTGTAAATGAAATATAAATTATGCAGTTAAAAGGTCCTTACAGATCCATGTACTCTATACATTTGTTCCTATGTACGGCGTGGACAACTTAATCTATTATGTCCTTCTTGCTTGTAGATTTTACATAATTTCAGTCATATGCACATTTCATCCATTTCATTTCTAATTCTTCCTTGTACAGATCGTACGACATTTCTCTTCCCGGTTATTGGAGGTAGCATAATAGTGGTGTTTTCTACTCCCCAATAATGTCTATCTGGGATAGGATGAAAGAAGAAGTTGTATGCCTGACGATAGTAATCACTGGAATAATACTGTGAGCATAGATCATAGTTGTCCATGTATGTATGCGTATGTGAAGCTGCAGCTATAACATGTAGACAAACATAGTGTTTCATCTGCATAAAATTGCACATGCATTCACTTTCTCGACCATTTAAGTTGACTTCATATGCATATCCATCATGATCGAAGACTTGAAATTGAGTTTGAAAATCTTTGTATGTGGCATGATCTTGCTTCCCTAGTTTGTTCTCTAACAACTCTTCGTATTTCTTGGTCAAATATGTCGTCATTCCCTCTGACTCCTCATGAAGATCATTGAAATAACCATTGATTCTAAGAAAAACGGTTAGAATCAAAGATATGATAGGTAAACCACGTGCTCCTCTAAAGGCTGTTAGCAATGTGAGCCCGGGGCGAACCATTCCTACAATAAATGTTATTGTAATAAATGATTTATCAATAAAAGTTATTGATTATTTTTCACTCCCTTTCTGAGAATGAATGAATGAATGCACTATAAAGTCTCTCTGTACAATAAGGGTTATGTACCATGAACAATTTGATGATCATACAAATGTTGATTCATTGATTGAATCATAGAGGCTGACGCTTGGATGAATATCTAAGGAGTTAGATAGAGGACTCATCAAGCATCATCAAATGATTGTTAAGTGATGATCTCCAGCCTGAGTAGGAGATGTCAATCCTTTCTCATCTGGCTGATATCTGATTGACCTCTTGATGCAGGTCCTCTGCATGGGAATAGTGATTCAGAGGTGTCAGATTAGTTGAGTCAATGAGTTGACTTAACGAGATCGAGATAGCCAAAGACCTATGTTGAATGCTGTCACAGCATAGGCATGCATCCTTTGACCAGAGACAGATGTGTTGCTATATGTCTGAGTGTGTACATTTGGCAGATCAATAGGTTGATGACCTAACCAAGGTCTATACATCGGCGAGCTGGTGTGCATGTAAGGACATATGAGTCGATCTCTTAAAGGGATCATACAGGTTCACTTGTGAACCGGAGGATATGAGCTCACTCATGAGGTTTTGGGACTGATCAAATTCCATGCATGGTCGTCATGCTTTGGAAGCATGACATGAATTTGAAGGTAAGATATATGCTTTGGGAAGGCATGTGATCTATACCAATTCCCAATGACCAAGATTGAGAAACTTAGTGATCAAACCCTGAAGATGACAGTGTAAATATGATCTATATCTTCATGATGATCATAGGTCCTCTGGTATGCAAGATGTACATGTGTTGGGAATACCCGAGGGTGATGTGATCATAAACGATTGTATAACCATGACGCTTCCATTCCGAGGGAGGGATGAAACATGTTTGGACTTTAGTGACTCCTCTCAGTAGGGAAGTGACCTAATCTTAGTTCATGCATTGGACATTGATCTGAATGAGATTCAGATGCAATGAGAAGATTAGATTTACGGTCTTGATTTAATTAAGCATCTATGAGAGGTCCATGAGATCTGGATTTGAGATGTGATCTCAATATCCAAGTCACTATACGTGGAACAATACAATCGTCATGTCCTTATCTCCAAGTATCTGCGGAAAAATCGCATTATTCTTGAACGGGTTGAAGAGTAATTCCATAGATCTAAGCATTAGAGAATTGATGATTAAACGTGATTTAATTTTCTTGATGTGTGTTGAAATTATCCAATATAATTAAATGTGATTTAATTATTGTGGATAAGAATAATGTGGATAGAAATATCCAATTATTCATAATATGTTATAAATGTGATTTATAATGTATTAGAGAGAGCTAATTATAATTTATATTTTTTGATTAATTATTAATGTGTATTGGATTCACATTGTATAGTTAATTGAAAATGTAAATTATATTTTGTTTTGGGTTGTTAATATGATTCACAAATTTCTAATGGCAAGATTGCAATATTCTCAAAATTAATTATGAATTATTTTTGAAGAATAAATCGCAACAAAAGTTGTTGGATTAAATAAAGGAGATTTCTATGGAGATATGCAATCTCATGAAATCTCATGAGATTGCTCCTACTTGCAATCAAGTGGACGACCACCATAACCAATATGGAAATTGGTGGCCGTTCACCATGATCCATGGGGAGGCAATCTCCATGTTGGAAATCTCCCTTTATTTGATTGGTTTAATTTAGGATTGATTAATATTTGATTTGTAAAATATATTTGATCTAAATTAAATTAATAGTTGTTGATTTTTACCAACAACAATCTTGCACATCTCTCTCTCTTCTCTCCCCACACGTCAACTCTCTCTCCCTCTCCCTTGTGGTCGTCCACCAAATCCTAGAGGAGAAAGCCATCGATGCCTTCGCCACTGCGCCACCACTTCGACGTTCTTTGGTTCTCCATCTTCTTGGAGTGTTACGCTCACGAAGAAGACGTTCGATCTCGTACAATGAGATTATGAGTTCATCGTGCATGGATCATCTTGTTGGATTGCGAGGATCACGTGGTTCATTCCCGTGCTCGCAAGCGTCTTCTCTGACAGTCGGACTTGAGACAGGAGGTCTCTTTTTGTAGAGACTCGATCACCCACTCTTAAAGAGGTAGTCCTATATACTTGATGTAGTTATAGGTGAAACGATCCGAGAATCGTTCTTGGATCATGTGGTTTCATCGCATGAAAATTTTTAAATTCTGCTGCATAGAACAACTAGTACGACTAGTCGTTCTTTGTCATATTCGATACGACGCTCACTCTTCCGTGATGCGCTTGAGCATAATAGCATATCCTTCAAAGGCACCGTTAAAACTTTCTATCTCCACAATCCACACTTTAAAAAAACAATTTGATGACCTAGAAATAGGGATTCGGATAAATGCTAACTGTAAGCCTAAGCTTTGCAGTTCCTTTTTTATAGGAACCAACAAAAGTTTGCCAATCAATTTCATGTAGTTTTCCTCCTGAAACTTTGATCAACTACTAATTGTTATCTCGGAATAGGGTCTCCTTATCCTATAATAAGTGTGATAAGACGGACATATCAACCATCATCTTTCATTCTAGAGATACTTATCAATGTTTTTAAATCGGATCGGATGTCAGACTGGAAATCTTACTGAAATGCTCGGATCAGGTTGAACCGTGTAATAAAATTGGTTCAACTGGATGATGACATCGCCATTATTTAAAATCGGATTAGACCGGACCGGTGAGAAAAGTAGTTGAACCAGCTAATCAAACCGAAATGAAATAAAATGTATATACTTAAATATACTTGAAATATAAATAAAATGCATGTATAATGTATATATTTCACACTATACATAAAATATTTTTTTCTATGTACCATCAAATGTCATATATATCATATGTACATATATATTATTTGGATTAGAAAATTCCATAAAAATTATAAAAATCTAAAAAATTCACCAAAAATAGTAAAAAAACTTATAAAATCTAAAAACATTTTTGTTTGAATTTTTGGACCCTTTTTTAGTGTTGAAATAATTTGTTGAAGTTGCTTGTATTTACCTTGTTCTTATTTTCTTTCATTATTAAAAATCCAAAAAAATATAAAATCAATTAAAAACCACCAAAAATACTTGTGTTTTCTTCTTTGACTAGTTCGTAGGCCGCAAGGCCAATTCGTGCTCCCTGAGTCCGACCCTGGGTGCTACACCAGGCTAATCTCATAGCCAGGGCCACTATTTTTGCTTATATTGATTTTATATATCTGTTTGGTGGTCTGATTTCTCTTTTTCTTGTTGACCTGAGCCCCGAGTGACTGAGGTCGCAATGAGCTTAGTGATTTATTTACCTTAGTCTATCGGACGACTCATCAGAATGGCACCATTACCGGGGAGCACGGCTTAGTAGTCATTTTTTATTTTTCCACGGTTTTTCCTTTTCGCGGCTTTCTGTAGATATTTTTGTATATATTTTATCTGACTTGTTTACATATAATAATCTGATCTGATCACTTTGTTTTGTTTCTTGTGAGGGCCCGAGGATTGAGACAGCTTCTTCGGAAGCCGACGCAACCGCGAGAGTCGGAGGCGGCTTCCTTCTCTACGAAGCCGCAGGAGAGCGCAAGGAGCCGAGCAGGAGTGCGGGAGCTGCGGAATAGCCGCGTGGATTAGCCGTAGATTAGGTTTAGTTTAGATTTATTTTCAGCAAACTATTTGTAATAATACAGGGATTTGGAAAGGACTTGGACACTTGACGGTTTTAGGGTCTGTTTCGCCGAGCACCGGTGTGCTCGGGGGACCTCATCGGTTTTTCGCGGTTTTACGCAGTTTTCGATCGTTTATTTACTACTTATCTGATTTACGTGGATTTCAGTCTCAGCTTAAGATTTTGTTTGATTGTGAAGTAATTATTTAGGATCCAAACACCTAACTGCCTGCATGTACCTATAGTTCGAATAATTGGATCTAAATAATTAATTCACAAGAAAAAGCTGGCTTATTAGAGCTCTGGTCCACATGCCTTGAGTAGTCACATACAGCACGTGCAGGATCCGTTGTGGCGGACACCGAGTGGCTCCCAAGATAGGACTCCGGACCTAGGCTCGAGTACCCGGCTACTGTTCTTTCGTGTAGAGATTGCTCTGCTAGGGACGGTTTTCCGCGTGCATCATATAGGTAGTTTATATTCTATCATTTGTTTTATGCGTGGATCACCCTGCATGTAGACTGTTGGAGTCAGGTACGCATCTCTTACTCTGCATGCATCATTGATTCTCGCACATCGGCTTTTTCGTCTTCTCCCCCTGTTTTGGACTTAAAATAATCAGGAGAATCAAAAAATTCGTTAGGCGTTGTTTGTTATTGAAAAACACCTAAAAAATCAAAACTATAAAATTAGGACTGCTAATCCAACTTGACCCTAAAAGACACTCCACTTAAAAAACTGTCTTGGGGAGAGCAACACCCTCATTGTCTGGTTTGCATGCGCGAGAGAGTGACCCGCACACTAGGCTAGAGCCATATTCGAGCCCCGATCAGAATACCGACCTTTTATACAGGACAATCTTTTTGGCGGATTGGATTCCAAACAGGTCACGTAACCGCTTTGCTATCTTGACTTGATCACCTAGTAAAAACTGACAAGATAATTGACCGAACTCTTACGGTCTTCAGCTCGCGTTGAGTAGGTGAATCCGGGATTTTGTTTGCTCATCATAGTTGTTTTTAGATCCCATCCGCCCGACTCGCCAGATCACGATGATGGGCAGGAGGTCCCTTAGGCAGCCTCTGGCTGCACCGCTTTTCAGCACTCCAGTCCATTCATCTAGGTCGGTTCGCGAGAGCCCAGACTCGCTCTCCGAGCCCGAGTTCGACTCTTCCCTGTTCCCTCTTGACCACCCTTCTACCACTCCTGAGACACGAGTGCCAGATGCGAGACAGCAGACTGATGATTTATCGGCACCTGAGTTTGGGTCTTTTGCCTTTGCAGAGACCATGGCCAGCAGCAGTGATGACCGCCCCGGAGGCCCCCGAGGAGAGCAGACATTTATCTTGGACCAGGGTGCGATTAACAACACCCTGATCGCCTCCCTAGAGACAGTGTAGCAGCAGTTGAGGGATCAGGGTGCATTCATGATAGAGATGAGGAGAGAGATGGAGCAGATGAGAGCAGACTGCGAGCAGCGCGGCCCAGGAGATGGACCGAGGATACCCGGTGATGTGGCAGCAGCCGCAGCAGCCACAGCAGCAGCGGCAGCCGCAACAACAACAGATCCGCCGAGATCGATGCGGGAGTTGCACAACCCCAGATCGACTTTGACGCATCGTTGGGTCGTACTACCAGCTATCGTGGGGGACTTCAAGTTCCCCCGAACACTCTTCAGCTTCTACCTCGGTTCCATGGGCTCGCCACTGAGGAGCCCGTCTTCATCTCCAGGAGTTCGAGATGATCTGCAGCACCATCCACGACCGAGCAGATTGCTTTTCCATGAACGTGGATACCATCAAGATGATTGCTTTTCCATTCTCCCTGGCAGACAGAGCAGCCAACTGGCTGAAGCACTTAGGGAGGTTTGTGTACACCTGGGAGCAGCTCCGTACCGAGTACTTGAACAAGTACTATCCACTCGGACGGACGAATGCAGCGAGGGCCCTGATCAGCAACTTCTCCTTGCTCCCCAACGAGCAGTTTCACGAGGCATGGGTGAGGTTTAGAGAGCTTACTGACAGATGCCCGAACCATGATATCTTGAAGCCAAACCTCGTTCAGAGCTTCTTTTGCAGGTTGACGCCAGAGCTGTAGGGCCTGGTGAACGTTTCTTGTGGCAGGTCCTACTTCGCCAAGGATCATGATCAGGTCTGGGCCATCTACGAGGACATGGCCGAGAACTATACAGTGATGTCCCAGACCAGACTCTACACTTAGGGACGCCCCCAGCCACAGACCGTGCAGTACCAGAGGATAGCACAGGTCGATGCCGGTCCTTCCACATCATCAGTGGCAGCCGTACAGGTCGAGTCCACAGCCGCCGACATGGACATTATCAGCGAGAAGCTGGACCTGATGGAGATTATAGAGAAGAAGCAGTGCCAGAGCATATCGCAGATGGATCAGATGGCACAGACGCTGAGTGACCTGAAGACACAGATCATGTGTCTCCAGGAGGCACAGACGGCTTCTCAGCCCCGTCTTCAGTCACGAGGAGATCCGAGTGACAGTGGCAGCTCGTCCCAGCGCTCCAGTTCCAGTCAGCCTAGACAGGTCCACCTTGTACAGGCGGAGCCGTACCAGCAGCCGCAACCTTACTACCAGTCACCACCATCCCCAGACACTCAGATGGTGGTTTACCAACCGGATCAGCCTCTGGCAGTACTCCCACCACTCTCCTACGAGCTTGAGTCATTGATGGACGTCAATGGGATTTGGCACGACTGACCCCAGCCCGATATCCAACGAGACCATCCCGGATTCCGTTGGTCGGCAGGAGGCGCTAGTTTCCAGCAACAGCCTTCAGGTCAGGGTGGCCAGTACGACCATCAGTGAGATCATCAGCAGCAGCAGCCCCCAGTGTACCACCAGCAACAGCAGTCATCTCAGTATGGTCCTCGTCCCTATCAGCAGGGACATTCTTGGAGGCATGATCAGCCTCAGCAGCAGTTTCATCCACAGCAGTACCCCTCTCACCCGCAGCACCAGCCACAGCAGCAGCCTCACTACCAGCGAGGCCACCCGTCGGGTTCTCATGGGTCATCCTATGAGAACCCAGCCTTAGACGATATAGCCCACCTCTTGACTGACCAACAGGCTACCTTTAGACGGGAGATGGATGAGTTCCGCTAGGAGGTGCGGGAGATCGTGAGAGGGAAGGCCGCCATCCCTGCCTAGATTGAGCTGAACCCGAACAACCTGAAGAGGAAATCTGAGAAGGTAGATTTCACAGAGTATGCCACTCCTAGTGATACATTTGGTGATATGTCTGCATATCTGTTTGATACTGATTTTGTTACACTTAGGAGCGGTAGGACGCCAGTAGGCGGCGCCTCATCTGAGCGACGTTCTCACGCTACTTCAGGAGCGCGGGGCGAGGAGTAGTGCGATACTGATGCTGCGAGAGATGTTTATGGTGGTGCTGATGCCACCATGGATGTTGATCCGCATGACGGTACTGAGGCCGTCACTTCACCAGACAGAGGAGGTGGTACTGATGCCACCACTTTGCCGAGCTGATGAACCTCAGTTTCATCATCTTTATTTCTTATAATTAACCCCCTTGCTTATTGTTTTGTCAATAATTCCCTGTTAATGTCATATAATTAACATAGTCCTAAATAAATTAAAAACCACAAAAAAATAACAAAGCAAAAATTCGTGGTATTTTTAGACTTAAAAATACCCTCAAAAATAGTTTGGGTCGTTGTTTGATTTCATTTCCAGTTTTGGTCAACATGAAACTTGTAGATCTCGTCAAGATCTACAACTTTCATGTTTTGAGTTTTCTCAAAATCGGCCATTTAAGCCCCCAAAAATCCAAAATTCCATCCAATAAATCTGATTGGGCCACGTGGCCGCCTCTGGGGGCGCCACGTGGCCCCATTCCTTCTTGCTGGATCCGCTACCACTCCTGGCCGTTAGATCTCCTCCTGAGATCCAACGGCCCTCATCTTTCCACGCCAGCTGCTCGCCCTCAACCGTCCGATCATCTTTTCCCTTAATCCGTACCGAACTTAAGCGCCTTAACCACATGACGCCACGTGGCATCCTGGGCATCCTTCGATCGCGCTCCAGACCGTCAATCGCCACCGCTCAATCCACCCCCTGTTTTCAACCGTTTGATCAAGTCCTCAGTCTCATCCAAACCGCCCGATGGCGCCTCGCTCTCGATTCGCCACGTGGCCGCTCCATCTGCCATCAATCGCTCCGTCCCTGATCCGATCCACACTGTCACTCCGCGCCTAAATGCCCGCCGTTGGATCCCCAGATCCAACGGCCAGGCGTTATCGTCAACCTCACGACACCCCTCTCTCACACGATCTCCACGCGCGAAGACCTCGCTCCCCCTTCCCATTTCTTCGCCCTCACCAGCCATCACCTTCACGTGCCAAGCACCCCACGACCTTCTCCGATCTTCCCTCTACCTCGCGCACCAGTCCACGAACCCAGTCATTCTCTCCACGCTCCCCATTTCCTCCTCAAACCCACGTCGCCCACCACCACTTCCGCCACCTTCAAACGTTAAATACACCGGCCCCACGCCCCTTCGCCGGTGTCCACCTTTACGTGGGAGGAGGCCCAGCCCTCCTCCGCCTCTCTGTGACAGAGAGGGGCGAGGGGATCGAGCGACGATGACTTCCCTCCCCGGTGTCGACCCGCCGCCAATCACGACGGCGTTGCGGTGCCCTCGGCCCGCTTGAGCTGCACGGACCGGCTGGCCGTGTCCAGCGAAGACCCGGGGCTCGATTAGAGCCCCATCCCAAGCCATCCGACCACCTCCGACCAGGTAAGTGATACCTCTTCCTCCTTAGATTTTTTTGTTTAAATTCGTTGATTTAATCAGGCCTCTCCGGCCGTTTTTACCCTC
The DNA here is from genome assembly GCA_037367405.1 of Ottelia alismoides. Taxonomy (NCBI): domain Eukaryota; kingdom Viridiplantae; phylum Streptophyta; class Magnoliopsida; order Alismatales; family Hydrocharitaceae; genus Ottelia; species Ottelia alismoides. The sequence continues at coordinate 125,100 of JAZKJV010008826.1, read as the reverse complement.
CATGGTCCATTCCCTTAGCTTCGCCTTCATCTACCCTTCACCGCGCACCACCTTCTCAGCTCCTCCATACCTCGTCGCTTCCGACCCATCTCCTCCGCCGCGAGGCGGAGGAGCTCCGAGCTCCTCCACATTCTTCACCCCGACGAGCTTCCATTTCACTCTCACTTCGCTCACGCACACACCCTTAGGCTTCGGCTACATGCTACTAACATTGCAGGTCGCTAAACACGCAACGGTCGGAGCCTCGCCGGAGCCCATTTCATGACTGTCGTCCTCGACATTAGAGCCCCGGCGACCAGAGCTGAGCTACCAGACACCTCGCCCGAGCTGCGAACTTCATCGTCAACCTTCCAGTAGCCTCGGGCGAGCACCACCGGGGTCAGGACAGAGCGGCGGAGGCGGGGGTCCTTCGCCGGAGCCCAGAATGCGTCGCCGGCCTTCGGCCGAGGGAGAAGAGCAGCCGCCGTTGGATGGTCCACCCCCGGTGACCATCCAACGGTCCAGATGGAACCGCAGATGAGCGACCAAATGACAGAGGTAAAGGTACTCAATAGGTCGTTGCGACCTCTATCACTCAGAGTCACTCAATCAAGAAAAAATCAGACCACTAGAACGAATAAAATCAATCAAGCACAAAATCAGCGGTCCAGCTATGATATTAACCTGGTATAGCACCCAGGGTCGAACACAAGGAGCACGGGTTGGCCAAAGGCCTACGAAGTAGTCAACAAATCAGAAAAACAGGGGAAACATTTTTTGGTGGTTTTTAATGATTTTTAATTTTTTTTTAGATTTTTTTTAATATAGAGAGAAAATAAGGAAAGCTAAAACAAGCACACTTCACAATTTATTTAATGCATCAAGAAGCCAGCAAAAATTCAGACAAAAATATTTTTATGTTTTTTATGTTTTTTAATGTTTTTGGTGAATTTTTGAGATTTTTCTGATATTTATTCTAATGTCTAAAAATCAAACAGTGAGATAAAAACAAGGTACTGTCCAGCCAGGACCAAAACCCAAAGATAAAATATCTAAGGATCTCAGAGGAACCTGGAGGTAATTTTCCTGTATACTAGAGAAAACAAGGAAAATTTGAGCACCAAAATTATTGTTTTTGGGTTTTTAGATTATTTATTATAATTTTTATGAGTTTTTAGGTGTTTTTGAATTATTAGGGTTTTTAAGCAATGAAAAATAGCCAAACTTGGCTAGAAAATCAAGCAATATACAAGAAACAGAACCTAATTTTTGTAGAATTTTTCAAAAAGTTTTTATATTTTTTTTTGATTTTCCAAGTTAAGCAGTGCCCGAAATAGCTGTTTTTGAATTTTTAAAAATAATAAATGAACTCAGAAATGTCCTCAAAAATTCTCAAAAATCCTACACCATGGCAGGAGCCATGTGTCAAATTTTCATCGAATTTGGAGGTGATTTGATATTTTATTCAAAAATCGAAAGGGGGCACTGTGCACAGGGACCAAAGTGCAAATACCCGAAACTCTGGGGGTCCAGGTGCAATTTTCCCAGCAAATCACGCACGTGGCGCGTGCCTGGGGCACTCAGGGACCTTCTGGTAATAAAAACCAAGTTCTTGGACCTTTTGGTAACTCGTACCAAAAAGTCCAGGGGCTTGGGCGCAAATAACCCACTAAAATCCGCACATGTTCAAATAAAATGCTCACAGGGGTAGAAATGCAAATACCACAAAGTATATATTCATTCAATAACCATCCAGAACTACAGGATAAGAGATGCAAATAACCCAACTAAACACGTGACGAAGCACGTGGGCTCACATACACAGGGGTATCAATGCAAATAAAGACAAGCACAAGGTCCGAGGTGCAATTTACCCTACGTAAATAAAACGACTAAAATATTTACAGGACTAGGATTAAAAACACAAACTACGAGGGGGTCCTAAGTAAATTACCCCTTATTTAACGTCGATGGCTGGATTCGCGCCACGTGGATGATCCAACGGTCTCGGACGGCGGGCGCTCTTCTTCTCTTCCGCACTTGGGCCAATCGACGGTGCAGAGGGGACCACGTGGGTGATCAAACGGCTCAGGTGCTGGGGCCTCTCTCCTCTGTGCCAACGGTCCGGATCAGCCCCCTCACGATGATCGACGGTAGCTACTCCTTGATGAATGGACGGCTGAGATGCGAACTGGAGCGGAGGGGGCTGATCTGACGGTGAAGGAGGATACTGGAAGAACACTCGGCCGGCGAGCTTCGCCGGCCTTGTGCGCGTGATGTAGACCTCCTCAGCTACCTCGGATGATCGGATAAGGTCCGCAATGGAGTCCCGCAGCTGGTGATGGCTTCAGATGACCCAGCCGAGCCCTGGAGGGGCTCCGGCGAGGTCGGCAGCGACGAGCTCCTGGTCTGAAAGTGAGGGGGGCTCAGATGCCCTCCTCTTGGCCTGCAAAGTGAACCAAAAGCTTCGCGGGTCGAGGGCAAAGTGCCTCGACCCGATGAAGCGGCGTGAGGGTGATCGATGCGTCGGGGCGGATGAGCTCCGGCGAGCGGAGGATGGTGGAGCCCGAATCCCAGCTCCGGGGCGAGCAAGGTTGAACGAATGGACGTAGAAGGTGCGTCGAGGGATGGCGAAGGTGAGCGTGGGTTCCGATGATCAAAACGATGCTCGATGTAGCCGGAATCAACGGAATATGTCGGAGATGCTAATTGGGGGTAACTCAAAATTAGGCTAATCAAGAAGGTTCTAAGGTTACCTGGGTGGAGCGGAAGACTGGGCTGGAGCTTAGCTAGCTCCCGGTCGTCACCTCGAAGGGCGTCAAGGCCTGAGGCTCGAGCTCCTGCAAGCGGCGGAGCACGGCGGCGCGAAGCTGCCGGATCGATGGTCGGGACACCCTCTCCTCACTGCAACAGGGGCAAACGTGAGCTGTCACCTCGGTGATTGATCTGGAGGTCACGGGAATGAAAGTGGCAAGCCAAAGATGGGAAATGAATGCGGCGGAGCTCAGGCTATATATGGGTGCAGGTCCGGGAAGAAGGGCTCGGGTCCGGCTCGATTGAGCACGGACCCCTAGACAAGATGTCGGGCGAGATTCCCGGATGCACGGGGAATGATTGGAGCGCGGGGTTTACGGGTTTGGATACCGGGTCGTGACGCAATAAATCGGGGAAGTCGGGTCGGGCGTCACGACCCGTGTGAAGTGGTCCACAGGGGGAGTTGACCGGGCGGTCAACAATCCCCGTGGACCAATGGGAGTCAGCCACATCAGAAATATTTGGAAATTAATTTAAAAGTAGAAAATGGCTGATTTAGCAAAAACTCAAAACATAAAAAATGTTTGTTTTAATTTTTTCTATTTTTTTGTGAATTTTAATTAATTTTTGGAAATCAAAATAAGGTATATACAATATATAGCCATATATAGGTATATGTACAATATAGGGTTTTTAATTTTGATTTTTAATTAGTTATTTTTATACAATTTTTATTCCTATTTTATATTTTATTTATTTATAGAATAAAATGAGGAATAAAAGGCTATTTTTATTTTATTTTTATTAATTATATACATAGGTAAAATAAATAGTTATGTACAACTATATACATGGCATATATACAATATGTTTTTGTATTTTAATTTTTGTTATTTTTTTATTTGATTCTTGTTGTGTTTCTTTTTATTTCTTTTATTTACAAAATATACCATAGAATATTCACAAAAAGTTTTGAAAATAAATACATTTATTTATAGGGTTAAATAAATAAAGGATGATGGTCTATGCACATGGTGAAAGGGCATTTTTGAATTTTTGATTTTTAAATTTTTATTTTGTTTTTAATAGTTTCTAACTATATACAAAATATGTACAAGCATATTTTTGGGTGAGGAAAATATAGTTTTATTTATTTACAACAATATATACACATGAGCTCCTATCTCCCTCTACTTTGGCTTTTATGCGGTCAGGCCCATGCTGAGCCCTCCCTTGGGTTAGGTTGCTCAATATTTATTCTAAATATTTCCCTCTTTTTCTTTTTACTCTTTATTCTTTTATTTTTGCACAAAAACATGCTAATTATATCTTTTTACTCAATGCATGCTTTTGGTAATTATTTGTATTTACACATATTTACATGTATTTTCAAAGGTTTTTGTAGCTAAAATAGAAGAATAAAGAGTGATGAATGGGTATTCATCACCCCCCTATGCTTAACTTTGCTAGTCCCTTAGCAAACACTTATTTGAAAAAGAAGTGAAAAAGAAAGAAAAAGAAAAAGAAAAAGGGGATGTACATGGATCAAGGTTGAATTATTAAACTTTCCTTCATTAAATTGAAATATGGAGCTCGATCAGATCTTTGGATTATTAATGTGTCGGAACCTTATTTAGACTTAAGCTTAAAACCCAACAGCCTCTAAGTTCCACCAATCTATGGACACGACTCCTTAATAAACCAGATCAGAACAAGTCTACATACACAAACTCTAATGACCATGAATCTTTCCATGCAGTGTAAGTGATATGTGGCTCCCCACCTCAGAAGTAACAAAGAAACAACCTCCCTCAACTGGTAACTCTAATGCCTCGGTCTAGCAACTCTTTCCTCGAGAAGCGGGGTATTCCCTTCTAAGTTCAAGTGCAACCGGCTCAAGAAGAGGGGGTAGAAGTATAGAGTTTTGGAAGCTCGGCCAGTGTAGCTAAGTCTCCCGCTGCAAGCTTCATGAGATGTAACATGGATACCATAAGCTTTGCTTTATTTGACTATGTACACTCCGGTGGGGTTATTAAATTTTCAATCCGACCCACCACTTTTTTGGAGTTCTTTTGCATTTTTGCATTTTTTTTTCAAAGACTTCTGTACAGCATATCTACATGGTGCAGCATATACAAGAAATTTCCTCTTGAGCCAGTAGACTATCCCTCTTTTGAAGCTTTATTGCAACCCGCAGCTTCTGTCTTTAGCCTTCATCACCACTAGACCAAGTTGAGGTGCACTTCCTTCACTAGAAGAAGAAGAGAGGTTCCGCCTAGAAGTACTACCCTCATATGCTACCCCAAGCCAAAGGAAACTGCCTCCTCACCTTCTCATCCATGGAGAGCCATGTGTAAAGTGCAGGTGCAAGTCAAGCCATTGTCTCTAAGAGTCATGCGTGTGTTGTTAAGTGTTCTACTTAAGCTCATCAAGATGACATATGCTCATAGCCTAGTGGACTCAAAGAATTAAGTCCTTATGGACCTGAAAAGCCTTAAACCTAAATCCTATAAGGTTCCTCTTAAAGTTAGGTGGATTAAGATCTTATTCAAGCTCCATTTCTCAATTTAATTCCAGGCTTAGTTTAAATGTCAACTCTCATCCAGGAAAAATTATATACATATATGTACACAAGATGCTATTTACAAATATTTACAATCATGCAAAATTTTTGAAAAATGTTTTGAAATCATGGATGATGATGATGCATGAAGTGCAAGTTTTGCAAAAAGATATTTACAAACATTTACACAAGATTTTTGCAAACTTTTGATTTTTCAAAACATTTTGGAAAAATTTTGTACTATATACATAATTTTGATACAAAAATAGTTACACAAACTTTATACAAAAGATTTTTGAAATCATTTTTACAAAAATACTTTGTACACTAGCTATGTATGTGCAAAGATACAAGAGGTTTATGTACATGAAAAAATTTTAAATTTTTGTGATTTTTAGCCATTTTATTTATTAACACACTCACACAAAGTACGAGTTATGGCTAAAGTATATATGAAATATACACACACCCCCCCATACTTAGCTCGAACTATGTCCTCAGAGTGATCAAGAGCGATGAAGAAGACATAACTCGTGCTTAGTAAAAGGGAAGTGAAAAGGAATGGCTAAGTACAGGAACGAATGAATGAATAGAATGAGAGGAACTCAGTGGTTTCCCCCTATACTTAGGATTAACTAATCCTAAGTATAGCAAGCTGTACATGAAGGGAAATCCGAGTGAAGAAGATACAGAGTCTGCTCCCCCTATACTTAGGGTAAAATATCCCTAAGTATAGGCAGCAAAACAAGAGCAAACCGACTGAAAAGAATACTCGCAGGTCCGACATCCCCCCTATACTTAGGGTAAAGTACACCCTAAGTATAGCATAATCATAAGATAAGAAAAGGGATGTGGGACTAAAGAATAGAATGATATGGACAACTGGATCTATACAGGCGGAAGAACAGTGAAAATCAGGCGTGAGATGCAAAAGATGTGAGTCAAGAGACCACATCTCACGCAAAATGAATAGGGGCAACAATAACATCCCGCGGCTCATGATCTAGAAATGGCTTGAGCCGCTGGCCGTTCACTCGAAAGGTGCTCTCAGAAGACAACTCAGATATATCAATACTACCATTGTCGTGCACCTTTCTGACGAGAAAAGGTCCCTTCCATTTGCTCTGTAGCTTCCCTGGAAATAATCTAAGCCTCGCATCAAACAGCCATACTCTCTGTCCAATCTCAAAATGCTTGTGGCTGATATGAGAATCATGCCACTCCTTCACTTTTTCCTTATAATGTAGGCTGCTTGAGAAAGCTGCATCTCTAAGCTCCTCCAGGGCAGCTAACTCTGCCCTCCTCTGGTCTCCAATACCATCTGGATCCATAAGAATATCTGTAACTGCCCAAAGTGACTTGTGCCTCAGCTCAACAGGTAGATGGCATGGCTTGCCATAAACGAGGCGAAAGGGAGATGTACCCAATGGAGTCTTGAAAGACGTCCGATATGCCCACAAGACCGAGTCCAAAAGCTGTGACCAATTCTTTCGGTCAGGGCGGACGACTTTCTGCAAAATATTCTTAATCTCCCTATTCGACACCTCAGCTAGACCATTCGTCTGTGGATGGTAAGGTGTGGCAACACGATGGTCTATACTGAACTCGCTAGCAAGGGCCTTCACCTGGTCGTTGATGAAATGAGACCCCCCATCAGAAATAAGAACTCGTGGAACCCCGAACCGCGTGATGATATGCTTCCTCAAAAATCTGCAAACTGACCTCGCATCAGCGGCTCGGGCGGGGATAGCCTCAACCCAATGACTAACATAATCTACGGCCAACAGAATGTACTCAAACCCCTGACTCTTAGGGAATGGACCCATGAAATCGATGCCCCATGCGTCAAAAACCTCACAGAAGTGAATGGGCTGCATCGGCATCATATCACGCTGTCCACAAGTGCCCATCCTCTGACAGTCAGTACACCTCTTCACGAACTCATCAGAGTCCTTGAAGAGGGTAGGCCACCACAAGCCGGATTGGAGCACTTTCTGTGCCGTCCTCCTCCCAGAATGATGTCCTCCTGCCTCAAACTTGTGGCAGTAAGTGAGGACGCTATGGTGTTCCTCCTGAGGAATACACCGCCGCCAGACGCTATCCCCTCCTTCGTGGTAAAGGGTGGGATCCTCCCAGTGGTAGGACTTGGCCCTCGCAAGGAAGGTCTCAAGCCTCTGCCTGGGCCAATCTTGTGGGACTTTCCCTGCAACGAGAAAGTTCACAATATCGGCATACCACGGGAGTGAGGCGATAGCAAGGATCGCCTCATCTGGGAAGGTATCACGAATAGGATCAATCTGCTCAGAATCCTCAGGCTGCTCTAATCGGGAGAGATGATCCGCCACCACATTCTTGACTCCAGGCTTATCCTTAATCTCAATATCGAACTCCTGGAGTAGAAGGATCCATCTAGTCAATCTGGCCTTGGCATCCTTCTTTGCCATGAGGTACCTGATGGCGGTATGATCTGTAAACAAAGTCACTCTAGATCCAATGATATATGATCTGAACTTATCTAGGGCAAACACTACTGCTAGCATCTCCTTCTCTGTGACCGTATAATTCCGCTGGGCGGAATCCAATGTGCGGCTAGCATAGTGTATGGCAAATGGAACTCCATCCCTCCTCTGTCCCAGCACTGCCCCCACGGCAAAATCGGAGGCGTCCGTCATGATCTCGAATGGGAGAGACCAATCAGGCGGCTGGAGAACAGGAGCCTCTATAACATGCTGCTGGAGAGTCGCAAAAGACGAGAGACACTTGTCATCTACAAGGAACTCGGTGTCTTTCGTCAAGAGGTCAGTCAACGGTCGGGAAATCTTGCTGAAATCCTGAATAAATCTCCTATAAAATCCAACATGCCCCAGGAATGACCGTAACTGCCTCAGATTGGACGGCGGTGTGAGTTTTCTAATGACATCCACCTTGGCCGGATCAACCTCCATGCCCCTGTTGGAGATGATGTGGCCAAGCACCGTCCCTTGAGTCACCATGAAGTGACTCTTCTCCCAAGATAGAACCAAATGGAACTCGATACATCGCTGGAGTACCCGGTCTAGGCAGTCAAGACAAGAATCGAATCCGTTGCCGTAGACCGAGAAATCGTCCATGAAGACCTCCAAACACTCCCCTACCATGTCCGAAAAGATCGACAGCATGCACCTCTGAAAAGTCGCAGGGGCATTGCATAGCCCAAATGGCATGCGTCGAAAAGCATATGTGCCGAAGGGACAGGTAAAGGTGGTCTTCTCCTGATCCTCAGGAGCGATGGCCACCTGGTTGTAGCTCGAGTACCCATCCAGGAAACAATAATGGCTCTTCCCTGCCAGTCTCTCAATGATCTGGTCAATAAAAGGCAGGGGGAAATGGTCTTTCTTGGTGGCCTGGTTGAGTCTCCTGTAGTCAACACAGACCCTCCAAGAGGTGGGTACTCGTGTAGCGATCTCCTCTCCCGACTCACTGATCACAGTCGTGATGCCCGTCTTCTTGGGCACCACATGCAAGGGGCTGACCCACTTGGAGTCGGAAATGGGATAAATAAAATCTGCGCTCCACCATTTAGATATTTCTTTCATCACGACCTCTCTCAAGTTGGGGTTCAGTAGCCGCTGGAACTCACGCGACGGCTTCGCCCCCTCCTCAAGATAGATATGGTGGGAGCACACTGCTGGACTAATCCCATGGAGATCCGCTACGCTCCATCCGATCGCCTTGCGGTTCTTTTCAAGAACCCCCATCAGACGGGATTCTTGCTCTCCAGTCAACTCGGCTGAGATGATGACTGGGTACATCTCTGGATCGCCCGCAAGGAATCGATACTTCAGCGAAGTAGGGAGCGGCTTTCGCTCTGGAATGCTGGGTGCTGGCAAATCTGGCTATGGAAGGAACTGAGTGAAAGCTGCTAACTCTGCCAAATCTGCCTGGGAAAGTGAAAGCGTACTCTCGCAAACTGGATCGGGAGAAGGCTGCTCAACTGCACTGTCTCTGCTCGGCTCTGCATCTACCTCCTCCTCATCTCTAGGCTCAGATGGACTCAAGTCTGGCATCTGATCATAGCAATCGGCCCAATCAGACTCTGAATCCGAGGGATCTGTATCATCCGCGGTGGCATCAGTACCACCGAACAACAAGGTGGCCTCAGCACCACCATCACTGAACATCGTGTCGCGATCGAGGACCGGCTCTGCTGCCTCTATGGTATCCTGAACCAGGTCTGTGCTATCCAGACTCTCCTCTGTTATCGTCTCTGCATCAGCTGTATCTGAAAGTGAGAGGTTGGTCTGTGTCTCAAGATCTGCCCAAGCTGCCTCATCATCTGTGATCACAAAATCGCAGTCCTGGTGGATGTCTGGCTCTGCATCTGCCAGCTGCTCTGAATCGGTACTCGCATCTGAGCGGGCTCTGAGTCTGGCTCTGTAGTCCTCGACCGTCTCTATTTGTATACTCTCGCCCTCGACGCGAAAGTACACCTTCCCGCTATCATGATTAGTCACCGCCTTGGCTGTGGCCAAGAACGGACGACCAAGGATGATGGGGGTATCGGCCACTGATTCAGGGATCTCCATGTCCAACACTACGAAGTCCACAGGGAATTTCAGGCCCTGAATCGTGACGATAACGTCTCGCAATAACCCCTTCGGCCTCTTGACAGATCGATCAGCGAACTGAAGGACTGTCCTGCTCTGTCGAAGAGTGCCCAACTCGAAGCGGTCGAGAAGGGCTGCCGGAAGAAGGTTAATCGACGATCCGCTATCTAGGAGAGTACGGTCGAACCTCTGCTCACTAATCTAGCATCTGACATACGGGGCCCCTGAATCTGGCCTCTTGGCTGGCAGTCGGTTCTGGATCGCGAAGCACGTGGCTTTCGTCAGCACATGTATCTCTGAAATGTGGTTCCTCCTCCTCCTCCTGACTGTAGTCCTCTCTCTCAACGAACGCTGGAGCAGGGGGATGTGCTGCAAAGCCTCCTGGAGGGTCAGCTGGATGTGGAATCGATCAATCATGCTCTGGCTGAACTCCTCAAGCTCTCTCTTTTTGGGATTTTCTGTTTTCTTCCCCTTCCCCATCTGAAGGGCTCTAGGGAAGGGGATCACTGGGTCCTTCTCAGATGAAGGACTAGGAAAAGGTCTAAGAGGTTCAAGAACCGGATCCACACATACATCATGCACCACAGTGGGACCAGAAGAAAGTAAACCTTTTCCTTTATTCATAACAGAGTTCTGAGATACATGAGCATGAGGAAAAACAAAATCTCTGTCTGTACAAACACCGGTGGCCTCAGTACCACCACGGGCTGGCTGCTCTGCTGCTGCTGCTGGTAGACGTCGTGCGGCCTCAGTACCGCTGGCTGGCTCGGCTGAATGGGTGGCATCAGTACCACCTCCTCGAACTGGTGAAGCGGCGGCCTCAGTACCGTCGGTGGGATCAGCATCCTTGGTGCCATCAGTACCACCGTCATCAACTGGAGCGGCCTCAGTACCGCTCTCCTCCTCCTCATGTGGCACCTCTGGAGTGTCCTCGTGGTGAAGCTCAGATGAGGCGCCGCCGCCTGCTGGGGTCCTACCGCTCCTAAGTGTGACAAAATCAGCATCAAATAGATCCGAAGATGTATCATCAAATGGGTCACTAGGAGTGGCTAACTCAGTATGTACTACCTGCTCAGATTTCCTCTTGAGATTGTTCGGATTCGGCTTGATCTGTGCTGGTATGGCGGCCTTCCCTCTCACCAGGTCCCGCATCTCCTGGCGGAACTCGTCCATCTCCCGTCTGAATGTAGCCTGCTGGTCCGTGAGGAGGCGGGCGATGTCATCCAAGGCGGGGCTCTCGTGGGAGCCCGACGGGTGGCCTCTCTGTGGGTGAGGCTGCTGGAACTGCTGTGATGGGTAAGAGGGGTAGGATGGAGGCTGCTGCTGGTATCCCTGGTGAGCCTGCTGCTCACGTCTCCAAGACTGTCCCTGCTGCTGATAGGGACGAGGACCGTAGGATGACTGCTGCTGATGTGCTGGGGGTTGTTGCTGCGGCTGGTGCTGGTCTCTCTGCTGGGAGTACTGCCCTCCCTGTCCTGACGGCTGCTGCTGGGGCTGGGCACCACCACTCCCCCACCTGAATCCGGGGTGGTCTCGTTGGATCCCAGGCTGGGGGCGGTCATACCAAATCCCGTTGACATCCATCTGCGGCTCTGCATCGAATGGGTCTGGAGGCAGTACTGCCAGAGGCTGATCCGGCTGGTAGACCACCATCTGCATCTCTGGAGATGGTGGTGACTGGTAGGTGGGCTGCGGCTGCTGGTACGGCTCCGCCTGTACAAGGTGAACCTGTCTAGGCTGCTGTGAAGAGCTGGAGCGCTGGGACGAGCTGCTGCTGCCGCCGGTATCGCCTCGCGACAGAAGACGGGGCTGTGAAGCCGTCTGTGTCTCCTGAAGACACATGAGCTGGGTCTTCATGTCGCTCAGAATGCTCCATCTGCGTGATACTCTGGCACTGCTTCTTCTCGATCAGCTCCATGCGGTCCAACTTCTCGCTAATGATACCCATGTCCGCAGCGGATGACTCTGCCTGTGCTGCTGCGACTGCGGACGAACTGGATGGACCTGCATCTACCCGTGCTATCCGCTGGTACTGCACGGGTCCTGGCTGATGTGGCCGGGTCTTCTGAGTATAGAGCCTGGTCTGAGACATCACCATATAGTTCTCGGACATCTCCTCGTAGATGGCCCAGACCTGCTCATGGTCCTTGGCAAAGTAGGACCCGCCGCAAGAAGCGTTCACCAGACCCTGAAGCTCTGACGTCAACCCGCTGAAAAAGCTCTGAACTAGGTTCGGCTTGGATATGTCGTGGTGCGGGCATCTGTCTAGGAGCTCTCGAAACCTCTCCCAAGCTTCGTGGAACTGCTCGTTGGGGAACATGGAGAAGTTGCTGATCAGGGCCCTCGCTGCTAATTACGTCACAAGCACCAAAAATTCCTACGGCTAGGGGCTCGATCAAAACCGCGTAAACACCGGAAAGGCAGTAAAAAAGGTAAAGAAAGCCGCGCGAAAACCGCGAAAAACCGCTAAGGTTCTAAAGGGTCCCCCAAGCACACCGGTGCTCGGCGAAACAGACCCGCTACGGTAGAAGTCCAAACAGTCCAAGAGTGTACCTGTATTATTACAACAATAATAAAATATCCCTAAACTATCCTTACCCACTCGACTCTCTCTCTCTCGCTCTCTCCTGCGGCTTTGTGAAGAAAGAAGCCGCCTCCGCTTCGCTCGGGTGCTCCGGCGCTCCTAGGAATGCCGCCCTCGCTCGTCGGGCCCTCGCAAGAAAAAGAAAGAAAAGTGGTCAGTCCAAAAATTATTCAAAAATATCAGAAAAATATATATATACAAAAATCTGTGCAAAAAGCCGTGAAAATCAAAAACCGCGGAAAAATCTAAAAGTGACTACTAAGCCGTGCTCCCCGGCAACGGCGCCATTCTGATGAGTGACCAAATGACAGAGGTAAAGGTACTCAATAGGTCGTTGCGACCTCTATCACTCAGAGTCACTCAATCAAGAAAAAATCAGACCACTAGAACGAATAAAATCAATCAAGCACAAAATCAGCGGTCCAGCTATGATATTAACCTGGTATAGCACACAGGGTCGAACACAAGGAGCACGGGTTGGCCAAAGGCCTACGAAGTAGTCAACAAATCAGAAAAACAGGGGAAACATTTTTTGGTGGTTTTTAATGATTTTTAATTTTTTTTTAGATTTTTTTTAATATAGAGAGAAAATAAGGAAAGCTAAAACAAGCACACTTCACAATTTATTTAATGCATCAAGAAGCCAGAAAAAATTCAGACAAAAATATTTTTATGTTTTTTATGTTTTTTAATGTTTTTGGTGAATTTTTGAGATTTTTCTGATATTTATTCTAATGGCTAAAAATCAAACAGTGAGATAAAAACAAGGTACTATCCAGCCAGGACCAAAACCCAAAGATAAAATATCTAAGGATCTCAGAGGAACTTGGAGGTAATTTTCCTGTATACTAGAGAAAACAAGGAAAGTTTGAGCACCAAAATTATTGTTTTTGGGTTTTTAGATTATTTATTATAATTTTTATGAGTGTTTAGGTATTTTTGAATTTTTAGGGTTTTTAAGCAATGAAAAATAGCCAAACTTGGCTAGAAAATCAAGCAATACACAAGAAACAGAACCTAATTTTTGTAGAATTTTTCAAAAAGTTTTTATATTTTTTTTTGATTTTCCAAGTTAAGCAGTGCCCGAAATAGCTGTTTTTGAATTTTTAAAAATAATAAATGAACTCAGAAATGTCCTCAAAAATTCTCAAAAATCCTACACCATGGCAGGAGCCATGTGTCAAATTTTCATCGAATTTGGAGGTGATTTGATATTTTATTCAAAAATCGAAAGGGGGCACTGTGCACAGGGACCAAAGTGCAAATACCCGAAACTCTGGGGGTCCAGGTGCAATTTTCCCAGCAAATCACGCACGTGGCGCGTGCCTGGGGCACTCAGGGACCTTCTGGTAATAAAAACCAAGTTCTTGGACCTTTTGGTAACTCGTACCAAAAAGTCCAGGGGCTTGGGCGCAAATAACCCACTAAAATCCGCACATGTTCAAATAAAATGCTCACAGGGGTAGAAATGCAAATACCACAAAGTATATATTCATTCAATAACCATCCAGAACTACAGGATAAGAGATGCAAATAACCCAACTAAACACGTGACGAAGCACGTGGGCTCACATACACAGGGGTATCAATGCAAATAAAGACAAGCACAAGGTCCGAGGTGCAATTTACCCTACGTAAATAAAACGACTAAAATATTTACAGGACTAGGATTAAAAACACAAACTACGAGGGGGTCCTAAGTAAATTACCCCTTATTTAACGTCGATGGCTGGATTCGCGCCACGTGGATGATCCAACGGTCTCGGACGGCGGGCGCTCTTCTTCTCTTCCGCACTTGGGCCAATCGACGGTGCAGAGGGGGCCACGTGGGTGATCAAATGGCTCAGGTGCTGGGGCCTCTCTCCTCTGTGCCAACGGTCCGGATCAGCCCCCTCACGATGATCGACGGTAGCTACTCCTTGATGAATGGACGGCTGAGATGCGAACTGGAGCGGAGGGGGCTGATCTGACGGTGAAGGAGGATACTGGAAGAACACTCGGCCGGCGAGCTTCGCCGGCCTTGTGCGCGTGATGTAGACCTCCTCAGCTGCCTCGGATGATCGGATAAGGTCCGCAATGGAGTCCCGCAGCTGGTGATGGCTTCAGATGACCCAGCCGAGCCCTGAAGGGGCTCCGGCGAGGTCGGCGGCGACGAGCTCCTGGTCTGAAAGTGAGGGGGGCTCAGATGCCCTCCTCTTGGCCTGCAAAGTGAACCAAAAGCTTCGCGGGTCGAGGGCAAAGTGCCTCGACCCGATGAAGCGGCGTGAGGGTGATCGATGCGTCGGGGCGGATGAGCTCCGGCGAGCGGAGGATGGTGGAGCCCGAATCCCAGCTCCGGGGCGAGCTGGGTTGAACGAATGGGCGTAGAAGGTGCGTCGAGGGATGGCGAAGGTGAGCGTGGGTTCCGATGATCAAAACGATGCTCGATGTAGCCGGAATCAACGGAATATGTCGGAGATGCTAATTGGGGGTAACTCAAAATTAGGCTAATCAAGAAGGTTCTAAGGTTACCTGGGTGGAGCGGAAGACTGGGCTGGAGCATAGCTAGCTCCCGGTCGTCGCCTCGAAGGGCGTCAAGGCCTGAGGCTCGAGCTCCTGCAAGCGGCGGAGCACGGCGGCGCGAAGCTGCCGGATCGATGGTCGGGACACCCTCTCCTCACTGCAACAGGGGCAAACGCGAGCTGTCACCTCGGTGATTGCTCTGGAGGTCACGGGAATGAAAGTGGCGAGCCAAAGATGGGAAATGAATGCGGCGGAGCTCAGGCTATATATGGGTGCAGGTCCGGGAAGAAGGGCTCGGGTCCGGCTCGATTGAGCACGGACCCCTAGGCAAGATGTCGGGCGAGATTCCCGGATGCACGGGGAATGATTGGAGCGCGGGGTTTACGGGTTTGGATACCGGGTCGTGACGCAATAAATCGGGGAAGTCGGGTCGGGCGTCACGACCCGTGTGAAGTGGTCCACAGGGGGGAGTTGACCGGGCGGTCAACAATCCCCGTGGACCAATGGGAGTCATCCACATCAGAAATATTTGGAAATTAATTTAAAAGTAGAAAATGGCTGATTTAGCAAAAACTCAAAACATAAAAAATGTTTGTTTTAATTTTTTCTATTTTTTTGTGAATTTTAATTAATTTTTGGAAATCAAAATAAGGTATATACAATATATAGCCATATATAGGTATATGTACAATATAGGGTTTTTAATTTTGATTTTTAATTAGTTATTTTTATACAATTTTTATTCCTATTTTATATTTTATTTATTTATAGAATAAAATGAGGAATAAAAGGCTATTTTTATTTTATTTTTATTAATTATATACATAGGTAAAATAAATAGTTATGTACAACTATATACATGGCATATATACAATATGTTTTTGTATTTTAATTTTTGTTATTTTTTTATTTGATTTTTGTTGTGTTTCTTTTTATTTCTTTTATTTACAAAATATACCATAGAATATTCACAAAAAGTTTTGAAAATAAATACATTTATTTATAGGGTTAAATAAATAAAGGATGATGGTCTATGCACATGGTGAAAGGGCATTTTTGAATTTTTGAATTTTTAATTTTTATTTTGTTTTTAATAGTTTCTAACTATATACAAAATATGTACAAGCATATTTTTGGGTGAGGAAAATATAGTTTTATTTATTTACAACAATATATACACATGAGCTCCTATCTCCCTCTACTTTGGCTTTTATGCGGTCAGGCCCATGCTGAGCCCTCCCTTGGGTTCGGTTGCTCAATATTTATTCTAAATATTTCCCTCTTTTTCTTTTTACTCTTTATTCTTTTATTTTTGCACAAAAACATGCTAATTATATCTTTTTACTCAATGCATGCTTTTGGTAATTATTTGTATTTACACATATTTACATGTATTTGCAAAGGTTTTTGTAGCTAAAATAGAAGAATAAAGAGTGATGAATGGGTATTCATCAACCGCGTCATCGCCTTCAGCAGCCCTTGGATCATCACGATCCAAGGGTCGACATTCAGCCATGTGTCTTCATCCAGAGCTCTCCCGAGCCTAGCGACCTAGCCCCAGGCTTGGACGCTCCCGAGCCTCCATCGAGCCTGCTAGAGCTTCGGACCACCCGAGCCTAGCCGAAGCAGCAACCAAGCCTCTGCCGAGCCTCCTTCCGAGCCTAGATAGCACGTGCCTCGCACGTGCTACTCTGGGTAAATTGCAGAGCTGCCCTTAAACTTCTCCAAATTTGCAAAAAGGTCCCCGCGCTTATGGTTAATTTACAAGGAAGGCCTCAGATCTTATTTTATTTATTTTTTAGTCCTTCCCAGGGACCTTTTTGTAGTTATCATTTCATGTTTTCTTGCATTTATGCCCCTGTCTTCTTTTATGCCTATCTTGAGCTATATAGCTCCAATCGAGTTGATTTCAGTTTCATTTTGAAGCTCTTCTCATCCTCTTTATTATGGCTGGCTTTAAGTTTGAATTTGACCCTATGAACTGTGGTGTATTATCTTAGCATCTAAGTGTCCTGTTTTATTTGTTGGCCCTGCCTACTTGCTTAATGAGTGTAGAATGCTTCTTAATGTTAACTCAGTTTAACTCGCAATTTTTTTATGGCTCAAGTGACTATAATTTTGGGGCATATCATTCGCTTTGCATGACATTTATTTGCATAAAAAAATGTTTAAAAAATGCATGTTTAATTTTAATGCATTGTTGTGTCTCTGCATGTTTTGACCTATATGCTTTAATTCAACACTTAATTAAATACACTTAAATCTGATTAATACGAGAGAGGCTCGTGTCCCTGAGTTCGACCTTGGTTTCTTGCCAAGTAAAATAAACAACGATCATCTCATTTTGATTTATTATCGCATAACTTTAAATGACTTGATCTTTTGACGACCAAAATCGGCTCGACTGCTACGACATTTCCAAGTGCTAATTTAGCATTCTTAAAGGGCCGATTTTGCGAGTCGTCAAATGGCGCCGTTGCCGGGGACACAGCTCGTTTCTTATATTTTTGGATTTTTGTTTGTTTAATTTAGTGTTTCTTTTTATAGGTCAAATGATCATATACTTTGCATATAAAATTTTTTCTTCCTTATTTGATATCTAACTATTGTTTTGTGGCAGGGCCCTTGATGGATCAAGGAGGCGAGGAGCAGGATACTCCCCGCTGCGAGGAGCCGCAGAAGCATGCTTGGAGTCGATAAGAAAGAAAAGAAAAAAAAATGTGTGTCGCATTTTATTTTTGCTTATAATAAACTCGTCTTTTACAGCGGTCTTTGATCGAAGACTCGCGATTGTAATCGAACGATTATGGTTGTGTGGGGATCGTCCCCACTTGAGTGTCGACCTAGGATAGGCACGCGGCTCTACGAGCTCATTTTATTTTTTATGTGCTTGATCGTAGGTAGGACACACTAAATGATAGACGCACATAATCTCGCATCACGTAGCTAAAAATTAATGAAGATTAATCACCGCTAATAGATGCATGATTAGGTGCGGCTTTTTCGACTTGCATACATGTTGGATTTGGTTTTCAAAACAGCCCCCATTTTTTACGTGTTTTTGTCAAATCACTGCATGATTTCTCACTTAGCCTAGATCGCGGTTTCTTCGAATACATGTTTTTCTCGGCTTTCATTTCCTAGCTTGATCACCTAGGATTAATGGAAAATGGAATAAACGGTAGACGATGACTTCTTGATTTTGTGCTAACCATAATTCAGTGATAACCTAAAATAAAATTGGGACTGTTAATTGCAAGTCAATCAAAAATGGAGTAAAATTCGGTTTTGGGAGAGCAATACCCTCGCGTACGCAATGATTTTCACTTCACATCTTTTCTTTGCGTAAAAATCAAATGTTTTATCACCAATAAAATAGACAAGATAATAAACCAACTTTGGTTGGTTTCATGTGTGAGTTGGTGAAACTAAGGGTTTGCTTGCTTGATTGAGCTTGTATGATGCGACACGTACCCCAAAACCGAAGACACTCCATTTCATCTCCGAAGATTCAACCGCTCATTTGTACATATATCCTTCTTCTTCGTTCACCTTGGGTCTCTTCCAACATCAATTTCCATCTTTATACTTAGGCTAATCTCAGCCTAAGTATAGGGGGGATCCAAGTCCCTGTGATTTCTCTACTCATCTTTTCTTGCCTTTAAACTTAGGTTATTTCTAACCTAAGTATAGGGGGAGCACCTCTTAGCTCCCATATATTTCTCTGTACTTAAATGGACCTATGGACTCGTATCATTTAGTGCTATGAGGACATAGCAAAGTTTAAGGATAGGGGGGTGTACCGTATATACAATTTACTTTAGCTAATATCTGAAAAATTTGAAAAAATTAAAACTTTTTGGCTAAAGTAAAATTCTTTGGACTAAGAGAACTCAAATGATTTCACGGCTTTTCTACACTATGTTACACTATTTAGATAAAAAATAGTTTCGAAAATGATTTGAAAAATGAGTTTTTCTGGTTTTGAAAAATCTTTTTGAAAAATGTTTTTCTTTTATTTGTGTGACATGGTTTTGAAAATCTTTTATCAAGGAAAGTTGAGTTTAACCTGTGTTTTTAACTTTAAAAACTAAAATCCATAAAAATGAGCAAAATTAAAATAAAAAATATATATAATAAAAAAATGTTTTTGAATGAAGAAGTTGGATTAAAACCTCTACTCTTACACTTTCACCCAGGATCTGAAGTGTTCAAGGAAGCTTGATTTATGAGGTCTTTGAGATTTGCGGTTAACCAGCCTTAGCCATCAGGGTCATAGACTTAATCATCCACATTCCCTTAGATCTCTAGATTTGCATGCTATATTCCATGCTTAGTCTCAGACAAAGAGAATATGATCAGCACATCACATGCACGACTGCGATTTTGATTGAGATGAGTTGATTTTTCACCTGAGGGATTGGGATGAGGAAGTCAAGTTTTGATGTGATCTAATGATGCTCGAGGATGGGATAAAATCAATGAAGGCTTCATGAAACCTGAGTGTCAGCATCTTTAGCCAGTATGAGAACATGGTTCTTATACTATCTCTTGACATTTACCTAAGTGCCTGGGTGTGATATAAATAAAAAAAATTGTTGATCAGTGTGCGCCAACTCTTGGTAAAAGCAGCGGAGCTAGCCACAAATTATACAAGTCAATGAAATTCAAAGAAAAGCTCTCATTCACAAAGTTACATATCAAAGAGCTTCCACCAAAGGCGAGCGCTCCCAACCATTTCAAAGTGTCCACTTGGACCACCGCTATTAGGACCAGGAGTCGGGCTTGCACCAAAAAAGGGCTCTGCATCGTAAATGCTACAAGTCTGGGTGTCGAAGGTATGATAGGTACTCAAAAGAGACACACCCCGGTGTACTCCCAGAAAAACAAGTGCAGACGGCTCCAACTTCTCTTGACGGACGCACTGATTAACACCAAAAAAAATGTGTTGCGTAAACGGTACTAGAGAGAATCCTTGTTCCAATGAGAGGGAGAGAAGAATTGACACAAACCCATGCCCTCCATTTCTGGCCTACCATCTACATTTTCTAAGTCTGACAACTAAAGAGACGGTGGACTGAATGCAAGAATTGATTGATTCCCTAGTGTTGAGGATTGGGTCCTTAGGAGATTTTCTCAGACCAAGTTTTTGGGTGAAGACTTGACTCTACTCTCGAAATTGCAGTCAACACTAAACTCATATCCTTTAGTTTATATGTACATCAGAGAGAGTCTAGAGAAGTAGAGGAATTGGAAACCTCTTGATTAAGGCTGGGTTGAACTCTAAAATTTTGGATCTCTGAAACCGAGTCGACTTGATCAGATTGGATCCTGTATTCACATGCACAAGGGGGTTAATCCAACTTAGTCATTCTTTTTGATGCTCGAGGACGAGCATAGTTTAAGTATAGGGGGGTGATGAACCTCAGTTTCATCATCTTTATTTCTTATAATTAACCCCCTTGCTTATTGTTTTGTCAATAATTCCCTGTTAATGTCATATAATTAACAGAGTCCTAAATAAATTAAAAACCACAAAAAAATAACAAAGCAAAAATTCGTGGTATTTTTAGACTTAAAAATACCCTCAAAAATAGTTCGGGTCCTTGTTTGATTTCATTTCCAGTTTTGGTCAACATGAAACTTGTAGATCTCGTCAAGATCTACAACTTTTATGTTTTGAGTTTTCTCAAAATCGGCCATTTAAGCCCCCAAAAATCCAAAATTCCATCCAATAAATCTGATTGGGCCACGTGGCCGCCTCTGGGGGCGCCACTTGGCCCCATTCCTTCTTGCTGGATCCGCTACCACTCCTGGCCGTTAGATCTCCTCCTGAGATCCAACGGCCCTCATCTTTCCACGCCAGCTGCTCGCCCTCAACCGTCCGATCATCTTTTCCCTTAATCCGTACCGAACTTAAGCGCCTTAACCACATGACGCCACGTGGCATCCTGGGCGTCCTTCGATCGCGCTCCAGACCGTCAATCGCCACCGCTAAATCCACCCCCTGTTTTCAACCGCTTGATCAAGTCCTCAGTCTCATCCAAACCGCCCGATGGCGCCTCGCTCTCGATTCGCCACGTGGCCGCTCCATCTACCATCTATCGCTCCGTCCCTGATCCGATCCACACCGTCACTCCGCGCCTAAATGCCCGCCGTTGGATCCCCAGATCCAACGGCCAGGCGTTATCGTCAACCTCACGACACCCCTCTCTCACACGATCTCCACACGCGAAGACCTCGCTCCCCCTTCCCATTTCTTCGCCCTCACCAGCCATCACCTTCACGTGCCAGGCACCCCACGACCTTCTCCGATCTTCCCTCTACCTCGCGCACCAGTCCACGAACCCAGTCATTCTCTCCACGCTCCCCATTTCCTCCTCAAACCCACGTCGCCCACCACCACTTCCGCCACCTTCAAACGTTAAATACACCGGCCCCACGCCCCTTCGTCGATGTCCACCTTTACGTGGGAGGAGGCCCAGCCCTCCTCCGCCTCTCTGTGACAGAGAGGGGCGAGGGGATCGAGCGACGACGACTTCCCTCCTCGGTGTCAACCCGCCGCCAATCACGACGGCGTTGCGGTGCCCTCGGCCCGCTTGAGCTGCACGGACCGGCTGGCCGTGTCCAGCGAAGACCCGGGGCTCGATTAGAGCCCCATCCCAAGCCATCCGACCACCTCCGACCAGGTAAGTGATACCTCTTCCTCCTTAGATTTTTCGTTTAAATTCGTTGATTTAATCAGGCCTCTCCGGCCGTTTTTACCCTCCATGGTCCATTCCCTTAGCTTCGCCTTCATCTCCCCTTCACCGCGCACCACCTTCTCAGCTCCTCCATACCTCGTCGCTTCCGACCCATCTCCTCCGCCATGAGGCGGAGGAGCTCCGAGCTCCTCCACATTCTTCACCCCGACGAGCTTCCATTTCACTCTCACTTCGCTCACGCACACACCATTAGGCTTCGGCTACATGCTACTAACATTGCAGGTCGCTAAACGCGCAACGGTTGGAGCCTCGCCGGAGCCCATTTCGTGACTGTCGTCCTCGACATTAGAGCCCCGGCGACCAGAGCTGAGCTACCAGACACCTCGCCCGAGCTGCGAACTTCATCGTCAACCTTCCAGTAGCCTCGGGCGAGCACCACCGGGGTCAGGACAGAGCGGCGGAGGCGGGGGTCCTTCGCTGGAGCCCAGAATGCGCCGCCAGCCTTCGGCCGAGGGAGAAGAGCAGCCGCCGTTGGATGGTCCACCCCCGGTGACCATCCAACGGTCCAGATGGAACCGCGTCATCGCCTTCAGCAGCCCTTGGATCATCACGATCCAAGGGCCGACATTCAGCCACGTGTCTTCATCCAGAGCTCTCCCGAGCCTAGCAACCTAGCCCCAGGCTTGGATGCTCCCGAGCCTCCATCGAGCCTGCTAGAGCTTCGGACCACCCGAGCCTAGCCGAAGCAGCAACCAAGCCTCTGCCGAGCCTCCTTCCGAGCCTAGATAGCACGTGTCTCGCACGTGCTACTCTGGGTAAATTGCAGAGCTGCCCTTAAACTTCTCCAAATTTGCAAAAAGGTCCCCGCGCTTATGGTTAATTTACAGGGAAGGCCTCAGATCTTATTTTATTTATTTTTTAGTCCTTCCCAGGGACCTTTCTGTAGTTATCATTTCATGTTTTCTTGCATTTATGCCCCTGTCTTCTTTTATGCCTATCTTGAGCTATATAGCTCCAATCGAGTTGATTTCAGTTTCATTTTGAAGCTCTTCTCATCCTCTTTATTATGGCTGGCTTTAAGTTTAAATTTGACACTATGAACTGTGGTGTATTATCTTAGCATCTAAGTGTCCTGTTTTATTTGTTGGCCCTGCCTACTTGCTTAATGAGTGTAGAATGCTTCTTAATGTTAACTCAGTTTAACTCGCAATTTTTTTATGGCTCAAGTGACTATAATTTTGGGGCATATCATTCGCTTTGCATGACATTTATTTGCATAAAAAAATGTTTAAAAAATGCATGTTTAATTTTAATGCATTGTTGTGTCTCTGCATGTTTTGACCTATATGCTTTAATTCAACACTTAATTAAATACACTTAAATTCGATTAATACGAGAGAGGCTCGTGTCCCTGAGTTCGACCTTGGTTTCTTGCCAAGTAAAATAAATAACGATCATCTCATTTTGATTTATTATCGCATAACTTTAAATGACTTGATCTTTTAACGACCAAAATCGGCTCGACTGCTACGACATTTCCAACCAAGGCCTCCTGGAGAGTCAGCTGGATGTGGAATCTGTCGATCATCTGCTGGTTGAACTCTACCTGATGGTTCTTTTTCTGATTTTCTTTTTTCTGCCCCTTACCCAAATGGAGTGCTCTACGGAAGGGGACTACAGGGTCCTTCTCGGATGAAGGACTAGGAAAGGGTCTCGGCTGCTCAAGCACGGCAGAATCCACACATACATCATACACCACAGGTGGATCAGAAGAAAATAAACCCTTTCCTTTATTGCCGGATAAGTCCTGAGATACAAGAATAGATGGAAAGACTATAAGACTAGCAGAAGTAGAAACAGTGGCATCAGCACCACCCTCGGCAGGTCGACTTGCAGCATCAATACCGCGAGCACATCCCTCTGCTCCAGAGATCACTCAGAGACAGGACCACAGTTAGGAGGAAGAGGAGGAACCAGTCGGAGATCCATGTGCTTACCCGGGCCACGTGTTTCGCGATTCAGAACTGTCTACCGGCCAAGAGGCCAGATTCAGGAGCCCCGTATGTCAGATGCCATATCAGTGAGCAGAGGTTCGACCGCACTCTATTAGACAGCGGTTCTTCAATCAACCTACTTCCGGCAGCCCTTCTCGACTTCTTCGAGTTGGGCACTCTACGACAGAGCAGGACAGTCCTTCCGTTTGCGGATCGATCTGTCAAGAAGCCGAAGGGGTTGCTGAAGGACGTTGTCGTCACGATTCAGGGCCTGCAATTCCCCGTGGACTTCGTTGTGTTGGACATGGAGATCCATGAGTCTGTGACCGATACCCCCATCATTCTAGGTCGCCGGTTCTTGGCCACAGCCAAGGCAGTGACTAACCATGATAGCGGGAAGATATACTTTCGCGTCGAGGGTGAGAGTGTACAAATAGAGACGGTCGAAGATATCAGAGCCAGAGATTCAGCTTAGTCAGAGCCGAGCACAGATTCAGAGCAGATGACAGATGCATGGCCAGACATCCACCAGGACTGCGATTTTGTGATCACAGATGACGAGGCAGTTTGGGCAGATCCAGACGCACTGGCCATCCTCTCACCTTCAGAGACCGCTGATACAGAGACGCCAGCAGAGGATAGCTTGGAGAGCGCATTCCTGGTCCAGGATACTTTTCTGTCGGCAGATTCGGTTCTCGACCGTGAGATAGAGTTGTTTTGTGATGATGATACAGATCCCTCGGAGTCAGATGTTGATTGGACAGAGTTTGATGATCATATTCCTTGTCTGACTTCCACTGAGCCTGCAGTTAGGGAGGAGGTAGATGCCATGTAGAGCAGAGATAGTCCAGCAGAGCAGCCTTCTCCAGATACCGATTGTGAGCGAAAGTTTCCATTCTCCCATGCAGATTTGGCAGCATTCACTCAGAGCTTTCAGAGGCCATATCCGCCAGCACCTACTTGTCTAGAGCTGAAGCCACTACCTGTGTCACTGAAGTATAGGTTCCTTGTGGGTGAGCATGAGATGTACCCAGTCTTTATCTCCGCTGATTTGACTGGAGAGCAAGAATCCCGTCTGATGGGGGTTCTTGAAAAGAATCGCAAGGCGATAGGATGGAGCGTAGAAGATCTCCAGGGGATCAGTCCGGCTCTGTGCTCTCACCACATCTATCTCGAGGATGAGGCAAAGCCGTCGCGTGAGTTCCAGCGGCGGCTGAAACCGAATCTGAGAGAGGTTGTCATGAAGGAGATCTCGAAGTGGTGGAGCACCGATTTTATCTATCCCATCTCTGACTCCAAGTGGATCAGTCCGTTGCATGTGGTGCCTAAGAAGACGGACATCACTACTTTTGTCACGAAATCCGAAGAGGAGATCTCTACCCGGGTACCCACATCTTGGCGGGTCTACGTAGATTACAGACGACTCAACCAGGCCACCAAGAAGGATCATTTCCCCCTGCCCTTTATTGATCAGTCATTGAGAGACTGGCAGGGAAGAGCCATTACTGTTTTCTGGATGGGTACTCCGACTACAATCAGGTGGCCATCGCGCCCGAGGACCAGGATAAGACCACCTTCACCTGTCCCTTTGGGACATATGCCTTTAGACACATGCCATTTGGGCTATGCAACGCCCCTGTGACATTTCAGAGATGCATGCTGTCTATCTTTTCGGACATGGTGGGGGAGTGCTTGGAGGTCTTCATGGATGACTTCTCGGTCTACGGCGACGGATTCGACTCCTGTCTTGACTGCCTAGACCGAGTCCTTTAGCGATGCATTGAGGTTCACCTTGTGTTGTCTTGGGAGAAGAGTCACTTCATGGTGACTCAAGGGACGGTGCTTGGCCATATCATCTCCAACAGGGGCATGGAGTTTGATCTGGCCAAGGTTGATGTCAATAGAAAACTCGCACCATCGTCCAACCTGCGGCAGTTATGGTCTTTTTTGGGGCACGTCGGTTTCTACCGACGATTCATTCATGATTTCAGAAGGATTGCCCGACCGTTGACTGATCTGCTGACGAAAGACACCGAGTTCCTTGTAGATGATAAGTGTCTATCGTCATTTGAGACTCTCAAGAGCTGTGTCATAGAGGCTCCTGTTCTCCAGCCACCCGATTGGTCTCTCCCATTCGAGATCATGACGGACGCCTCCGATTTTACCGTGGGGGCCGTGCTGGGACAGAGGAGGGATGGATTCCCATTCGCTATTCACTATGCTAGCCGTACATTGGATGTTGCGCAGCGGAACTACACTGTCACTAAGAAGGAGATGCTAGCCATAGTTTTTGCCCTAGATAAGTTCAGATCTTACATCATTGGATCTAGAGTGACCATATACACTGATCATACCGCCATCAGGTACCTCATGGCAAAGAAGGATGCCAAAGCTAGATTGACCAGATGGATCCTTCTACTCTAGGAGTTTGATATAGAGATTAAGGATAAGCCTGGAGTCAAGAATGTGGTGGCGGATCATCTCTCCCGATTGGAGTATCTTGATAATTCTGAGGAGATTGACCCTATTTGTGAGACCTTCCCAGATGAGGCGATCCTTGCTATCGCCTCGCTCCCATGGTATGCTGATATTGTGAACTATCTTGTCGCCAAGAAAATTCCACAAGATTGGCCCAGGCAGAAACTTGAGACCTTCCTCGTGAAGGCCAAGTTTTACCATTGGGAGGATCCCGTCCTTTACCATGAGGGAGGGGATAGTATCTGGCGTCGGTGCATTCCTCATGAGGAGCACCACAACGTCCTTACTTACTGCCACAAGCTTGAGGCAGGAGGACATTACTCAGGGAGGAGAACGACACAGAAAGTGCTCCAATCCTTCCTATAGTGGCCTACTCTCTTCAAGGACTCTGATGAGTTCGTGAAGAGGTGTACTGACTATCAGAGGATGGGCACTTGTGGACAGCGTGATATGATGCCGATGCAGCCCTTTCACTTCTGTGAGGTTTTTGATGCATGGGGCATCGATTTCATGGGTCCATTCCCTAGGAGTCAGGGATTTGAGTACATTATGTTGGCCGTGGATTATGTGAATCGTTGGGTTGAGGCCATCCCCGCCCGAACCGTAGATGCTAGGACTATTTGCAGGTTTTTGAGGAAGAATATCATTTCACAGTTCGGGGTACCTCGAGTGTTGATATCAGACGGGGGGTCTCATTTCGTCAACGACAAGGTAAAGGTCCTTGCTAGCGAGTTCAGCATAGACCATCGAGTTGCCACTCCATACCACCCTCAGAGGAATGGTCTTGCTGAAGTGTCGAACAGGGAGATCAAGATTATATTGCAGAAAGTCGTCCGTCCTGACCGAAAGGATTGGTCACAGCTTTTGGACTCGGTCTTGTGGGTATATCGGACGTCTTTGAAGACTCCTTTGGGTACATCTCCCTTTCACCTCGTTTATGGTAAGTCGTGCCATTTACCTGTTGACCCTGAGACATAGGTCGCTTTGGGCAGTCACTGATATACTTTTGGATCCAGAGAGTGTAGGAGATCAGAGGAGGGCAGAGTTAGCAGCCCTGGAGGAGCTTCGTGATACCGCCTTTTCAAACGGCCTACATTATAAGGAGAGAGTGAAGGAGTGGCATGATTCTCATATCAGCCACAAGCAGTTTCAACCAGGACAGAGAGTATGGATGATTGATGCTAGGCTTAGATTATTTCCAGGGAAGCTGCAGAGCAAATGGAAGGGACCTTATCTGGTTAGAAAGGTGCATGACAACGGGAGAATGGATATATCTGAGTTGTCTTCTGATGCTACCTTTTGAGTGAACGGCCAGCGGCTCAAGCCATATCTAGATCATGAGCCGCGGGTCGTTGATGTTGCCCCTATTCACTTTGCGTGAGATGTGGTCTCTTGACTCACATCCATTGCATCTCACGCCTGATTATCACTGTTCTTCCGACCTGTATAGATCCAGTTGTCCATATCACTCTATTCTTTAGTCCTACATCCAGTCTCTCATCTTATGATTTTGCTATACTTAGGGTGTACTTTACCCTAAGTATAGGGGGGATGTAGGACTCTCGGGTATTCTTTTGATTCTTTCTACCCCTGTGTTGCTCCCTATATTTAGGGATATTTCACCCTAAGTATAGGGGGTAGACACTGTACATCCTTCACTTGGATTTCCCTTTATGTACAGCTTGCTATACTTAGGATTACTTGATCCTAAGTATAGGGGGAAACACCGAGTTCTCTTCATTCTATTCTTTGATTCATCTTTGTATATAACCATTCCTTTTCACTTCCCTATACTAAGCACGAGTTATGTCTTCTTCATCGCTCTTGATCACTCTGAAGACATCGTTCGAACTAAATATAGGGGGGGTGTATATATTTCATATATACTTTAGCCATAACTCGTACTTTGTGTGAGTATGTTAATAAATAAAAATGGCTAAAATCCAAAAATCCATAAAATTTTAAAAAAAATCCTTGTATATAAAATTCATTTTGCACATACCTATTTATTTATCAAATTATTTTTGTACAAATGATTATAAAATCTTTTTGTGTGAATAGATTGTAAATATTTTCATAGTACAAACTTTTTGTAAAATGTTTTGAAAACAAAAGTTTGCAAAAACCTTGTGTAAATATTTGTAAATATTTTGCAAAACTTCGCATTCATGCATACATCCATGTTTTCAAACATTTTTCAAAAATTTTGCCATTTGTAAACATTTGTAAATTGCATATTTGTGTAAATAGCATCTTTGTAAATACTTGCACAGTTTTTCCAAATCATAGTTGACATTTAAACTAGCCTGGAATTAAATTGACAAATGGAGCTTGGTTAAGACCTTAATCCACCTAACAATAAGAGGAACCTTAGAGGGCTTAGGACTAAGACTTTTCAGGTCCTTTGGGACTTAATTCTTTGAGTCCACTAGGCTATGAGCACATGTCATCTTGATGAGCCTAAGTAGAGCACTTAACGACACATGCATGACTCTCAGAGACAATGGCTTTACTTGCACCAGCACCTTACACATAGCTCTCCACGGATGAGGTGGTAAGGAGGTAGTTTCCTTTGGCTTGGGGTAGCATATGAGGGTAGTACTTCTAAGCGGAACTTCTCTTCTTCTTCTAGTGAAGGAAGTGCGTCTCAACTTGGTCTGGTGGTTATGAAGTCTAAAGACAGAAGCCGTGGGTTGCAATAAAGCTTCAAAAGAGGGATAGTCTACTGGCTCAAGAGGAAAAACTCCTTGTATATATATGCTGCACCATGTAGATATGCTGTACAGATGCACAAAAAATGAGCAAAAAGAAAAGAACCCAAAAAAATGGTGGGTCGGATTGAAAAATTTAATAATCCTACCGGAGTGTATATAGTCAAATAAAGCAAAAGCTTATGGTATACATGTTTCATCTCATGAAGCCTGCAACGGGAGACTCAGCTACACTGGTTAGAGCTCCCAAGGATACATGGCTACACTGGCCATGGTCCATTCTCCTCTTCCCCCTCTTCTTGAGCTGGTTGCACTTGAACTTAGCAGGGAATACCCCACTTCTCGAGGAAAGAGTTGCTAGACCAAGGCATTAGAGTTACCAGGTTGAGGGAGGTTGTTTCTTTGTTACTTCTGAGGTGGGGAGCTACATATCACTTACACCGTACAAGGAAAGATTCATGGTCATTAGATTTTGTGTATGTAGACTTGTTCTGATCTGGTTTATTGAGGAGTCTTTCCCATAGATTGGTACTTAGAGGCTGTTAAGTTTTAAGCTTAAGTTCAAATAAGGTTCTGACAAATTAATAATCCAAAGATCTCATCGAGCTCCATATTTCAATTTAATGAACGCAAGTTTAATAATCAGCATTGATCCATGTATTTTCTCCTCTTTTTCTTTTTCTTTTTCACTTATTTTTCAAATAAGTGTTTGCTAAGGGACTAGCAAAGTTAAGTATAGGGGGTGATGAATACCCATTCATCACTCTTTATTCTTTTATTTTAGCTACAAAACCTATGCAAAACACATGTAGATAAGTGTAAATAGCGATAATTATCATCTTGCATGCATTGTGTAAATATGCATATTTAGCATGTTTTTGTGCATAAATAAAAGAATGAAGAAATAAAAGAAAAAGAAGGAGATATTTAGAATAAATATTGAGCGACCTAATCCCAAGGGAGGGCTCAGCATGGGCCTGACCGCAAAAGAACCAAAGTAGAGGAAGATAGGGAAGCTCATGTGTTTGTACATACACCTATAATAAATAAAAATTATTTTCCTCTTATTCAAAATAAAATGGATGTGTATTATTGTGTATATATTTGTAAATATAAAATCAAAATAAAAATGGAAAAACAAAAACAAAAATAAAATTCACTTCATCATTGTATATAAACCATGTACATAGAACCACTCACATATTTATTATCACCTTGTAAATAAATAATTAAAATTCAATAAAAATATGTACACATTCCACAGTCCATGGTGTAAATAAATAAAATAAAAATTAGAAAAATGAAAATAAAATAAAAAGAAATAAAATAAAAATCAAAGTCCACCTTGTATATATACCATGTATATATGGAAATAAAAGTATTTATTTCACCTTTGTAAATAATTAATAAAAATAAAATAAAAATACCCCTTTATTCCAAATTTTATCTTATAAATAAATAAAATGTAAAATTGGAATAATTTGTATAAAAATAAATAATTAAAAATAAAAAACATATGTATATACCTGTATATAATAATAATATTTTGTAAATACCTAAATTATATTTCAAAAAAATAAATAAATATCACTAAAAAATAATTTGAAAATAAATAAACATTTTTCATGTTTTGAGTTTTTCGAAAATAAGTCATTTATTATTTTTAAATGAATTTCTAAATATATTAAAAATGGAATAATTTGATTGGTCCACGGGGGATTGTTGATCCCCGGTCAACTCTCCCCCTGGACCGGTCCACTCGGATCTGTGCCATCGACCCGACTTCGCTTATTTTTATAAACCAGATCTGAGACCTAAATAATCAAACCCCGGGTCCTAATCATAGTAGATATATCCGAGATCCACGCCCGGTGGTTTTTCCTCGGGATCCGAGCTCCGACAACACACCCAACCTTCTTCTTCTTGGACCCCTAGCTGTATAAAGCTCCAACTTCGATCGCCAATTCACTCCATCTTTGGTGCTACTCCATCATCCCAGGACCTCAATCCCCTTCCTCTGAGTGACAGCAGTGCGAGGGTGGTGTCGAAGAGAGGAGAGGAGCCCTCCGCCACTGATCCGGCGTCATCTGACCGCAGTGCGCCGCCGTGAGCTGCGCCCGAGCCTTGGGTTGTCGACGGCCCTTGAGGCGATGACCAGAGCTTCCAGAGCTCATCCACAGTCGACCACATTCACCAGGTAGACCCGATTCTTCCTATCTCTCTTGAATTTTCGATTTCCCCCAATTTGCTCCGATCATCCATTTCATCGATTACTCCCACTCCGATCATCATTCCGACCTTCCGATTCGTCCCACATCTTCGCCATACTCCTCTCCATCTGCTACGCCTTTCCATCCAACCTAGTTTGCCCAGGAACTGGGAGTCCACCCTCCTCCGTCGTCGCCTCGCCGGAGGGTGTCGCCCCGATGCACACCTCCACCCATTCCACCTCTCACCGGGTCGAGGCAGTTTTCCCTCGACCCAGGAGTCTTCTCGTGCTATTTTGCAGGGCCAAGGAGACCCATCTGAGGGTCTGAACATCTAGGCACAGAGCTCCAGCTCCGCCTTCGTCACCGGCGTTCCTTGGAGCTCCCCGGCCTCATCGGAGGGGCTCAGTAGCTGCGGAGGACCTGAGCGATTCTATTCCACATCCCAGCAGCAGCAGCGGAGATCCAGCGCGCCCGTGGTGCTCCGGCGAAGTTCGTCGGAGCTGTGTTCTTCCAGGATCCTCCTCTAACGTCCGATCATCCCCGACGACTCAGATTCGATCACAGCCATCCATTTAAAGGGACCCAGCCACTGTCAGATCTTCGAGGGTTGATCAGGACCGTCCGAGCCAGAGAAGGGGTGCCCCTGATCCATCACCGTCAGATCTTCCACGTGGCACCGCCTCAGCCTGCCGATAATAAGGGGTAATTTACCCGTAGGCCCCTCTGGTTTTTGCATTTCTTATTTAGTCATGTAAATATTAGGTATAATGTTTTTATTTTGGTTAAGTTGCACCTAAGACCTGAACCTTTCTTGTATTTGCATTTTCATTCCTGTTTGTGTGAGATACGTGCTTCGTCACGTGGTTTTTGGAGAAATTGCATTGTATGGGCTGATGTTTTTATGTGTTACTGAATGAAACATATGTTCTGATATTTGCATCCATAAACTTGTGAATGATTTTATTCAACATGTGCTGCATTCCTTGGGTAATTTGCAACTTCTTCCCTGGGCTTTTAGCACGTGTTGCTAATAAGCCCTTGGAAGTAAGTTTTCTTACATTTAGGTCCCTCAGTGCCCAGAACACGTGCAGCGTGCGTGCGTTCTTGGAGTTTTTGCATGAGGAACCCCCAATTTTCTTGTCGTGTTACTGTTTTACCCTTGCAACTTGTTTTTATTACGTTTAGGTCCCTGTGCACTGTGAGCCTTTGTCTGATTTAAATAAAATATCAAATTTAACCCAAATTGCGTGAAACTTGGACACGTGGTTCCTGCCACTGTGTAAAAATTTTCCTAATTTTTGGGTACATTTTTTAGGCTTTTTAGTATTTTTAAAAATTTAAAAATCGTTGTATTTGTGTTTATCCAGATTAGAAAACCATAAAAAATATAAAACTCTTCTAAAAATTCTAAAAAATTAGGATTTGTAATTTTATTGTGTTTGATTTTCTATGCAAGTTTGGCTATTTTTGGACATTGAAAAACCTTAAAAATTAAAAAACCCTTAAAAACTCATAAAAAATCTAAAAAATTATCGAAAATCCAAAAAATCATAAATTCTTTTGCTGAATTTTCTTTGTTATTTGTAGTTTTCATAAAAATTACCTCTAGTCTGTGATAGGACCATTTGATATTTTTCATGGCCCTTTGAAGCCTGGCTGGACAATACCTCACTATTTCTGCCTTCTTTCATTTTTAGAAAATTCCATAAAAATTATAAAAATCTCAAAAATTCACCAAAAATAGTAAAAAAACTTATAATATCTAAAAACATTTTTGTTTGAATTTTTGGACCCTTTTTGAGTGTTGAAATAATTGGTTGAAGTTGCTTGTATTTACCTTGTTCTTATTTTCCTTCATTATTAAAAATCCCAAAAAATATAAAATCAATTAAAAACCATCAAAAATACTTGTGTTTTCTTCCTTGACTACTTCGTAGGCCGCAAGGTCAATTCGTGCACCCTGAGTCTGACCCTGTGTGCTACACCAGGCTAATCTCATAGCTAGGGCCACTATTTTTGCTTTTATTGATTTTATATCTCTGTTTGGTGGTCTGATTTCTCTTTTTCTTGTTGAGCTGAGGCCCAAGTGACTG
Organism: Ottelia alismoides; assembly: GCA_037367405.1. Lineage (NCBI taxonomy): Eukaryota > Viridiplantae > Streptophyta > Magnoliopsida > Alismatales > Hydrocharitaceae > Ottelia > Ottelia alismoides. Next base: position 91,942 of record JAZKJV010008826.1, on the reverse strand, counting down.
AGGTCGCAACGACCTTAGTGATTTATTTACCTTAGTCTATCGGGCGGCTCATCAATAATCATATAGAGGGGGTTAGCTTTATGTAAATCTTTTAGTAGATACTGCTATTTATTTTTAATGCTTGATTTTTGAATTGAAATCGATCATCAACCAACATTATTTTAGGGGTTTTCCATGTTAAGATAATTTCTCCTGCATATGTGGTTAATTTTCTATCGAAATTTGTTTTTATGATTGTGATTATTACAAATTTTAAGGCATTGTTCAAAATCTACTTATTTAATCGAGACCAAACTCGTGTTCAGGTTCCGTTCATTTATTTTCGAATCTAATCTGAATCGAATTTTTAGCGAACCGAATCTGAACGAATGTCGAACCTGAAATTTTTTTGACAGTCCTATCTGTAAGACAAAGATATTTCCTTGAGCATTTATATATGTCCATTTGGTTGTAGAGGCAATAGATGAAAGATACAAATTAGAAACAAAGATCAAATAGGGAAAATGTTAGATGACACCCCTATATTTGACACTCAATGTTGACAGATGAATAACATTTTCAAACGATTTATATTTGTCAGGATAAACAATGCATGTTGTAGCGCATACGTTCAAATTTACACTGAATAATACATTCTCCACTATATTATTTTGTGTTTTCCATGTGAAAAAGCACATTTAATTATTTAAAACAGAAAGAGATATAAAGGGTAGATGGGGATTTGCTCTCGAATTGAACAAATTGTCCAAAGGAAAACTAAACAAAAACAAGCGTCTAGAGTGCAAGGCGTGAAAAATAGATAAAAAAATTAAACCAACAAAAGAAAAACAACAGTCATTATGTTTGGGTTTTATCACTCATTCCTTTCTTAGCTTCTGCAATATCTGTTAATATACGAAGGATCTAGAATTCTCCACTTCGATCTTGCTAAGAGCAAGCTTCGCCCAGATCCTTCGACATTGAACAAACAAAAAATAGATGATCAATGTCCTTAATACCTTCAATGCAAAGTTAGCATGAATCACTAGCTTTAGGGAATAATCTGACCTCTCGTGCACCCGTCATGATCTACTCACTACCTAGAAGTCATATGAATACTAATTATGCATCGATTTCCAATAAAGGGTTTAATTTTTCGAATGTAACAAATGGAGGCTTAAACTTTTTTTATCTCAAATACATGCCTCCATAAACTTATGTGACCCTCATATAACGACTTTAAACCCGAAAGTTGAAAGTTTAGACCTTCTCTGTTACATTTGAAAATCGAAACCCTCAATTGAAAACCAACCTATGATTGAGGTCAATTTTTGTAATTTACCCTATTTATTTTTAATTCAATAATTTCTAACACGTTCTGTTTAAGAGGAATATTAAACCTAAAAAATCAAACACTCATTAATAATCCAAGGGAGAATAACATCAGTAAAGGTACAATATACTTAAAAAAAAATAAAAAAAATATTGTTTTAAAGACTGAGATATGTGAATTTGTATCACTACCAGTATAGAATCTACGAGGAAAATACTGTAAAATAAAAATAATACGTCGATGTTGATCAGAGAGGTAATCCGATCTCATCTCCCTATGCCGCGACGTCTCTTCTCTTCTTAGCGGAAAGCTCGCCTTTGAAGTGTGCCCTCATGTGCCCACCAAGCTTTTGCCCCGTCTCGTACTCTCGCTTGCAAAATTTACACTTGTGCTCTGCCTTCCTCTTCTTCTTTGCCGTGGTTGTTGCGCAGACGTCTACGTTGACGTTTCCGATGGTGCTTCCCGAGTTGAATCCCGTGCTCATCAATAGCAGTATGTCTGCCACTTCAAGCTCTCCCTCGTCGAAATTAACTTCGGCCGAATCAACCAATCGCGATTCTTGTGCAACCGATGTTTCTGCATTTCTTTGTTCCAACCTGTACTTGGCCACAACCTCGGGAGGAGGTGCGAAGATGCCTTTACAGGGTCTGTTCTTGTGCACCTTCATGTGTCCCGATAGCTTCTTCATCGATCCGAAGGTCCTGTCGCACCAAAAGCATGTCATCGTCGCTTTACCTTCACCGGCATCGTCCGATCTCCTCCTCTTGCACTCGCGATCTTCATCCCTTGTTTCGGAAACACGATTTTCTCCAACATGGTCATTCTCCTGTTCCTCTTCTTTAAGAACGACCCGATACGTCGTCCAAGAGCGAATGATCTGGACTCCAGGTCTCTCCATTGCCGTGATCTCGGTGCTCTGCAAGGAAAAGATCGGTAATCGATGCAGTATGTTGATTGGAAAAGAAAAACGAAGCTACGAGATCATACCTTTGCCGAGTTGTAACTGGAGTTCTCTCTCTCTCTCGTAAATACGTATACAGAGAGAGATAGAGACCGTGTACTCCTAAATTGTGTAGGAATATTATAACGGATTAAAGCAAATTTTAAAAAAAGAAAATGAAACAAAGCTTAGGTATACTATAGAGTCTCTGTAACAAACATCAGTTCATCACCAGATTAGTTTTTTATGGTAATTTTTGTTGGAATTTTCGTGCATATATAAATCTTTATCTAATAACAATCAAATAAACCACAACCAACAGTCACCTGTTTCATCCAGCGTTCCATCTCCATAATCCACACTCTAAAAAAACAACCAATTACGTATTGCCACGTGTTCTTCCCTCTAAATACGAAAAATTGAAATACGGTGACATAAAAACGGAAATGATAGGAACAGTAAATTTCTGGTAGTGCCATATTTCTTCACGGTTAATTAATACCTAATAATGTCAAGAGGAAAATGCAAATACATGTTTAATTAAAATAAAACATTACTTTTTATAAAATTTATATTTTAGGTTCCAACGAAAATTAAAATAACCTACCAATAAAATATTAAAATGAAGTTGTCTTTATTATAACCATTGTTTTTCTTCATATTCATCGTATCATACATAAAGGATTAAAAGTAGTCTTAATTGGAAGGGTAAAATGGGGCTGCCCCCAGGGGTAGGTAACTTAGCTACCCCCGTCCCATTTTCTCCATGTTTTTAATTTTTTTTGAAAATTTCTTCCATGAATATTCATCACTATATCCCTATATTGTGTCATTAAAATTTCGTGTAAAACAGAGACTCCTACAGCCTCCATCCGGACAGTCATTTGTTTAACGGTAACAGGATTTTTTAAATCGACCCCATTTGGATGGAGGTCTTAGGAGTCTCTGTTTCGCATGAAATTTGAATGACATAATATAGGGATTTAATAATGAATTTACACGGTTTTAGATTTCAAAAAAAAATAAAAAAAGATTGTGAAAAAGGAGCAGGGGGGAGCTAAGTTAGCTCCCCCTAGGGGGCATACACATTTTACCCTAATTGGAAACATACATTCAACTTTAGCATTCTAAGAAAAGGAAAATCAAATTTGCAGTTAAAATTTTGAACGATTATTCATAAAATAAATTCCTGATTTATCACATCCATAAGCTCAGAATTCTACAGTGCAGGTTCCATTACCTTTTCAGGTCTTAAATATTAAAAAAATATGTTTTAAATCGAGTCGGCAAAGTCGACAATTAATTAGTTTAAATTGTTTGTTTACGCCGTTTCTAGTCCAATTAGTTTATAAATGTTATTTATTCACCATTGAGTAATGTTATCATTAAATAATGAGATGCGATAATTGAGAGGATTTGATGATCCAGAAATAGGGATTCTCACAATGATAAATATCAATTGATTTATTAGGATAATTAGTCGACATGACATCTTGTTTGATGTACTAAACATCAATCAATCAATTGAAGTCAAACTCTTAGCACATTGAACTATCCTCAATTGATCATTCGATGAGATGATTCCAATTCAAAGGAACTCAATTAACTGGTTTTATAAAATATTTTACTAGTAATTATCTTATAAGTGCTAAAGGATTGAATTTAATATCAGTTGTTCAGACACGTGTTAATGCATGGGTGCACGTGTAATATCGAACTGGATTGGACAAATATTACCTTCGTTGATACATACAACAAGAAAAGATAATTTGAATATTGAAAATTATACGGGTTTCTGACCTTTCTATTTAGTTACAAGGACTTTAGAAAGAGATTTGATTAAGAATATAAAGAAATGAAACTTAACTAGCTAATTCAAGATTTTTTTGAGAACGCTTCAAATTATATTTGTTGGAAAAGAAAAGAGCACACCCATGTGTTTAGTACCACATGAGGGAGCGGTCACTATTGGGTCTGTTCGTGGGGCTATATTAGGAGCCCCACACCCCCTGTACTAATTGAGAAAATGAATAGAAAAATACGTCCCTTTGAGGGCTTCTCCCGTGGTTTCATCCCGCTCCTCACGGAGTAGGATTCCACGTTAAATCCCGCGTTCTTTCTTTGTTCTTTATCTTTATTCCATATTTTGCTTTCGCTTTCTATTTTATAACATGGTATCAGAGCGGGTTCAATTCTCGAGGTTTCATGTTGTTCATATTGTATTCGAGATTAGATTTGTGTTTTGTTTTCGAAGATCATTATTCCGCTCAAAGATTTGATGTTCCGTCGATATTCCTCCTCCGAGGCGGCATGGTTCCAATTGGAAACCTTAGGGTGTGCAAGACCTGGCGGCGATGACGGCGAAATCCATCGCGCAGGCGCCCCTGTCTCGCATCTCCGCGCGACCTCCAAACACTCGAAGGAGTTTGGGTTTCCAAATCCTCGGCGGCACAAGTAATGCATCATCGTGCGTGCTCCTCATGTTCCAATCCCGCGTAATGCCTTCTCTAGGCTCACATGATCTCCAGAGCCGCGCTTAGCGCTCCAGGCACACCAGGCGGAGAGGTGGCGATCCCCTCCGATGCCAGGTGCGCGAGCCCTTCTCCTCGTGGAGGAGGCGATACCCTAATCCTCGCACAGGCGGTGCGAGGCAACCCCACGGGCGGCGACCTCCTTTCCAGCTCCTGATCATCGTGCCGCCAACTCCTTCGACTTTCCAAGCAACTGGCGGCGCGCGCAGGACCTTCTACGATACCCAGCACATCCCTGCGGTGAACAAAACACTCCTGCACGCGATAACCCCGTCCAAGACACTTCCATCAGAGTTGCGCAGCCGCGGTGAGGCGTGGCTGCTCCAGTCTTCAAACCCCAACAGGCGGCGTCGTGCGCCCCTCATCGGCCCCTGCTGCTACGCTCGCCCCATCGCCGGCCCCTGGCGTGCTCCTCCTTTGCGCGCACGCGCCTAGCATCGGCTCCTTGCCGTTCGGCCCTCCAATGTCGCGCGCGCACCCCAGGCGTTTCCCTTTCAACTAGGCGGCATCTCCATCAACTGTGGCGGCGGCGAGGTGGGTTCCCAAGTGGGGAACCCTAACGTCACAAAGGTGATAAGAAAAAGGGCCTATCGGTCCTTTAAATTAAAAAAAAAAGGGGGAGGGGGGGGGGGGTGGTGCGGTTTCTTTTAAGCCAATGATGTTAAAAAAAAGGGATTTTATCACTTGTGCCCCTCCGAGATGTTGCAATATCAGTTATGCCCCTATCTTTTTCGTAATATCAGTTGTGCCCCTCAAAAGTTTCTCCGTTATCAGTTGTGCCCTTCCGTCAGGTTGACCGTCAATGAATTGACTTAACCATGGTTTTTTCAAACCTTGGTGCATTTAAGAGGGGTATTATTGTCCAGGGACCTCTTCTTCCTCCTCCAACCTCCTCCTCCTCCCTCTCCGGCCTGAGCTCCGCCCCGAGCTCCCCTCCCCTCCCCGACGCCGCCCCGAGCTCCCCTCCCCTCCCCGGCGACACCCCGCAGCCCCTACCCTCCCCGGCGCCGCACCTCCTCCCCCCCGCACCTCCTTCCAGCCCGCCGCCCCCTCCCCTCCCCGGCGCCGTCACTAACCTCTCTTCATATTCAATCCATAACAAAAAAAATTGAATTTCCTGGTAGATACAGAACAACCCATCAACCCGTAGGTCAATCTTTCCATGGATGGATCGATCTCCAATCAGACTCTCGGCAAGAAAGCTGCACTGACATCCATGGTCACCCAGAATCGCAGAGAGGTGTACAGTCGGAAACGCGAAAAAAAAACAGAACACCTTATTCAGCAGAAGCCAAAAGCAAGAAACCATCCACGATGCCGATCAGATCAAACAGAAATTCAAGTGGGAACGAGATGGGCATCAGGAACTCCACGAGCGTCGCCCTCGCACAATACCAACAACCAGAACAGCCCAATCACCACCGCCATCACGATCACCGCAGTACTAACAACGCACCTCACCGCCAGCCGTTTCTCCTCACAACGACCACCATCACCCACAGTCACCGCCTCCTCCCCGTTGCCTTGCAGAAATGCCGACGACGAGCACGTGCTGCACACCTCCTCCTCCGCCGCCGCCGTACAATCCAGCGCCTCCAGAAGGCTCCTGCCCTTGAGCCTCCCGCTCCCAAACACCGCGCGCCGCTCGGTTGTGATGTCCCCTTCCGCCATGTCGCTGGCGCCCGACGGGGAATCAGCGAGCTGGAGGGAGGAGACGAGCTTCTTGGGGGAGCTCTCAAAGAGGGCGAGGATGTCGGGCGTCGTGGGTTGACTGTAAAAAAAATAATTCCGCTTATGTCCTCAAAGTTAACGTCCGTTTGCACTGTAGATGGACGGTCACTAACCCGAGGGGCACAAGTGATAAAATAGCAAGTTTTGAGGGGCACAACTGATATTACGAAAAAGATAGGGGCATAACTGATATTGCAACATCTCGGAGGGGCACAAGTGATAAAATCCCTAAAAAAAATATTGAGGTGGGGGCACGTTCTCTTAAAAGGGTCCTAGGACCCGATGGCCTATAAAAAAAATTGCATGTCTTTGAGCTCAAACTTGGGCCCTATTTGAAAAAAAGGGGGGGGGTGCTATTGTATGCCTTATGATGGGGCGTGGTTTGTTAAAAAAACAACGAAAAAAAGGTGCGTACAACTCAAAAGCCGTACGCAATTGCCAAAAAAAAGGATTGAAAAAGCCTTTTAAAAAAATTTTAAAAAGGTTGAACGGCTTTAAAAAAAAGAGAGGAGAAAAGTAAAAAAATCACGTACAAAAAAAGTCGTAAAGTCGTACGCATAAAAAAATATGATTCATGTTTGCTTCTCCCAACTTGTCTTTATTCTCATTATTCTCACAAGTTTGGGAGAATGGGGAGTAAAAGCCATATGCATCCTACATCATTGACTGACAGACCAAACACTCCGTATTTCAAAGAATATCAAGTCATCTTTACTATGCATCGATCTTCGTCGTGGTGTCTCTATCCTCAATATTGACTCCGCATTGGATTTGTTTTCTTCAAGGCACGACGGAGACAAAGTCCGGTGCCCCGCAGGCACGACTGAGACAGAGATCCGGTGACCATGCAGGCACGACAGAGACAGTCCGGTGACCTTCCAGGCACGACAGAGATACGTTCCGGTGACCTGATATACCCGTCAGCAAGCGGGTTTGTCTACCAGTTGCGGATACATACGTTTATTGTGGTGATTTCAAGTAAAGATGTAATGGTGTATATTTTTCTTTATTGTTGTAAGTTGCAGCTGTCCCAGCTACCAACTTGAGGGGGAGTGTTGGAAAAGAAAAGAGCACACCCATGTGTTTAGTACCATATGGGGGAGCGGTCACTATTGGGTCTGTCTGTGAGACTATATTAGGAGCCCCACACCCCCTGTACTAATTGAGAAAGTGAATAGAAAAACACGTCCTTTTGAGGGCTTCTCCCGTGGTTTCATCCCGCTCCTCACGGAGTAGGGTTCCACGTTAAATCCCGCGTTCTTTCTTTGTTCTTTATCTTTATTCCATGTTTTGCTTCCGCTTTCTATTTTATAACAATATTAGTTGATATTCTAATTAGTTGACTTTGATGTATTATACGGTATTTTATCTAATATAATATATTAATAGGAATTTCTTTATCCTTTTCTAAATTGAAATTAGAAAGAGATAGAGTGAGGAATAAAGTTTATTCGTTATCCTTTCTAAATTGAAATATAGCTTATTGATGAATAATATTCATTGACTAGTAATTATATAACAATATTTTCCAAAATGGTGGTCCTTGTGTCTAAATTTGGTGTTGCATAAACATGAAAGATTTTGATAGAGCGTGTCATGGAACTCGGGAAGGACTTTTGCTTGCATATTTTATTATTTTTAGATGGGCAATGATAAAAAATTCAAATAACAGCCATGCAAACACTGTTGTTAACAAAACCTGAGAAAAAGTTGACTCGTCAGTTGGGTTTATTATGTTGTTGCAGACGATCATCAAACCAAAATTCTTAAAATATATTTATCTAAATAATAATCATATAAAATATATGAATATAAAATTTAGTCACGTTAAATATAATTACGACAAATATAGTACTTCGATTAACAACACGTCTTCAGTCAAACTTTTGTTAATTATATGCTTAATTATAAAATATTTTGTTTCAAAGAATTAAGATACATTTTAAACCTAAAATCGCACAATAATCTTTATATGGACCTGTAATGACAAGTCTATAATATTCCTGAATGGCGGATAATACCGCCTTCAAGAGAACCAGACGACCTCCTCTAGAGAGGCATGATGCTCCCCTGATGGTACATTTGAAAATTGAAACCCCTAATTGAAAACCGACCTATGATTGAGATCAATTTTTGTAATTTACTCTATTTCTTTTTAATTCTAAGATTCCTAACACATTCTGTTTAAGAGGAATATTGCGATATCTTTTAAACCTAAAAATCAAACACTCATTAAAAATCCAAGGGAGAGCAACGTCAGAAAAGGTAAAATATACTTAAAAATAAAAAATAAACTGTTTTAGAGACACAGATATGTGAATTAGTACCACTACCAGTATAGAATCTACGTACAATGGAGGAAAATACTGTAAAAATAATAATATGTCGACGTTGATTAGAGAGGTAATCCGATCTCATTTGCCTAAGCCGTGTCGTCTCTTCTCTTCTCCGCGGAAAGCTCGCCTTCGAAGTGCGGGGAGAGGATCTTCCGCTAAAGAAGGTTTTGCAGCAGAGGTGTTGTAAACTCAAATAATTTTTTTTGTAATTTAGATTCTAAAATCCAACCTTATAGATTAAATCTTAGGTTAATACTTTATATATCAACCAAATTTCGATAAAATCCGACATTATTTGCTATTTTATCTTAATAGTTCAAGATTCAGATCTTTTTTAAATAGAGTTCAAGTTGCTTAGATCTTGACCGATTGTTTGACCATTAAGATAAAATAGCAAATAATGTAGGATTTAAACGAAATTTGGAGGATATATAGAGTATTAACCTAAGATTCAATCTATAAGGTTGGATTTTAGAATCTAAATCACAAAAAAAATTATTTGAGTTTACAGCACCTCTGCTGCAAAACCTTCTACAGCAGAGGATCCTCTTCCCGAAGTGCGCCCTCATGTTCCCACCAAGCTCTTGCCCCGTCTCGTACTCTCGCCAACACATCATACACTTGTACTCTACCTTCCTCTTCTTCTATGTGGTTGTCGTGCGGACGTCTACGTCGACATTTTCGATGGTGTTTTCCGAGTTGAATCCTGTGCTCATCAATAGTAGTATGTTTGCCACTTCGAGCTCGCCCTCGTCTGAATCAACTTCGGCCGAATCAACCGATCGGGATTCTAGTGCAACCGATGCTTCTGTAGTTCTTTGTTCCAACTTATACTTGATCACGACCTCATGAGGGGGTGCGAAGATGACTTTACAGGGCCTCTTCTTGTGCACCCTCATGTGTCCCGAGAGCTTCTTCACCGAGCCGAAGGTCGCGTCGCACCAGAAACAGGTCATCGTCGTGTTACCCTCACTGGTGTCGTCCGACCTCCTCCTCTTGCACTCGCGATTTTCGTCCCATGTTTTGGAAATATGGGTTTCTTCAACATGGTCTTGCTCATGTTTTTCTTCTTTAAAAACAACCCTTTACATACCTAAAAGTGGAAATACGATGACAAAGAAATGGATTTGATTAGGAATATTGCTGTATTTCTTCATAGTTAATTAATAGCTAATAGTATCACGAGGGAAACGCAAATACATGTGTAATTAAAAGAAAACATTACTTTTTTATAAAATTTAAGGTTTAGGTTCCAACGAAAATTAAAACAACCTACCAATAAAACGTGAAATGAAGATTTATCTCAGTTATCTTTATTTTAACCATTGTTTTTCTTTGTAGTCATCATATCATACATAAAGGATTAAAAGTGATCTTAATTGGAAACATAAATTCAACTTTAGCCTCGTAAGAAAAGGAAAATCAAACGTGCAGTTAAAATTTTGAAGGATTACGTAATTTATGCATATTCATAAAATAAATTCGTGATCTATCACATCCATAAGCTTAGAACTCGACGGTGTAGGTTCCCTTACCTTTTCAGGTCTTAAATATTAAAAACAAAATTATGTTTTAAATCGAGTTGGCAAAGTCAACAATTAATTAGTTTAAATTATTTGTTTACAACATTTTTAGTCCAATTAGTTTCTACGTGTTAGTTGTTCACCATTGAGCAATGCTATTATTGACTAATGAGATGCGATAATTGAGAGGATTTGATGACCTGGAAATAGGGTTTCATATAAATGCTAACTGTGAGCTTAAGTTTTGCAGTTCCTTTTTAACGTTTGCTAATCAATTTCATGTAGTTTTCCTCCTGAAACTTTGATAAACTACTAATCGTAATCTCGGAATAGGGTCTCCTTATCCCATAATAAGTGTGATAGACGTCCATATCAACCATTATCCTTCATTCTAGTGATACTCATCAATGTTTTTAAACCGAACTGGACGTCGAACCAGAAATTTTACCGAAATGATCGCATCATGTTGAACCATGAAATCAAATCGGTTTAACCAGATGATGACATCGTAATTATTTAAAATCGGATTAGACCGGACCGGTGATAAAAGTGGTTGAACCGGCTAATCAAACTAAAATGAGATAAAATGGACATAAAATATATACTTAAATATATTTAAAATATAAATAAAAACATATACAATGTATATATTTCACAATATACATAAAATATTTTTTCATATGCACCATCAAATGTCATATATATCATATATATATATATTATTTGGATTAGTTGCTCTATAACATAATAGTAGTTTAAGTATATTTAAAACCTAATTACATCTAAAAGGTTGTGTTATAGTAGTTGGTTCACTACAACAAAAAAACGTTTTGGTGACAAAAATGTTGTGACAAAATGACAGGTTCTAGTGACCAAAATAGCTATTCTGACAGTCATTTCGACACTAGTAATCCATCAACAAAAGTCGCGTCACCAGAGTCTTGGGTGACGCCAAAGCTGTTACAATGGTTATTCTGACGAGTATTCTGTCACTATACTCAGGAAAGGATGATAGTTGTAGTGACAATTTAATCTGTCACCACAACATTGATAACATGGAATTTTTATTTTAATGACCCATATATCAATTGAGAAACTAATTACAAATCAAAACTAATTTACACAAAGATTGCTTGAATTTTGTGTAAATCAATAGATACAAAAAGTACACGTTCATATTTATTTATAATAGTATTTCTCTTTCAAACATATATATAAAGAGCTTTCACATCTTCTTCAAATATAGATGGAAGTGTGCTTTTGTGGGGCTTGATCTTTTTCACCTCTTCATATATAGCTGTAAGTGTGCTTTTGTGGGACTTGATGATTTATTTCACCTTATGAAATGTTGTTGGTTGATAATCCATATCAATCTCCATCAATTTCTCCATTCTCTAGTCACCATCTTCAACATATATTCTGTCAATTGCTTCATGAATCCGCTTCCCGTGAAATCTTGGGAAGTTGCATCTTTTCCAGCTATGTCGTGTTCTTCAAGTACTAACCGTTGTCGGAGCACTACGAGATCCTTTTGCTGCTCATCCATTTGCACATCTATCTTCTTGAGTCGTAACCTCAGTATCATTGTCCTCTTGTAACATTGGAATTGATCTCATTTTCTCTCGCAATCATACCCTTTGATCATGCTTAGCTTCTTCCTCTGTCTGCAGTTTCATCCTCCTTGCGCTTGAGTACTTTGGGGGCACTTCGTGCTCCTCCTTCACCTTACTTTCCATTTAAAACTAGTAGATGAAATGGTGCATGGTTGTGAATCTTGACAGCATTGACATGGAAGACAATTCTGCATATTCGTCGTTTCCCTAGGGGTTCATGTGAGCTTTATGGACAATGCACCTAGCATTCACACCATATTTGAAGGTTGATATGGTCTTGTGGATCTCCTTAAGATGAGAGCTAGAATATAAGATCATCAGAAACTTGGACTTGTTATCATCAAAGGAACCCTACAGAGTCAAAAAATACAACAAATTTCTAGTTGACAAAAGATCAAGGATCAATCAAGATAATAAGATTTACCTTTAGGAACTTTTTTATTTGCTATCTTTGAATGGGACATGAGAATCTCTGTTTGCAATGTACTCAACAACCATTTTAATGCAACATTTGCGATGCTGCAACTTCGAGATCAACAAGACCTCAGTCTAGAATTCCTTTAGTCCTTGTCCATATCGAGCTTTTAGAAATTATCTTCATTGCGATTTCTCCACCCCTTGGAAGCACCACATGAAGAATTTTACAAATGAATAGTTAGTAATCTCATCAAGAATCAAAATAAATAATATCCGATCATATATGTCGATTAAGTCCTACCTTATACACTGGATCAAAACACCCTTCTCCAAAACATGTTGCTTCAACTGAAATCATCAGTATCTGTTAAGATTATTTCCGTGTCAAATAGAAGTAAATCAAAACCTTTGCTTTCTGTTAGTGAAGTTGTGAAAGCATCTGCTAGTTCTTGTTCTCTAAGAATTGGTGTGTGACTGATGACAATAAACTCGTTGCGTCCATCTTTACTCTCCAACCCTGTTTATAAAAGCTATCCAATTATACTTATTCAGAATTATCAGAACTTTAAGGAAGCACTACAGAGTACATGTTCTAGATAGTTACATGATGACATATCATTGTGCATTAAAAGTCTAAGGTACTGTTGGGCATTCTGCAAAGAATATGGTGGCATGATTGAGGACCTTGCCTTTGCATCATCTTGAGAGTGTGCAAAGAAGAACGATACAAGAAAAGGAAAAAGTTCCAAGAGCAAACACGATAATTATAACAATAGATGTTTTATTCTTTCTGCCATCAGCAATGATGAAAAGGTCTTTCAGATTAAATAATTTAAAACTTCTTGAAGCATGCTAAGTTATATAGCAATAAGTTTTCTAAAGAAGATTAGTTTTTACATGCACATAGCTGCAAGACATCTCATATTGTAAAACATGATGCCTTAAGAATTTGAAATTTACCGCTTCAAACTATCTGTAATTAAGATAATCATCATGTCCAATGGGTATCCCATGTCCCTGTAATAAATGGAAAAGGACACATCAAGTGAGGAATCTTCTCACAAAATTGGTTTGAAGGAATGTCATTGTTGGAGTCATGCTTAACCTCAAACCTACTATAGTACGCACTATCATACCATCAATATTAAATTTATATGCATCTATACCATAGTAGATTGATATATGTCTATACCAAAAAAAGAATCAAATTCTATCAATAATCTTTGAAATGCCTTTTGCATATAATCATTGGCTCTGTTCTCAAGGCAAGGAAGAATAATCAAGATGACATAACATTAACCATCTTTAACATAATAGCATGCAGATACAATCTTTAAGATTTGTGCCCTTTGTTTAAAGAGGGAGTTCACAACATGTGGAATCTCTTTGAAGTTTGGGAATGTCTAACCATATCGGGATGATGCCATCCCCACGATTCCACAAAAAAGAAGACGGAACCACTCTGGAGTTATGCCTATATGTTTATTGAGATACATTCAGTCCTTTTGAATGAAGGTAAGGCATGCAATTAATATGGCTCGAAGAAGTTAGCTGGAAAGTACACTAACATTTATTTTATATGCAACTCGTTCTTAGTTGTGAAGCCATGCATTTAAGATAGCATTAAACAAAATGACAGAGGATATGTTGAAAATGTTGTTAACATTCATCAATTAAATTAGGAAAAACTACTATGACTCAACAAACAAATGCAAAAAAGTACAAGGATAAATTCACAGTACAATTATTCTAAGGGATATTTACACCCATAACCCTGAGTAATATGGTAATTACCCCAAGAACCCTCGATAAACATGAATTACAACCAGAACCCCGAATAATGCTTAATCTTTACATGGTATAACCCTGTGTCAATTTCCATATGAATGCTCCGTTAACCCCAACGGAAAAAAGAAATATGTTGACCATTTTGCCCTTCGGAAGACATCATATTTTCAACATGATGCCATTCTGTGAAACAAGATGCCCCTCTCCCAGGCAAGCCTCCCCCCCTCTGCCTGCGCCTACGCCGCATACCTTCCCTCTCCCTCCTCACGCATCCGGCCCCACATGCGAGCTCGGCACCGGCAAGTTGCAACCCACGAGTTCCTCCTAGACGCCGGCGAGGTTCGTTGAAGCCCCAGCAACCTAAGCCCCCCCTGCAGGAGCCCCCTCCCCCTGCGCCACAGCCGCCCGACACGAGCCCCCCACCTGCCACAGCCGCCTGACAAGAGCTCCCCCTGCCTCGCCACAGCCGCTCACCGCCAATTGCGAGATACAACCTTCCCCTCGGACACACCCCGCTCGTGCATCGCCGCCCAAGCACCTGGTCGGGCCCTCGCCGCCCAAGCACTAGGTCGGACCCTCCCCGCCTGACAGGACCCTACCCCTGCCTGCGTGCCTCCGTCCCCCCGCACCCCCTCCCTCCCCTCTCCATCGCCTGCAACCCCGCTCCCCCCCCCCTCCATAGCCTGCAACCCCCGCTCCCCCTGCACTTGCTCGACCCCCGCGGCTCCCCCGAGCTCCAGCCCCCCACCCCCGGCTCCTCTTGGAACCACCACCGACCACCCGCCCACCCCTACCCCGCCTGCACCTACTCGACCACTGTCGAAGCCCCTCACCTCCCCTTCCCCGAGCTCCATCCCCCCATCCCCGGCTCCTCCTGGAACCCCTGGCCTCCACCTGCGCCCCCCACCCCTCCCCACCGAGCTCCAGCCCCCACTACTGGTTCCTCCTTGAACCCCAGCCCCGCTGACCACCCACCCACCCCTGCACCTGCTCGACCTTCGGGGAAGCCCCCCACCCCCTCCCCTCCACTCCCGGTTCCTCCTTGAACCCCTACGCGTCGCCGTCGGCGCCTGTGCTCGAAGCCTACAGAGCCCCCTCCTTGTTGCCGCCTGTGCTCCTGCTCGACCCCCACTCACCTCCCGCGAGAAGCCCCCGTGCCCAGCTCCCGTTCGCAGAGCCCCCTCTCCGTCGCCACCTGGTGCTCCTGCTCGACCCTCACCCCCCTCCCGCGAGGAGCTCCCGTGCCCAGCTCCCGTTCGCAGTCCACCCCCATGCCCAGCTTCCGTCCAAGTCGAGCCCCTTCCCCTGGACGCCGACCTCTTTTTCTTTTCTTTCTTTTTTGATTAACCTCAGTCGTCGGATCAATGATTGGTTAGATTAACTCAGCTATTTGGTTGAGTTAATCGTCTAAACTAACGAAAGGTTATGGGTGTAAAACGGAACAGTTATTCGAGGTTCTAGGTGTAATTCGCGTTTATCGAGGGTTCCTGGAGTAATTACCATATTACTCAAGGTTATGGGTGTAAATATCCCTTATTCTAAAAATAACACATTTAGATTCATTGTGGCACATGAACACAACAAGTCAAAACTCATAGTGCGTGATTCTCTCACCTCAAAATTCCCATACTTAATCAATCATACATGAATTAAGAAGAGATAACATGCATAAAGTTGATCACCTCTCTCGGAACACCAAATCATAGAAGCACTATCCAACAACACCAAAGATTTTACTGAAACAAACAAAAAGAGTCATCAACTCATATAATTAAGTTGTTTAATAAAAATAATATTTCAAGAGAATTAATTCATTGAAAAGATATTTTAACAATCACAAATGTTTCATTGCAATTTACTACTGGTAATCTACCATGCGATAAGCCCCACCTATATGCCCATAGGCAGTTGGTCACTTGAAAATGAGTAGCTTTCATGATATTTAATTTAAACATGCAATTATCCTATTTTGCTATTTAAAAATAACATTATCTACAATCCTATAAATAAATATATAACAAAATAACAAGGGGCAAAAGGAAGGAATATGATACTAAACATATATGCACAAACATGCTGCCTAAGCGGGGTTATTCTCACATATGTTGATATGGTTTTGGCATCTACGTACGTACATACATACATACATACATACACACACATATTAGTTAATACCAAGAAAGTAGTAGTTACATGGTTTAAATGTAAACTTTCAAAGTTGATTAGATAAGTTTAATATATCATACAAAGAGAACATAGTGAATTCTCATGCATGATGATAGATCGTGTACCTCTTTCTGTTGTAGATACTTGTTTAGCTCATTAAACTCATAGACCATATTGTTATACAAAGATGTTATTCTCCGAGCCTTTCACCACCCCTCCCCGATTTGCTTATATATGTTACCTGTAAATGATGAATAATAGAAGGAAAGACAAATGTCAAGTCCCTCATCTGACAACATCTAACTTTCAAGGGTAACATAGAAAGGCACCAAATATAAGTAAGACTGAACGAAAAATGACTTAAACCATTTTTTTCTTTGCCATCATGGTAGCATAAACTGATATTTGACCATACATTGTAACATTTCATTCAAAGAGTATTAAAACAAAAGGCCTAATTTGTATCTTCCTTACAGACATAAAGTCAAAATATGATGTCATTTAATTCAAATGGCTCGCATTTTTCAATTTTTGTATTCCATCTCCCTTTTGTGAAGATGACATCCCTAACAGTACAAACATATAACCATTGAATAGTAGTGATTGAGTTTTAATTCAAGAAAATTACAACTTTGAATGTAACAGTAGATGACATTGTTAAGGCACTATCTACATAGCATTCATAAATATCCAATACACAGTTGTTATGATTAGAAGTTTGATTATGATATACCTCTAATTCCCTATTCACATAGATTTTCATTCGCAGGTTCAAGTCAAGAGATCCCATCCTTGTGTATCTACAGTGAAACAAATATTGACACTAAATACAGAAGTAACCAAAGAAGGAATTTCTATTTAGAAGAAAAATCTCTTACCTGAGTCTTGTTTGCAAAACAATTCCTACCACGAGCACAATGTAGCTCAACTTACAGGTACTCAACTTGTTGCGCAGCCTTTGCATTTCGACTGTCTTCTGTTCATCTATAACCTATAAATTAACCAGACAATAAAAAAAGAAATTGTCAGTTAATGTGCTATGACTTTACGTTAGAAAATGAAGTTTTTAGAATTTCTTGCTCAAGTGCAATATCAAAAAAATGATATGACATTGAAAACTGCACTAGAGATAATGCAGATAGGACAAAGATCATCTTCATGTAGATTACGACTTTGTGTTAGCTGTTAAAGCGCATATCAAAAAGATGATATCAAAAAAGAAACTACACTAGAGATGATGCTGATAGGACAAAAATCAAATGTTAATCTCTAAGGACTTCTCTTAGTATGAGCCAATAGAACATCTAACTCACTTTCCCCAAGTGTTAATCCCTAGGTCAAGTGTGAGCATTGTGTTAGTCATTTTAACGAATTAGCAAGTGCCATGTGAAAAATCAGTTAAAACACATATTATAGCATAAGGAAAATCGATGCTATCTTAAAAATGATAGAAGAACATTTCATATATAACATTTATCTAATGTCAACTCTATAACTGCTTTGTGCACGCACATTTACATAAACACATATTTACTAAGAGGAAGCTTACAATATCATGCTAATGGATGATGTCCTATGCTGGTGCAGAAGGCATGAAGTCGACAACAAGGACTTCCTTGTTCTCATTCTTTTTATCTATCACATTGGGAAAAAAGGTCTTACATAAGTTTCACTATTGTTATGTAGAAATCATGCAAGTCATGTGATATCAGAAGTAAACAAAAGGCTTACAATATTAAAAAATGACGCATCTATGCAAAATAGTGTGAAGAGAGTTCTTTGATGTCAACATGGATACACACTTGGATGATATGCTACACATGCCCACTCGTTGAATGTGTTCTCTAGGTATTGCCAACAATATTAGGAGTATGTACGGATTTTAGAGGAACATCCCATGTATTGGTGGCTTATTGGCAAACCTCGAGAGCAAGTTCATCCGATTTAACCCGAATTGAGTTCCTCCCATCAATTCCGAGCAATGAAAATACTCTAGATCAAACTAAATGAGATCGCAGTGGCATCCCGCAAAGATTTACCACATGTTGCAGTAATCAGAAGAAAAATCAGCACACATTTTATTCAGGAAAAATGGGACATCAAACATAAATATGATCAGGATTATTATGCAATTACCTTAAGAGCATGGTAAAAAAGTAGTCAGTCGCATGTTTGAAAATTAGAAAACGCAGTACCAAGTAAATCATGACATGGATACTTACAACAAAATTTGATCACATCAAGCTTCATAAATAATCCCTTGATGACAACTATGTCCTTACCTGCCGACCCTCTAGTTCCATGCGATATTCTTTGTTGTATATAAAGAGCTCGTGAATGTTGCAAATAATTGGACCATGGCCAGGAACTTTATGCTCTTTCAATGCTGGTAAAAATGAACCTGCGATAACATCCATGATTTTCCTAAATTAGGATTTTGTTTCTGAAAAAGTGCAAAGCATGTCATCTGTACAAATAAGAATTAGGTAATTATATACTACAGTTAGAAATTATTGTCTTCCGATCTTGTGTCAGTGGTGTTGGTGGACTCACAGGAGACTAGCATCAAACTGGTCCACACCCTGCTGGCATGTGCGAAGGTCGTCCAGTACGAGAACATTTCGTGGCTTTGGCCCTAGCTATGTCCGAAGGCGGCACCGTGCACAAGGTCTCCACCTACTTCGCGGAGGCCCTCTCCCATAGGATCTACCGGATCTACACCCACCATTGTGCCACATTCGACGCCGCCTTCCTCGACATGCTCCAGATGCATTTCTACGAGGTCTACCCTTACCTCAATTTTGCACGTTCCACTGCCAACCACACCATCCTCGAGGCCTTCTAAGTCTTATCCGATGTCAGTTTCCTACGCCTCTATCTCCACCTCCGCCTCCATCCCCGCCTCAACTTCCGCCATCACCGTTTCCACCTCAGCTTCCGCCATCGCGGAGTGATTAGTCGTTCAAGGGTTAGGGATTGCTAGAGTTTCTCTGAAGAAGTGAGAGGAGAAGGGGTACCTGACGGTTGTGCTTCCTTATTTTTTAGGGCAAGTTTCATGGGGTGGGTGCTATTTTTTTTTTGGATATTATCGTGGACCCCACGACCGCACTAGAAAAGGCATAAGAAGTTCCCCGATTTTTCAAAAATAACTAATTATGAAATAGGAACATGCAACTTTTTCTGTAATTTCAAGGTATCTGTATAATTTTTCCATTTCAAAAGGTTGTGGTGACAGATTTATTCCTTACTACAAGTTCCAGTTGCTACAAAATCGTCGCCACAACCCTTATTTCTTGCAGCGTTAGGAGTTTAAAATTGTAACTAAAGGTCATGGTTTCAATTGCCCCTACCAGCATTATTTTTAAATAAATTATAAATTAAATGTGATTCAACTTCGGTTGAACCTGATTAAACCATGTTAAATATAATAGTTTAAATTGAAGGGTTGATTAAAATTTGAAAATTCGAATCGAACATATTAACCGGACCGGTCCAATCCCGGTTCACCTTATTTTTAAAATATTGATACTTATTGCTTTATTTCAGTAAGAGGGATAAATCCACTTTATGTAAATCTTTTAGTAAAAGCTTCTATTTATTTGTAATGCTTGATTTTTGAATTGAGATTAATCATCAATCAATTTTAGTTTGGGGGTTTACCATGTTAAGATAATTTCTTCAACATCGATGGTTACTTTTCTATTATCGATTTTTATTTTTATGATTGTGATTATTAAAAATTTTTAGGCATTGTTTAAAATCTACTTTTTTTAATCAAGCTCAAACTCGTGTTCAGGTTCGGTTCGTTTATTTTCGAGTCAAATTTGAATCGAATTTTTAGTGAGTTGATTCTGAACAAATGTCGAATCTGCGAATTTCCTGACAGCCCTACTTGTAAGACAAAGAAATTTCTTTGACCACTTATATATGTCCATTTGGTTGTAGAGTCAATAGATAAAGGATACGAATTGGAAACAATGTTAGACTTGTGAGCCCTGGGCGAACCATTCTTACAATAAATGTTATTGTAATATTTATGTTTATCAATAAAAGTTATTGATGTTTTCACTCCCTTTCTGAAATTATATGAATGAATGCACTATAAGGTCCCTCTGTACAATTAGGGTTATGTACCATGGCCAGCTTGATGATCATATAGCTGTTGTTTCATTAAATGAATCATAGAGGCTGGTGTTTGGATGAATATCTAAGGAGTTAGATGGAGGACTCATCAAACACCGTCAAATGATTGTCAAGTGGAGATCTCCAGCCTGAGTAGGAGATGGCAATCCTTTCTCACATAGGCTGATATCTGACCGACCTCTTGATGCAGGTCCTCTGCATGGGAATAGTGATTCGGAGGTGTCAGATTAGTTAGGTCAATGGGTTGACCTAACGAGATCGAGATAACTTAAGTCCTATGTTGAATGCTGTCACAGCATAGGCAAGCATCCTCTGACCGGAGACAGATATATTGCTATATATCTAAGTATGTACATTTGGCAGACCAATAGGTTGATGACCTAACCAAGGTCTATACACCGGCGAGCTGGTGTGCATATAAGGGTATATGAGCAATATGATCTCTCAAAGGGATCATACAGGTTCACTTGTGAACCGGAAGACATGAGCTCACTCATGAGGTATTGGGACCGATCAAATTCCATGCATGGTCGTCGTGCTTTGGAAGCATGACATGAATTTGAAGGTATGATATATGCTTTGGGATAGCATATGATCGATACCAAATCCCAATGACCAAGATTGAGAAACTTAATGATTAAACCCTGAAGAAGACAGTATAAAATGATCTTGATCTTCGGGTTGATCATGGGTCTTCCAGTATGCAGGATGTACAGGTATTGGGAATACCTGAAGGGTGATGTGATCATAAACGATTGTATATCCATGACGCTTCCATTCCGAGGGAGTGATGAAACAAGTCTGGATTTTAGTGACTCCTTTCAGTAGAGAAGCAATCCGATCTTAGTCCAAGTGTTGGACATTGATCTGAATGGGATTCAGATTCAATGAGAAGATTGGATTTGCGGCCTTGATTTAATCAAGCATCTGTGAGAGGTCCGTAAGATCTGGATTTGAGATGAGATCTCAACATCCAAGTCACTATACGTGGAACAATACAATCGCCCTATCCTTGTCTCCAAGTATCTGCGGAGAAAGCACATTATTCTTGAAAGGGTTCAAGAGTAATTCTTTTGATAAAATATCCAAGCAAGGACTTGATGATTAAATGTGATTTAATTGTCAGCTTAAATATGAATATGATTCATATTGATTATCTAAGATAATTAAATAAGATTTGATTATCAAGGATTAAGAGAATGTGGATAGCACTATCCATGATATATGTATGTTATAAATATGATTTATAATATACATATATATAAGAGAGAGAATTTATGTAAATAGCATTTGTTAATTAATAATGTGAATTGGATTCACATTTGTTAATTAATTGGAAATGCAATTTACTAACTAGTTTGGGTTGTGAATATGATTCACATAATATTCAATGGCAAGATTGAAATATTCACAAAATTAATTTGGAATTAATTTTGGCGAATAATTATTGTAATTAATTGAGGAATAATATAATAAATAAAATGGAGAAAAACCACCCTCATGGGTGGCGTCACCCATGAAGAGTTCATGGGTGACGCCCCCCCTTTTTAGGGGTTGGTTAACTCCACCTCATTTGTTATATTATCTCTTGATTAATTGTTGTTATTGAACAACAAATCCTAGCCATTGATTTATCATGGACCAAGCATATCCCTTGGATCCATGAGTCCCATGGATTGAGATCCATTGGATCCTAAACTAGTATAAAAGGAGGGCTAGGGTAGCCTCTCCAATGGACATAATCTAGAGTTGTGAAAGACAACTTCTCTCTCTCTCTCTAATTCTCGTGTAAGGTCTCTCTCTCAATTTCCAAGTGGCCGTCCACTTTGATCATTGAAGAAGAGAGGATCTTGCTTCGTCTTCGACGCTTGGATCTTCATCAAGGATTGCGGGAAGGACGCGACTCATCATCGTGCCCGCAAGCGCATTCTCCGTGGGTCGGACTCAAGATAGGAGGATCTCTACTTTGGGATCTCGCGATTACAACCACGCTTCAAGAGGTATTTCTTGTACTTTGTGGTTTGATGAAACGATCCGAGAAGTGTTCTCGTGATCATGTGGTTTCATCATTATGTTAAAAATTTTAATTTCCGCTGCATCTAGCATCTAGTACGACTAGTTGCTCCGATCGTATTCGATACGATCAACACGCTTCCGTGATGCGCTTGAGGATTCTCAATATCCTTCAAGTGGTATCAGAGCCAGGTTGAATAAGGTTTTGGATGTGATCCATGAACCTTAGACGATTTGGTTCTTGAAAGGGTTGCGAAATTTTTACTGCATTTTAATTTTCGCACCTCTGTCTAATTGATTTTTTCCGTACTGTTTAAAATGTTTAAACACGAAAATTTCAATTGGATTTTGTTCCCCATTAAACAAGGAAACCATAGGACTTGAGTTTACTAAATTTGGACTTTATTTGCTCAAGATATGGCTTTTTGAATATGACTATATCCACTGTTGCGGGAACTGCGGATTTGAACGTAATTAATGAGATGATTACGGTTTTAATTCGCCTTGAAATGCGTGAATTATCACTTGGGTTCTTTAATAAATCAAATAGGCAATCTTTGGAAACTGAGTTTGCATTTTTTGGATTTAAATTGATCAAGATAAGTTAATTTTAGTGATTGGGGGTCACTGCTGGAAATTAACAATTTTGATCTTGAACCTTGTGATATGTCATTCAATTGTTATGATGAAAATTAATTGTTAATTTTCTGGAATAATTAATGATAAATATTTGTGAAATATTTAAAGAAATAATTATTTCATTGAATGACACTTGCCTAAACCACAATGATGAGATGTTAGATCTTGATCATTGTTTCATCAACAAACATTGCTTTCATGAAAACCATAGTTTATCCTACAATAGTTGTAGGACAACTTTTACATGAAAAACCCTTCTTTTGCTTGAATAGGATTGGGGATTTGTCTAGCAAATCTCTTTATAATCAAAAATGTTTTGATTTGTACTATATGGTATAACTTTCGGTTGAAGAACCGATGAACATCTCAAAATACATGATGGTCTATCTGGTATTATCCTTTCCCGAGGCGGATGTGGTGCCTAGTCGGAGAGCATTGGGGTCGCGGGTTGCAACGTATGTGGTCCGTCCCACTCTCGTCGGTACTGGCCATGACAGCGGGTAGGGATTGTATAATACCGGAGACAGACAATATGTATTTTTCTAATTATTAAAATTCGAATAATACGTATTTTGAGATTATACCTACTATTCAAGTAAAAGACGTGTTTGTTGATGATTGGGCTAAATGATTAATTTAATATGATTAAATTAATCATACCTAATAAACACACTATTTTGAATAGATGTGTATTTCCCTTGGAAGAATTAATTTTGTGAATATGATTCACAATAATTAATTATAAAATTTGAATATGAGGTGGAGGATCACATAAGTGACATCCATGGTCTCCCGTCAAGGCAAAGGATTTCGTCGCCAGTTGTTGTGTATGGGAGACGCCTGTCCGAAGTGACAGATCCTGTGCATGATTTAATTGGATCGGGTTCTTTGCTTCTCGAAAGAGTAAGGCTGTATACGTAGTGACCCCAATATCGGGTCCTCATATTATTGGGGCGATATTGGATTGCGTATAGCGAGTATTAAGCCTGTTGACGGTTGGTTCAATTAACAACGGGTCAACATCACCTTAGGGGTGGTGGGCCCGGGTGTTAAAGACCGAATTGGGAAATGCAAGTTGGACTTGCAAGGCGGAATGTGTTCCCGCTTCTCTTATTCGAGTCACAGGTTCTCATATTATTGGGATGTGATAAGGATAGAGAGGAGATCCCAGATCTTGCTTGAGATATAGCGGTAAGTATATCTCTTACTTTGAAAGACAATTAGGGAATAATCTTTCAAAGTTGACCTAGCAAGACAAATTTGATTTAAAATGCCTTAATCAAATTATTCTTAAAATGAATATATATTTAATCTATATATTCTAATATAGTGCATTCTTAATTTCAGAAAATGAAGTCCATGAACCCACTTAGCAGGCTTCTAGAGGTCAATCAGTTGACCGGACCAAATTATTCGGATTGGATCCGAAATTTGGATCTTGTTCTCTGTGCAGAGCGCATCTCCTACGTGCTTAGCAAGGACAAGATAGCAGACCCTGTGACTGATGAAGATAAATCATATAATGAAAAATATGATGAAGATAATAATCTGGCAAGGTGTTACATCCTTGGGTCATTGTCCAATGTGCTTCAGAAGCAACATGTGGAAATGAACCATTGCCAGGAAATTATGCTGAGTCTGAAAGAAATGTTCGGTGACATAAACCGCACACAGCGTTATAATGTGATGAAAGAGCTTATTCGCTGCAAGATGCAGGAAGGGACCTCTGTCAGAGAACATGTACTCAAAATGTTTGGGTACCTCTCTGAGCTGGAAACCCTGGGAGCGTACTTGGACTCTGAAATGCAAGCTGATTTCATTCTCCTGTCGCTCCCTAAGTCTTTCAACAACTTTGTTGTGTCTTACCACATGAACAAAGGTGATTTCACAAACGCTGGGTTGTTGGCTGCTTTGAAGTCTGCAGAAGACGTCTTGAAGAAGGACGGCCCCTCTGCTAGTGCAATGGTTGCACAGGTGAGAGGAAAGCGCGGGCGGAAGCAAGGTTCTCAGAAGGGCCCAGCCTCGAAGAGAAAGAAGAAGAATCAAGGAGTTGGTTCATCTTCTAGTGCTTCCACACTGATGACATCGAAAAAGACCGATGTCTGTCACCACTGCAAGAAGCCGGGGCACTGGCGGCGTAACTGCCCGGATTACCTGAAGTCTACCGACAAAGGTAAAGCCCCAGCAGGTATGAAATCTACTTTCATCATTGAAACTAGCTTTCTCGTTGGACGAGAAGGAAGTTGGGTTATAGATTCTGGTGCTTCTGTTCATGTATGCAATTCGTTGCATTTGTTTCAGGAAACTAGGAATCTGGAGCATGGGGAGATAGTTATCCAGATGGGATCTGATGCAAGTGTTGCAGCAGTCGCCATCGGGACTTGCAGACTGTCGTTATCTAGTGGTCGAGTCCTAGTACTTAAAGAATGTCTTTATGTACCTGAGGTCAGAAGGAACTTGATATCTGTGTCTAAGCTTGTTAGACATGGGTACTCTTTCCTGTTCTGTAATAAATTAGTCATTAATAAATATGATAAATTTGTTGCGGAAGGTGTTCTGACTTCTAGTGGACTCTATGAATTGTGCATTGATGAATGTGTCATAAATGTCACTACCACTAATAATAAAAATCCCAAGAGATCCAGGGAGAATGGAAATCATTCGAATATGATTTGGCATCAAAGGCTTGGTCATTTATCTGTTGATAGGATCAATAGATTGATAAAGGATGGACCTTTAGATTTTCTACAGGTTCAAACTTTACCTACCTGTGAACATTGTATTCGAGGTAAAATGACCAGGATGCCTTTCCGTAACAAGGTTACGAGATGCGAGGGTATTCTCGACCTAATACATACTGATGTATGTGGTCCCTTCAATACCGCGACTAGAAATGGATATCGATATTATTTGACGTTTATCGATGACCATTCGCGATATGGGTTTATCTTCCTGCTTCGTCATAAATCTGAAACCTTTGAAAAGTTCAAAGAGTTTAAGGCATTGGTTGAGAACCAAGCCGACAGGAAGATTAAACGGATTCGATCTGACCGAGGTGGTGAGTACCTCTCAGATGAATTCAAGGAATACCTTAAAGAGAGTGGAATTGTCTCCAATCTCACTCCTCCTGGAACTCCCCAACTTAATGGTGTTGCTGAAAGACGCAACAGGACCATCATGGACATGGTCCGTTCAATGATGAGTAAAGCACATTTACCTCTTAGTTTCTGGGGATATGCAGTAGAGACTGCAATATATATCCTAAACAAGATTCCTAGCAAGTCTATACCAAAGACTCCTCACGAGCTCTGGTATGGAACCAAACCTAGTGTCAATCACTTGAGGGTTTGGGGATGCTTGGTTCATGCGAAGAACGTGGACGCAAGTAAGCTAGAATCTCGCACTCGTGAGTGCTACTTCATTGGGTATGTTAAAGATGGTATTGGATACCAGCTTTATGACCCTGAGACCCAAAAGGTTTTTGTCTCTAGGGATGTGAAATTTCTGGAGGATGATTTCCTTAAAGGTCAAGACAAGAATGAAGTAGAGGAGCTCATTGAATCCCCTGAGGATTCTGAGATTCCTGAACCAGAAACTGAAGAAATAAATGAAGATGAAACACCCATACCTCTTCGAAGGAGTTCGAGGGTGGTTGCACCACCTGAAAGGTATGGATTCCATGTGTCAGGAGAGACTGACAATGATCCTTCTTCATATGATGAAGCACTTGCGGATCATGACATGGATAGATGGATGCTAGCAATGAAGTCAGAGATTGACTCCATGCATAAGAATGGTGTATGGACCCTAGAGGATCCACCTAAAGGGGTAAAACCCATTGGGTGTAAATGGATCTTCAAGAGAAAGAGGGGACCTGATGGGAAAGTAGAGACTTTCAAGGCACGGCTCGTGGCCAAGGGCTACACACAGAGAGAAGGCATCGACTACGATGAGACATTCTCTCCTGTGGCCATGCTTAAGTCCATCAGGACACTGCTAGCTATAGCTGCATATCTTGACTACGACATCTGGCAGATGGACGTCAAGACGGCTTTCCTCAATGGATACCTCGAGGAGGATATCTATATGGAGCAGCCCCAGGGCTTCATAGCTGAGGACGGTAAAGTATGCAAGCTGAAGAAATCCATCTATGGGCTCAAACAAGCTTCTCGTAGCTGGAACATCAGATTTGACGAAACCATAAAGAGTTATGATTTTGTGCAAAACCCTGATGAACCTTGTGTGTACAAGAAGCTTAGTGGGAGCGCCATTGTGTTCATCGTGCTTTATGTAGATGATATCCTTATCATTGGGAATGATACAGGAATGATGACCAGTGTGAAGATTTGGCTATCCCATACCTTCGAGATGAAAGATCTTGGAGAAGCCTCTTACATCTTAGGCCTGAAGTTGTTCAGAAACCGAGAAAAGAGAATATTGGGATTATCACAACATGGATACATCAAGAAGATTCTTGAACGATTCCGTATGGATAGTTCGAAGAAAGGATTCCTCCCCTTAGGACATGGTATCCATCTGTCCAAAGGGATGGCTCCTCAAAGTGTTGAGGAAAAGAAGGCCATGGCTGGATGCCCTTATGCATCAGCCGTAGGAAGCTTGATGTATGCCATGATGTGTACTAGGACAGACATCTGCCATGCAGTGGGAGTGGTAAGTCGTTACCAATCCTGCTATGGAGAGAAACACTGGAATGCAGTAAAGAACATATTCAAATATCTAAGACGGACGCAAGATTACATCTTGGTCTATGGGGATGGTGATCTCCAAGTCTTGGGATATACAGATTCAGACTTCCAGTCGGATATTGATGATCGAAAGTCGACATCAGGGTTTGTATTCCTGTTGAACGGTGGTGCTGTGAGCTGGAGAAG
The DNA here is from genome assembly GCA_037367405.1 of Ottelia alismoides. Lineage (NCBI taxonomy): Eukaryota > Viridiplantae > Streptophyta > Magnoliopsida > Alismatales > Hydrocharitaceae > Ottelia > Ottelia alismoides. Next base: position 63,898 of record JAZKJV010008826.1, on the reverse strand, counting down.
CAAGAAGCAGGACACTACGGCGGATTCAACAACAGAAGCCGAATACATTGCCGCATCGGATGCTGCAAAAGAGGCGGTGTGGTTGCGCAAGTTCATCTTGGAACTTGGCGTAGTTTCCTCTGATACTCCCGTCCCGTTACTCTGCGATAACACTGGAGCCATTGCCCAAGCAAAGGAACCCAGGTGCCATCAGAAGAGCAAACACGTGGAAAGGAAATACCACATCATTCGGGAGATTCAAAAGTGTGGTGATATCATCATCACCAAGGTGGCCTCTGCCGACAACATTGTTGATCCTCTTACCAAACCTCTGACACAGAAGGTTTTTGATCAGCATGTAATGAGTATGGGTTTACGGATTGTACCTGAATGGTTCTGAGGGCTAGTGGGAGATTGTTAGACTTGTGAGCCCTGGACGAACCATTCTTACAATAAATGTTATTGTAATATTTATGTTTATCAATAAAAGTTATTGATGTTTTCACTCCCTTTCTGAAATTATATGAATGAATGCACTATAAGGTCCCTCTGTACAATTAGGGTTATGTACCATGGCCAGCTTGATGATCATATAGCTGTTGTTTCATTAAATGAATCATAGAGGCTGGTGTTTGGATGAATATCTAAGGAGTTAGATGGAGGACTCATCAAACACCGTCAAATGATTGTCAAGTGGAGATCTCCAGCCTGAGTAGGAGATGGCAATCCTTTCTCACATAGGCTGATATCTGACCGACCTCTTGATGCAGGTCCTCTGCATGGGAATAGTGATTCGGAGGTGTCAGATTAGTTAGGTCAATGGGTTGACCTAACGAGATCGAGATAACTTAAGTCCTATGTTGAATGCTGTCACAGCATAGGCAAGCATCCTCTGACCGGAGACAGATATATTGCTATATATCTAAGTATGTACATTTGGCAGACCAATAGGTTGATGACCTAACCAAGGTCTATACACCGGCGAGCTGGTGTGCATATAAGGGTATATGAGCAATATGATCTCTCAAAGGGATCATACAGGTTCACTTGTGAACCGGAAGACATGAGCTCACTCATGAGGTATTGGGACCGATCAAATTCCATGCATGGTCGTCGTGCTTTGGAAGCATGACATGAATTTGAAGGTATGATATATGCTTTGGGAAAGCATATGATCGATACCAAATCCCAATGACCAAGATTGAGAAACTTAATGATTAAACCCTGAAGAAGACAGTATAAAATGATCTTGATCTTCGGGTTGATCATGGGTCTTCCAGTATGCAGGATGTACAGGTATTGGGAATACCTGAAGGGTGATGTGATCATAAACGATTGTATATCCATGACGCTTCCATTCCGAGGGAGTGATGAAACAGGTCTGGATTTTAGTGACTCCTTTCAGTAGAGAAGCAATCCGATCTTAGTCCAAGTGTTGGACATTGATCTGAATGGGATTCAGATTCAATGAGAAGATTGGATTTGCGGCCTTGATTTAATCAAGCATCTGTGAGAGGTCCGTAAGATCTGGATTTGAGATGAGATCTCAACATCCATGTCACTATACGTGGAACAATACAATCGCCCTATCCTTGTCTCCAAGTATCTGCGGAGAAAGCACATTATTCTTGAAAGGGTTCAAGAGTAATTCTTTTGATAAAATATCCAAGCAAGGACTTGATGATTAAATGTGATTTAATTGTCAAGCTTAAATATGAATATGATTCATATTGATTATCTAAGATAATTAAATAAGATTTGATTATCAAGGATTAAGAGAATGTGGATAGCACTATCCATGATATATGTATGTTATAAATATGATTTATAATATACATATATATAAGAGAGAGAATTTATGTAAATAGCATTTGTTAATTAATAATGTGAATTGGATTCACATTTGTTAATTAATTGGAAATGCAATTTACTAACTAGTTTGGGTTGTGAATATGATTCACATAATATTCAATGGCAAGATTGAAATATTCACAAAATTAATTTGGAATTAATTTTGGTGAATAATTATTGTAATTAATTGAGGAATAATATAATAAATAAAATGGAGAAAAACCACCCTCATGGGTGGCGTCACCCATGAAGAGTTCATGGGTGACGCCCCCACTTTTTAGGGGTTGGTTAACTCCAACTCATTTGTTATATTATCTCTTGATTAATTGTTGTTATTGAACAACAAATCCTAGCCATTGATTTATCATGGACCAAGCATATCCCTTGGATCCATGAGTCCCATGGATTGAGATCCATTGGATCCTAAACTAGTATAAAAGGAGGGCTAGGGTAGCCTCTCCAATGGACATAATCTAGAGTTGTGAAAGACAACTTCTCTCTCTCTCTCTCTAATTCTCGTGTAAGGTCTCTCTCTCAATTTCCAAGTGGCCGTCCACTTTGATCATTGAAGAAGAGAGGATCTTGCTTCGTCTTCGACGCTTGGATCTTCATCAAGGATTGCGGGAAGGACGCGACTCTTCATCGTGCCCGCAAGCGCATTCTCCGTGGGTCGGACTCAAGATAGGAGGATCTCTACTTTGGGATCTCGCGATTACAACCACGCTTCAAGAGGTATTTCTTGTACTTTGTGGTTTGATGAAACGATCCGAGAAGTGTTCTCGTGATCATGTAGTTTCATCATTATGTTAAAAATTTTAATTTCCGCTGCATCTAGCATCTAGTACGACTAGTTGCTCCGATCGTATTCGATACGATCAACACGCTTCCGTGATGCGCTTGAGGATTCTCAATATCCTTCAAACAAAGATCAGATAGGAAAAATGTTAGATGACACCACTATAGTTGACACTCAATGTTGACAGATGAACAACATTTTCTAACAATTTATATCATATAAGTTGGAACCAGAGTTTGGATAGGAGAAACTTTATGTGACACCTCTGTAATGATTTATATCATATACTTTCACCACAAAAAATTGGCACAAGGTAACGAATAATTCAATATTTTTTGAAAGAAAAAAGGATGCAAAATCTTAATGACAAGCACCCAAAAACTTTATATTCACAAGTTATGTATCAAAAGTACAAGGATCGAGAGTCCGGAAGGATTTTGACATCCTCAAGAACATTCTCAACATACATTATCTTCCTTTGAAAGACTAAACCATCTCTTGCAAGCCAAATTGCATACAATGTGGCCGCTGCATAAATTGTCTTAGAAGATTGCAAATTACGGGAAGTCTCAATTGAATCCCCGAAGGATATAGAATTATCCACATCGACCTTACTGAGAGCGAGCTCCGCCCAAATCCCTCGATGTTGAACAAAAAAAATAGATGATCAATGTACTTAATACACTACAACAACATTGAGCTATAGTGACGGTTTTTTCAGAATCCATCATTAAACTAGCCGTTGTTAAATATATAATGATGATATTATTCATTGCGAAATGATTTTTTGTACTTGGAATTAGCGTCGAATATCATATATGTTGTTATATCATTAGCAACGGTCCACATAGCGACGCTTATCCGTTGCTATTTTTCAAACGTCTAATTAATCGTCGTTAAGTTTTGAACTAAAAAATTACCGACTATTAATTGATATTTTGAAAAATAGCAACGGATAAGCGTCACTATATGGACCGTTGCTAATGATATAACGACATATACGATATTCATCGCTAATTTTGAGTACGAAAACTCGTTTCGCAACGAATAATATCGTCATTACACTACAGAAAAATGAGCTATAGTGACGATTTTTTTTCAAAATCCGTCACTAAAATAGCCGTTGTTAAATATATAACAACGATATTATTCGTTGCAAAATGATTTTTCGTACTCAAAATTAGCGACGAATGTTATATATGTCGTTATATCATTAGCAACGGTCAATGTAACGATACTTATTCGTTGTTATTTTTCAAACTTCTAACTAATCGTTGCTAAATTTTGAATTAAAAAATAACGACGGTTAGTTGATATTTTGAAAAATAGCAACGGATAAGAGCAGGGACGGACCTACGTTACGCCTGAGTGAGGCACGTGCCCCCTTGAGATTTGGGAACCATAATTGTTGTGCAATATGTCTAAGTTTTTTGTCGGAAAAAATCTCACAGAAATGTGCCCCCCCACAATTGTGGCAGAAAAACAAACTCTGTCCCCTCTCCTTGATGTGCCCTTCTCCCTCCCTGCGCCTCACGTAGTGACATGCCCGTGTGACTGTTGTGCTCCCCTCCCTTGCGCATCCAGAGGCTCCTATGTCCCTTTCCCTCTCCCCGCATCCTGTGATTCCCAACATCGTGTCGTACTCCACTCTGAAGTACCTAACCGTTATCCTTCACAACCGGAAGCACTAGGACATTGCGTGGTGTACCCACTTATCCCACTCAAGCCCGTGCAATTCTCCACCGCCGCACTCCGCCTTGCCTTCATTTTTCGTGCTCTAAATAGGGTGGAGCATTGGGTCCGGCCGGTCTGGACCCGACCCTGACCCGACCCACAAAAGTCTGGGTCTGATCCAAACCCTATGTACAAATTGGTCGGGCCCGGGTCCTCATTTTTCAAAAATATAATGCTCGGGTCGGGCCGGGTCCGAATCCGAAGTACAAATGGGCCGGGCCCGAGCTCTCATATTTCAAAATATCATATTAGAACTAAATTATGGGGACACGGATTTATAGTCATAATACATCCAATATTTCCTTCATCCATCAATAGTAATATTCTATCGTAACAATACATCCAATATTTATGTGTTACGGATGAATTATATCCATACCAATAAATTGGAATCAAAGTGCAATTCCATGGAATCACAATAAGTACGGGCTGAGCACGGCCCGAGCCCGATCCAGTTGGCCTTGAGCCGGGTGCGGGTCCTCAGTTTGCTGAAAAAAGTGGGCCTCGACCCGACCCAAGGCCCGTGGAAAATTGATGAGCTCGAGCCGGACTTTTTCGGGTTGAGCAGGGTTGAGCCCAATGCTCCATCCTAACTTTAAGTGAAGGTAACGATGATCTTTTATTGTTTGCTATTCATTGATTCTAGATATTTATAAACTGAAAAGTGGATGGAACTAAATTTATTACAATATATCAATTATATCTTTCTTACACGTTCATTAAATGAAGTGCAAATGCTATTGAGTATTGTAAGTTCCAACCAACTCTTTTTTTGATCTTATATTTTAATAGGAATATTTGTTCCTATGCGAATGAAGATTTTGAAATTTAGTCTCCACTAAAATGACCTTAAATAGAAAGGATTTGTGTGATTAATTGTTTGTAATTTTCTTATGACAATATCTTCAAGATATTTGGAAAAGAATTATGTTATGAGTAATAGTATTTACATACCTTTATAAATTTTGATAATATACTAATCTTTAATATCATGGTGCCCTCCCTGACGTAAAATGCTGGGTCCGCCACTGGATAAGAGTCGCTATGTAGACCGTTGCTAATGATATAACGACAGGCATGATCTTCGTTGCTAATTTTGATTACGAAAACCAATTTCGTAACGAATAATATTGTTGTTATATATTTAACAACGACTATTTTAGGGACAGATTTTGCAAAAACCGTCACTATAGCCCAATTTTGTTATAGTATTATATACTTAACAACGGTTAATTTAGTGACTGATGTTGAAAAAGATATCGCTATAACTCAATTTTATTGTAGTGATACCTTCAACGCAATGTTGACATGAATCACTAGCCTCGGGGAATAATATGGCCCCTCGTGCACCTGTCATGATCCACTCCCCACCTACTAGCCACGTGAATACTTTGACTCGACGGGGAATCTTCCAAGTCCAAATCTGCCCCAAGGTTGACATAGCTATGTCAATTATTAATTCAATATTAATCGACATATCTTCTGTAGTTTACTATATAACAATGAATATTATGCATTGCACGATTCTTCAAATCCGCGATGCATATTGTATTCGATGCTATATTTCTCGCGACGAATCGAATAGAAAAGGTTATTCATTGACTTTGTTTATAATCATTGTCAAATTGAGCAATGACTAATACGATCTTATCAAAAAGACAACAACAAAAATCATTGTTTTATGAACTTTTAACAACGAATATGACATTCATTGATAACTACACAAACAAAAGATAAGTTTATCCTGTGTTGCATATGGTTATCAATCCGGCCAGATTTTCTAAAATATTTATCTCATTAATAACCTCGTATATAATATATGAATATACCGTAGAATTTAGTCACGTTAAAAATAATTACGATGAACATATAGTAACATAGAACTTCTATTAGAACAATCTTAGTCGAATTTTATTTCTTTTGGTAAATTAAAAAGAAGGGTCCGAATTATGTGTTGATTGCCAATCAAGGGTTTCACTATTCGAATGTAACAAAAGGAGGCTTGAACTTTTTTTAGCGCAAATACCTGCCTCCATAAGCTTATGCGCCACTCATATATTTTATTTCTCTGTTAAATTTCAAAATTGAAACCCTTAATTAAAAACCAACCAATGGCTCAGATCAATTAACACATTCTGATTAAGAGGAATCTTGACATATCTTTTAAACCTAAACAAATCACACACTCGTTAATAATCCAACGGAGAGCAACGCCAGAAATGGTATAATATACTTTAAAAAATAAAAAATACTGTTTTAGAGATTGAGATATGTGAATTAGTAGAACTGAGGAATATACTTTAAAATAAAAATAAGACGTCGGCGTTGATCAGAGAGGTAGTCCGATCTCATCTCCTTCAGCCGCGACGTCTTTCTCTACTTCTTCGTCGGAAGTACGCCTTCGTAGTGCGCCCTCATGTGTCCACCAAGCTCTTGCCCCCTCTCGTACACTCGCCCGCACTTATCACACTTGTGATCTGCCTTCCTCTTCTTCTTTGCCGTAGTTGTCGTGCAGACGTCTACGTCGACGTTTCTGATGGTGTTTTTCGAGTTGAATCCCGTGCTCATCAATAGTAGTATGTCCGCCACTTCAAGCTCGCGCTCGTCGAAATCAACTTCGGCCGAATCAACCGATCGTGATTCTTTTGCAACCGATGTTTCTGCATTTCTTTGTTCCAACCTATACTTGGCCACAACCTCGGGAGGAGGTGCGAAGATGCCTTTACAGGGTCTGTTCTTGTGCACCTTCATGTGGCCCGAGAGCTTCTTCACCGATCCGAAGGTCTTGTCACACCAGAAGCATGTCATGATCGTGTTACCCTCACCGGTGTCGTCCGTCCTCCTCTTCTTGCACTTGCGATCTTCATTCCATGTTTCGGAAACACATCTTTCTTCGACATGCTCATGCTCCTTCTGTTCTTCTTCTTCTTTAAGAACAGGCCATACGTCAACCATGAACCCATGATCCGGACTCCAGGTGTGTCCATTCCGATGATCCCGGTGCTCTGCAAGGAAAAGATTGGTAATCGACGCAATACGTTGAGGGGAAAAGAAAAACGAAGCTACGAGATCGTAGCTTTGTTGAGTTGTAAGTGGAGTTCCCTTGAAATCTCGTGTGTGTGTGTATGTATATATATATATATATATATATATATATATATATATATATATATATATATATATATATATATATATATATATATATATATATATATATATAGGGTAAAATGTGTATGCCCCCTAGGGGGAGCTAGCTTAGCTCCCCCGCCCCTTTTTCACATATTTTTTTTTATTTTTTTTGAAATCCAAAACCATGTAAATTCATTATTAAATCCATATAATATGTCATTCAAATTTCATGCGAAACAGAGACTCCTACGACCTCCATCCAAACGGGGTCGATTTAAAAAATCCTGTTACCGTTAAAAAATGACTGTCTGGATGGAGGCCGTAGGAGTCTCTGTTTCACACGAAATTTTTATGACATAATATAGGGATATAGTGATGAATATTCACGGAAAAAAATTTCAAAAAAAATTAAAAAATTTGAAGAAAATGGGGCGGGGGTAGCTAAGTTAGCTACCCCTGGGGGCAGCCCCATTTTACTCATATATATATATATATATATATATATATAGGGATAAATGGGGCTGCCCCCTAGGGGGAGCTAACTTGGCTCCCCCCGCCCCATTTTCACCATTTTTTTTATTTTTTTTTGAAAATTTCTTCCATGAATATTCATCACTATATCCCTATATTATGCTATTAAAATTTCGTGCGAAACAGAGACTCCTACGGCCTCCATCCAGACAGTCATTTTTTAACGGTAACAGGATTTTTTAAATCGACCCCGTTTGGATGAAGGTCGTAGGAGTCTTTGTTTCGCACGAAATTTTAATAGCATAATATAGGGATTTAATAATGAATTTACACGGTTTTAGATTTCAAAAAAAATAAAAAATTTATGTCAAAAAGGGGCGGGGGGAGCTAAGTTAGCTCCCCCTAGGGGGCATACACATTTTTCCCATATATATATGTATGTATATATATATATATAGAGAGAGAGAGGGGGGGGGGGCGTGCGTGTGAGTTTCACTCCTAAATCGTCTAGGAACAGTGTAACGGCAAAGCAGAAAAGAAAGAAAAAATAAAACTTATATAGTAAATCAAGAACCAATTTAAATATGGAGATAATTAAAAAGATAAATCATCCGACAAATCCTAAATAAGTTATTCATATTATCCATCATTATCTCATTAAGTCATATTTATTATTGTTAAAAATCTCTATTGATTGTGTATCTAAAATTCACGACATCTTATGTAACAGGTGAGAGAGTTTTAGAGAGAGAGAGGGAGAGAAAGAGAACGAGACCGGTGTTGACTTTATTTCGACAGTGTCGTTTTCAAATCCGGCATCGACAACCCTATCCATCAGCGTCGAAACATTGATTCAGAAAAATAGGTGCCACAATGTGGTTGACGATGGTTTAGATAGGCGGAATCGAGGTATCCTTTTGGGCGGATTTCTCACGTCATCGAGGTATGTGTCAATCCTTAACTAGTAATACGATACATTGATTTTGAAGAGTGCATACAAGGAAGGTTTCGTTTATTATCAACACTGGCCTATATTCGTAATTATTTTTATTATACGTTGTTAATGACAAGGGTAATTAGAAAAGTTGAAAAGAGTATTTTTATGATTTACTTTTCTCTTCACAATCATTAGATGTTATTCGATATTCTATAATTATTTGTTTCCCCTTTAAAACTACATATACTCGTACACCTCAAATCGCATGCTTTCTTTATATTTTTTGTTGCATGTAATAATGTCGTAGAAATATAGCTTGAATTCCAAATTAAATCACAATTTAGCAGTGTACAATTTACGTGATTAAATCGTAACAGAATCTATGCCGAAATTCATTTAAAATGATTCTAATCGAAATTATTGATATCAAAATTCCAAAATATAGAGATGCGTTTATCGGAATAAAATGCTTATAAAAAAATCTATGCCAAAATTTCAATTTAAAATTTAGGAATGAAAAGGTAATTCGCAAAGTTTTTAGGATTCGTGGTGTAAAAATATCATCATATATAATAAATGTGCAAAAATGGGTTACATAGTTTGTTAGGTATACTAGAGAGCCCCTCTAACAAACATCAAATCAACTTTCATAGAAGTGATTTATCATTAAATTAATTTTTTATGGAGATTTTTGTTGGATTTTTCGTGCATATATTAATCTTTACTTAATAACAATCAAATTGAGGAAAATCTATTCCAATCAAATTACTCAAAACCAATCGTCATCATCCTCACCAAAGTTTTAAATAATGAAAAACTTTGCAGAAAAGAGGAATGTACTTTTTACTTTTACCTTATCCATTTATCAGAGGGTGGCCTTATACATAGAGGCAGAGACTCAACCATATTGTCACAGGCGGAGACAGACAACAACCAGATTGTCACATGTGCATGCTTAAATTGATTGTTCGGTCATATATGTTCTTTGCTCGTTCAATCTACGAAGCAAGAAGGGGGATAACCTTTGAAATGACTACAACTACCTGGTCTATTTCTCTCAATCTTTTACTACTCCCCTCATTGCGATAAGTGAGAGCTAGCGGTTCTTTCCTTACTAACTTTCGGACCTCCTTGGAGTCCCTTTCTTCTCGTAGGAGGTAGTACTCAACACTCTCCCTACTAGCAAATCTATCGTACTTTTGATGTGGAAGCATTCGCCAGACTTTTGCTTTAACGTTTTTAGAACTTCCCTCATCGTGAGACCCCTTAGCCCTACTATAGTAAGTACTATTATGGACGTTTGGTATTATACATTTGCTTTATATAAATATTAATTTAGAAATTTATACACTACTTTGATGGATTAATGCGATATGTTGACTAATATCAGTTAAGCTTGCATCAATTTGAGATAATTTATCTCAAGATAAATGGTCATATCGTGATTACAAAAATCATCCCTTATTAGTCATTTGAGATCCAATTTACAATAATGGGGAGTCTAAGATCATTGCTCGATGATCAACTATTTGAATTAATTATGATTGTTACTTTCCTTTGTCTATCGATTCTAGAAAGATTGACTACATCATCGAGATATTGCTCGATGATCACTGATCATTAAAGTGCTAACCCACCATCGTTAATTATCATGGGATTGGTGATTTGCATAATCATATAGAGGGGGTTACTTTATGTAAATCTTTTATTAGATATTGTTATTTATTTGTAATGATTGATTTTTGAATTGAGATCGATCATCAACCAACTTTAATTTAGAGGTTTTCCATGTTAAGATAATTTCTCCTGCATATATGGTTAATTTTCTATTATCGATTTTTATTTTTATGATTGTGATTATTCAAAAATTTAAGCCATTGTTCAAAATCTACTTATTTAATCGAGACCAAACTCGTGTTCATGTTCAGTTCGTTTATTTTCGAATCTAATCTGAATCGAATTTTTAGCGAACCGAATCTGAACGAATGTCGGACTTGAAATTTTTTTGACACTGTCAGACAAAGATATTTCCTTGAGCATTTATATACGTCCATTTGGTTGAAGAGGCAATAAATGAAAGATACAAATTGGAAACATCGATCAGATAGGAAAACTGTTAAATGACACCCCTATATTTGACAAACAATGTTGACATATGAACAACATTTTCTAACGATTTATATCTGTCAGGATATACAATGCATGTCGTAGCGCATACGTTCAAATTTACAGTGAATAATACATTCTCCACTATATTGTTTTGTTTTGTTTTGTTTTTTCCATGTAAAAAAGCACATTTAATTATCCAAAACAGGAAGAGATATAAAGGGTAGATGGGGATATGCTCTCAAATTGAACAAATTGTCCAAAGGAAAACTAAACAAAAACAAGCATCTAGAGTGCAAGCGCGGGAAAAATAGATAAAAAAATTTAAACCAACAAAAGAAAAACAACACTCATTATGTTTGGGTTTTATCACTCATTCCCTTCTTAACTTCTGCAATATCTGTTAATATATGAAGGATCTAGAATTCTCCACTTCGATCTTGCTGAGAGAAAGCTTCGCCCAGATCCTTCGACGTTGAACAAACAAAAAATAGATGATCAATGTCCTTAATACCTTCCATGCAACGGTAGCATGAATCACTAGCTTTAGGGAATAATCTGACCTCTCGTGCACCCGTCATGATCTACTCACTACCTAGAAGTCATATGAATACTAATTATGCATCAATTCCCAATGAATGATTTCATTTTTCAAATGTAACAAAGGGAGGTTTGAACTTTTTTATCTCAAATACATGCCTCCATAAACTTATGCGCCCCTCATATATGGACTTTAAACCATAAAGTTGAAAGGCCTTTTCTGTTACATTTGAAAATCAAAACCCTTAATTGAAAACCAACCTATGATTGAGATTGATTTTTGTAATTTGCCCTATTTCTTTTTAATTCTATAATTCCCACCACATTCTGTTTAAGAGGAATATTGCGATATCTTTTAAACCTAAAAAATCAAAAACTCATTAATAATCCAAGGGAGAGCAACGTCAGAAAAGGTACAATATACTTTAAAAAGAATAAAAAAAATACTGTTTTAAAGACTGAGATATGTGAATTGGCACCACTACCAGTATAGAAAAAAATCTACGTACAACGGAGGAAAATACTGTAAAATAAAAATAATATGTCGATGTTGATCAGAGAGGTAATCCGATCTCATCTCCCTATGCAGCGACGTCTCCTCTCTTCTTCGCGGAAAGCTCGCCTTGGAAGTGCGCCCTCATGTGCCCACCAAGCTTTTGCCCCGTCTCGTACTCTCGCTTGCAAAATTTACACTTGTGCTCTGTTTTCCTCTTCTTCTTTGTCGTGGTTGTCGTGCAGACGTCTACGTCGACGTTTCCGATGGTGCTCCCCGAGTTGACTCTCGTGCTCATCAATAGCAGTATGTTCGCCACTTCAAGCTCGCACTCGTCGAAATCAACTTCGACCGAATCAACCGATCGGGATTTCGGTGCAACCGATGCTTCTGCAGTTCTTTGTTCCAACTTATACTTGGCCACGACCTCGGGAGGGGGTGCGAGGATGCCTTTGCAGGGCCTGTTCTTGTGCACCTTCATGTGTCCCGATAGCTTCTTCATCGATCCGAAGGTCACGTCGCACCAGAAGCACGTCATCGTTGCTTTACCCTCACCGGCATCGTCCGATCTCCTCCTCTTGCACTCGCGATCTTCGTCCCTTGTTTCGGAAACGCGATTTTCTTCAACATGATCATGCTCGTGTTCCTCTTCTTTAAAAACGACCCGATACGTCGTCCAAGAGCGAATGATCCGGACTCCAGGTCTCTCCATTTCTGTGATCCCGGTGCTCTGCAAGGAAAAGATCGATAATCGATGCAGTATGTTGATTGGAAAAGAAAAACGAAGCTACGAGATCATACCTTTGCCGAGTTGTAACTGGAGTTCTCTCTCTCTCGTAAATACGTATACAGAGAGAGATAGAGACCGTGTACTCCTAAATTGTGTAGGAATATTATAACGGATTAAAGCAAATTTTAAAAAAAGAAAATGAAACAAAGCTTAGGTATACTATAGAGTCTCTGTAACAAACATCAGTTCATCACCAGATTAGTTTTTTATGGTAATTTTTGTTGGAATTTTCGTGCATATATTAATCTTTATCTAATAACAATCAAATTGATGAAAATCCATTCCAATCAAATAAACCACAACCAATTGTCATCTGTTTCATCCAGCGTTCCATCTCCATAATCCACACTCTAAAAAAACAACCAATTACGTATTGCCACGTGTTCTTCCCCTCTAAATACGAAAAATTGAAATACGGTGAAAAAAACGGAAATGATAGGAACATTAAATTTCTGGTAGTGCCGTATTTCTTCACGGTTAATTAATAGCTAATAATATAAAGAGGAAAATGCAAATACATGTTTAATTAAAATAAAACTTTAATTTTTATAAAATTTATATTTTAGGTTCCAACGAAAATTAAAATAACCTACCAATAGAATATTAAATGAAGTTGTCTTTATTTTAACCATTGTTATTCTTCGTATTCATCGTATCATACATAAAGGATTAAAAGTAGTCTTAATTGGAAACATACATTCAACTTTAGCATTCTAAGAAAAGGAAAATCAAATTTGCAGTTAAAATTTTGAACGATTAGGGGGAGAAAATGCGGGCGAGGGAGCGTCGAGAGGAGTCGGCGATGAGGGAGCTCGGTGGATTCAGGTCGCCCGTAGGCGGCGGGGGAAGAAGCCGGCTAGCCTGGGGGGAACCGGTCAACGGCAGGAGGAGGTTAGGAAGCCTTTTGGCAGCGGTTGATTCCGATGGGGTTCGCTCCGGCATTGGGCTGCCTCATGCCGCGAACCGATGCGATGTTTTCTGTGCCATGGCTTTGCACATCGGGCAAGGACGTGCCCACGAGGATTCAAGAAGAAGGTGCATCCGGAGGGCAAGCTCGTGATCGGAGAGGGAGGCGGCTCGCGCCCATTATTCCACGCTTCGTCGGACGTGGGGGCGGCATTGGGTGGGGCGTTCAGCGGGGACATCGCCCTTCTAAGCCCTTGGCGGGTCGTGGTTCGGGGTCTGTCGCAGGTTGAGAAAGCGGCTTTGCTGAAGCTGAATGAAGGCAGAAAGTCGACGATGAGATGGAGAGAGCCGAATCCTTTCGATGGCCGCCTCTGTTTCGAGCAGTTCAACTCGGTGCGCGTGAGGGGAGTCCCGATCATTTGGAGGAGTTTAGATCATGTAAGGGCCATCCTTGGGTCCGTGATATGGGCTGAGAAGGTTCTGGCCGACGGTGGGGATGTGGGGATGGGTCCGGACCTGGTACTTCAGGTGAGACGACTAAACCCATCGGCGTTGGGGTGGAGGAGGGTGCAGTATCGTGGAATGGTTCTCGAGGTGGAGGTGGCGTCGGCGAACATGGGAAGCGTCCTTCAGCTAGAGGGAACGCATATTCTCGAGCGTGGCAAATCGTGGGCGGAGGTGGTGACTCATGGGCCAGCAAGGCGTCTGGCCGGTGCGACTTCGATCCGGTGCAAAGAGGTCCCAGCCGCGGTGATCCGAATCCCGCGTGTGGAGGCGGACGTTATGTGCCAGCGGGGCACTCCGGCGGCAACGTTTCAAATTCCGAACATAGATGGGGGCGTAACGTGCCAATTTAATTTGCCCGATTCTTCTGGTTCTGTTCCTCTTCTGGCAGGAGTTAATGGGGCAATTGCTGACGTGCCCAACATGGGATGTCCACTAAAGGAACGCTGCTTGGAATCGGACCCTCCGCCGATTCAGGTATTGGTCTCAAAATCTTATCCTAGTAGAGATCCACTGGTGGAAGCCCACGTGACGTCACAGGCGGACGAACCTGCGATCCAAATTCTTGGTTTTGGGAGGTCCTTAGTGGGTGACGTGGGGAGAACCATGGGCCCACTTTGGATTTGTCTCCATTATTTTCACCACAAGGTTTGTGGGTTGGGGACGTTGTGGCTACAAATGGTGTCCAGGGGGAGGAATTGCAAAGTTTGGATGAAGCTTCCAGCACTCATGTTCGGGGCAAGAATCGTCTAATTAAAGAAGGAGGAGCAACAGGGTTGGGAGTGGGGGGTCCGGAGTCGGAGGAGGGCCAAGCGGCCGGGGAACCGGAGTCGGGCACGCCGGGATGCGAGGAACGGTGTCGAGTTCAGGGGGTGGGTGAACTTGGAAGCTCGTTGCTGGGTTCTGTCCGGAGGCTAGGCGGGAGTGGAGGGTGGCGAAAATTGGCTCGTAAGACCGGTGGGTTGGGGGAGGTAGGGGAGAAGGTGGGGGAGAGTGGCCAAGATTTGGACGAGGTGGGGAGGGTAGTTACCCCATTGTTGGAGTGGGGGAGGGAGGGGGATCCCGTTGCAGGAGAGGAGGGTTTGTTAAGGGGAGAAGTGCAAATAGAAAGAGTTGATCCTTCACGGTTTGTGCGGCAGGAGCAGGAGTTGCCGGTGCGAAGTAATCTTGCTTTGGGGGTCAGATCGGAAAGGGTCTCTCCAACCTCGGTTAATGGGACAGTTGCTAACGAGATCTCTGAGGAAAAGGTTGGCCCGAAGACGGCAAGAAGGAGACGTAGGGCAGAGGCTCTCGAGGAGACGGAACGACATGATATACTACTCCAAGAACAGATAGTTGTGGCCACGTCACGGAGAGGGAAGAATCGGTTCAGCATTTTGGACCGCGAGTTCGCAGAATGCCTGGGGGTGGTAAACCACTGTCCATTAGAAATAACTCGAACGTTTCTCAATGAAAGTTCTTTCATGGAATGTTCGGGGGCTCGGGAGGCCAGAAAAGCGTATGAGTGTCGGAAAATTAGTGCGAGATGCAAAAGCAGACATATTCTTATTGCAGGAAACAAAGTTATCTCATAGCTTGGCATATGTTGGACATGGGTTGAGCATTGGGAGAGGTTTTCTGTCAGCAACCAAGGAGGCACAAGGGGCAGTATGCCGATGGGGCACCGGGTCCCGATGGGTTCCCTATCTTTTTCTATAGAGAGTTTTGGGATCTTCTAAAAGGAGAGATAATGGAAGTGTTGGAAGAATTCAGGGAAGGAAACATGGACTTCGAGAACGTGAACAGAGCTTTGATGGTTTTACTCCCAAAGAAAGATCATCCGGTAAGAGTAGAGGACTTCAGACCAATAGCTTTGTCGAATGGCGTGTACCTCATTGTGGCAAAGGTCTTGGCAAATAGGCTCAAAGGGGTCATGGACTATATCATTCTAGAAGGTCAATCTGCTTTTATCCCGGGACGTCAGATGGCAGACGGGCTGGTTTTGGCGTCAGAAATTTGTCTTGAGTGGAGACACAAGAAAGCGAAAGGAGCGATGTGGAAGATAGATTTTGCAAAAGCTTATGACAGTGTGAATTGGAACTTTCTGTGAGCTTCAATGAGGAATAGAGGTTTCAAAGAAATCTGGATTGCGTGGATGAAAAGATGTGTCACAACATCTTCCTTCTCGATCATGGTAAATGGACGACCGGAGGGGGGTTATTTTTAGCCTCAAAGGTGGGTTCGTCAGGGGTGCCCTTTGGCACCTATGCTATTCGTGCTAGTGGCTGATGCGTTGGCAGTCATGTTCAAGCAAGCAGTTGATGGGGGGTGGTGCGAAGGCTTCCGTCTTGAGGAGATCTATATTCCGTTATTGCAATATGCAGATGACACGGTGCTTTTCCTGAGAGGTTCGGATGAGATGATAGATCATGTAGCTCAGTTGCTAGACATCTTCAGCAGTCTATCAGGGCTCGAAAAGAATATGCAGAAATCGGTGGTGGTCCCTTTTGGCTTACAAGATAGTGAACGGATTAGGCTAGCGGAGAGACTTGGTTGCCCATTGGGTGAACAGCCGATTACCTACCTGGGTCTTCCCTTGGTGGCTGGCAAATTGAGAGCGACAGATTGGGAGGTAGTTATCTAGAAGATAGAACTCAGATTAGCAGGTTGGAAGGCGGTTACTTTATCAAAGGGTGGAAAGTTGATCCTTTTGAAGCACGTCCTCTCAACCATCCCTATTTTCTTCTTCTCAACTAGGCTGATGCTTGTGGGAGTAAGAAAGAGGATAGAAAAATTGTTGAGAAGGTTTTCTTGGTCAGACGGAAAACAACAGAAATCAGGAATACATTTAGTGGCATGGGATGAAATAACGAGACCCCGTGAGCAAGGGGGTTTGGGGGTGAGAGACTTGGAGTGCATGAATAAGACATTATTAGCAAAGTGGGTGCTGCGCATATGGGGAGCCTCGATGGATTTGGCTTCAAGATTGTTGAGAAAGATTTATGGAGTTAAAGGAAATTTAGAGGTAAGATCTATTCGTTTTGAATCATCCCTGTGGAAAGGAATACGGGTGGTGTTGAGCACTATATCTGATAGATTAGTGCCGAAGTTAGGAGATGGGGAAGGTTTTAGATTCTGGAGAGACAACTGGCTAGGGGAGGGCCCTCTGGAGGGTCTCTTCCCGAGACTCTTTGCACTGTCAGAATCAAAGGAGGCAAAGGTGAAGGAGATGGCGCATATGGGGGATGGAGACTGAATTTAGCGGCAGGCATTTCGGCTAGAAGGCAGGAAGAGATACAAAGTTTAAAGGATGTGGCTACATTTCCAGATAGCTTCTCACGAACCAGGGATCATTTTGAATGGTCGGGTAGTAGGTTCTCCGTTAAGCAACTCTATAGGGAGCTACGTAATGCCACTGAAGGTCAGGATATGGACTTATGCAAAGATATGAAGATAATCTGGGCAAGCATGATCCCAAATAGGATAAAAGTCTTCCTTTGGTGCATGAGGAGGAATAAGCTTCTATACAAAGATAGGAGGGCGAGGCTGCTAGGCCTCCAAGACGTAACTTGTGACAGATGTGGGGAACAATCAGAGACCTTGGAGCATCTCTTTCTCACATGCGCTTTCTCGGTGAAGGTCTGGAGTGTATTGGCAATCCCGTGGGTGGATGCAAGTGGTCTACTGAATTTTTGGGAAGGGGTGAGAAGAATAGGAGGCAACTCAACTGATGATGCTGCGAGACCCTTCAGCGCGCTGTGGGCAATATGGCTCGCAAGAAATGACCTTCTTTTTAATAATCAGAGATTTTACCCAGAGAATGTTGTTGCTCACTGTAAGGCATTGATAAGCCTTTGGAATTCAAGGTAAATTTCTGTGTAAAGTTTTAGTAATATAATGTTTTTGTGGTGACTCCCACCTTAGGAGGACACCCTCTTTTTCTTCAAAAAAAATTTTTGAACGCTTATTCATAAAATAAATTCCTGATTTATCACATCCATAAGCTCAGAACTCTACAGTGTAGGTTCCGTTACCTTTTCAGGTCTTAAATATTAAAAAAATTATGTTTAAAATCGAGTCAGCAAAGTCGACAATTAATTAGTTTAAATTATTTGTTTACGACGTTTCTAGTCCAATTAGTTTATAGATGTTATTTATTCACCATTGAGTAATGTTATCATTAAGTAATGAGATGCGATAATTGAGAGGATTTGATGATCCGGAAATAGGGATTCTCACAATGATAAATATCAATTGATTTATTAGGATAATTAGTCGACATGGCATCTTGTTTGATGTACTAAACATCAATCAATCAATTGAAGCCAAACTCTTAGCACATTGAACTATCATCAATTGATCATTGGATGAGATGATTCCAATTCAAAGGAACTCAATCAACTGGTTTTATAAAATATTTTACTAGTAATTATCTTATGAGTGCTAAAGGATTGAATTTAATACCAGATGTTCAGATACGTGTTAATGCATGAATGCACGTGTAATATCGAACTGGATTGGACAAATATGACCTTCGTTGATACTTACAACAAGAAAAGATAATTTGAATATTGAAAATTATACGGGTTTCTGACCTTTGTATTTAGTTATAAGGACTTTAGAAAGAGATTTGATTAAGAATATAAAGAAATGAAACTCAACTAGCTAATTCAAGATTTTTTGAGAACGCTTCAAATTATATTAGTTGATATTCTAATTAGTTGACTTTGATGTATTATACGGTATTTTATCTAATATAATATATTAATAGAAATTTCTTTATCCTTTTCTAAATTGAAATTAGAAAGAGATAAAGAGTGAGGAATAAAGTTTATTCATTATCCTTTCTAAATTGAAATATAGCTTATTGATGAATAATATTCATTGACTAATAATTATATAACAATAATTTCCAAAATGGTGGTCCTTGTGTATAAATTTGGTGTTGCATAAACATGAAAGATTTTGATAGAGCGTGTCATGGAACTCGGAATGGACTTTTGCTTGCATATTTTATTTTTTTAGATGGGCAATGATAAAAAATTCAAATAAGAGCCATGCAAACACTGTTGTTAACAAAACCTGAGAAAAAGTTGACTCGTCAGTTGGGTTTATTATGTTGTTGCAGTCGATCATCAAACCAAAATTCTTAAAATATATTTATCTAATTAATAATCATATAAAATATATGAATATAAAATTTAGTCACGTTAAATATAATTACGACAAATATAGTACTTCGATTAACAACTAGCCTTCAGTCAAACTTTTGTTAATTATATGCTTATAAAATATTTTGTTTCAAAGAATTGAGATACCTTTTAAACCTAAAATCGCACAATAATCTTTATATGAACCTGTAATGACAAGTCTATAATATTCCAGAAAAACAAAATAAATTGAGAGAAGAAAAACATGTGCATGTGATGTCTTCATATAACCAGATATCTGCGAGACATCTGTGTTAACATACATACACAGAATGATGGATGTGCTTTATTGATAAAGTTAGAGGGTGTATCAGCGTGAGGTGTTGTAAGTGTATAGAGTTTGTCCATAATTTAAATATGTAAAATTATGCCTGAAAATTGTTGAGAAGGAAAATAACTTGAATATGTAAAATTATACCATGTATTTTATCTCAAATACATGCCTCCATAACTTATGCGACCCTCGTATATCGACTTTAAATCCTGAAGTTTTACATTTGAAAATTGAAACCCTTAATTGAAAACCGACCTATGATTGAGATCAATTTTCATAATTTACTCTATTTCTTTTTAATTCTAAGATTCCTAACACATTCTGTTTAAGAGGAATATTGCGATATCTTTTAAACCTAAAAAATCAAACACTCATTAATAATCCAAGGGAGAGCAACGCCAGAAAAGGTAAAATATACTTAAAAATAAAAATAAACTGTTTTAGAGACACAGATATGTGAATTAGTACCACTACCAGTATAGAATCTACGTACAATGGAGGAAAATACTGTAAAAAAAATAATATGTCGACGTTGATTAGAGAGGTAATCCGATCTCATTTGCCTAAGCCGCGACGTCTCTTCTCTTCTTCGCGGAAAGCTCGCCTTCGAAGTGCGGGGAGAGGATCCTCTCCTGGAGAAGCCTAGAAGGTTTTGCAGCAGAGGTGCTGTAAACTCAAATAAATTTTTTTGTAATTTAGATTCTAAAATCCAACTTTATAGATTAAATCTTAGATTAATACTCTATATATCCTCCAAATTTCGATTAAATCCGACATTATTTGCTATTTTATCTTAATAGTTCAAGATTCAGATCTTTTTTAAATGGAGTTCAAGTTGCTTAGATCTTGACCGATTATTTGATCATTAAGATAAAATAGCAAATAATGTCGGATTTAAACGAAATTTGGAGGATATATAGAGTATTAACCTAAGCTTCAATCTATAAGGTTGGATTTGAGAATCTAAATAACAAAAAAATTATTTGAGTTTACAGCACCTCTGCTGCAAAACCTTCTGCAGCAGAGGATCCTCTTCCCGAAGTGCGCCCTCATGTTCCCACCAAGCTCTTGCCCCGTCTCGTACTCTGGCCAACACATCTTACACTTGTGCTCTACCTTCCTCTTCTTTGATGTGGTTGTCGTACGGACGTCTACGTCGACATTTTCGATGGTGTTTTCCGAGTTGAATCCTGTGCTCATCAATAGTAGTATGTTTGCCACTTCGAGCTCGCCCTCGTCTGAATCAACTTCGGCCGAATCAACCGATCGGGATTCTAGTGCAACCGATGCTTCTGTAGTTCTTTATTCCAACTTATACTTGGTCACGACCTCATGAGGGGGTGCGAAGATGCCTTTACAGGGCCTCTTCTTGTGCACCCTCATGTGTCCCGAGAGCTTCTTCACCGAGCCGAAGGTCGCGTCGCACCAGAAACAGGTCATCGTCGTGTTACCCTCACTGGTGTCGTCCGACCTCTTCCTCTTGCACTCGCGATTTTCGTCCCATGTTTCGGAAATATGGGTTTCTTCAACATGGTCATGCTCATGTTTTTCTTCTTTAAAAACAACCCTCTACATACCTAAAAGTGGAAATACGATGACAAAGAAACGGATTTGATTAGGAACATTGCCGTATTTCTTCATAGTTAATTAATAGCTAATAGTATCATGAGGGAAATGCAAATACATGTGTAATTAAAAGAAAACATTACTTTTTATAAAATTTAAGGTTTAGGTTCCAACGAAAATTAAAACAACCTACCAATAAAATGTGAAATGAAGATTTATTTCAGAAACATAAATTCAACTTTAGCATCATAAGAAAAGGAAAATCAAACTTGCAGTTAAAATTTTGAAGGATTACGTAATTTATGCATATACATAAAATAAATTCGTGATTTATCACATCCATAAGCTTAGAACTCTACGGGTAGGTTCCCTTACCTTTTCAGGTCTTAAATATTAAAAACAAAATTACGTTTTAAATCGAGTTGGAAAAGTCGACAATTAATTAGTTTAAATTATTTGTTTACAACATTTTTAGTCCAGTTAGTTTCTACATGTTAGTTGTTCACCATTAGTTTAAAATATCACGGACCCCTCTCCAAAGAGAAGACTCAAAACGCACTCTACCAGCTTCCAATGAGCCATTGACACCATAAATATTACGTACGAGCTGGATTGCCAATCTATCTGTGTTACCCCAAATCTGCACCATCCACTTTGCTAGCAGCGCTTTGTTCATGCAACCCACATCCCGAATTCCAAGGCCTCCTTCGCTTTTCTGCCTAGTAAGTTCCTCCCAGCCAACAAGATGTATTCCTTGCCTTTGTTGCTTCACATCTGACCAGAAGAATCTTTTCATCATTATCTCTATCTTTTTCCTTACACCTGCTGGCATCAAACGAGTTGAAAAGAAGAAGATAGGAATTGCCGACAACACATGCTTTAGTAGAATCAGCTTCCCGCCCTTAGAAAGATTGATCGCCTTCCATCCTGCTAATCTTTGCTCGAATCTCCTGATGACCATGTCCCACTCTGCTCTCCTGAGCTTGCCTCCCACTAAAGGCAACCCCAGGTACGTAATGGGCAGCTCACCAAGAGGGCATGCCAACAGTGCAGCACTCGATCTACTTTCCTCCTCATCCATCCCGAACTGGATCACGACAGACTTCTCTCTATTGATCTTGAGACCAGACATGCTACTAAATATTTCAACCAGTTGTCTCGTCCTTCTGTGCATCTCTTCTGTACCCCATAGGAAAATCACTGTGTCATCTGCATATTGTAGAAGAGGAATAGAAATGGATCCCAGACGGAATCCGTCACACCACCCATCGTCAACCGCTCTCCTGAACATCACGGCCAAAGCGTCTGCCACCAAGACAAAGAGCATCGGTGCTAACAGACAACCTTGACGCACACCCCTTTGTGGTTGGAAGAAACCACCTTCCGGTCTGCCATTCACCAGAACCGAGTAAGATGATGTTGTGACGCACCTCTTCATCCAGGCAATCCAAAGGTCCTTGAAGCCACGCCGCCTAAGAGACTCCCACAAGAAGCTCCAATCCACGCTATCATACGCCTTTTCAAAGTCTATCTTCCAAATCAATCCCTTAAAATTTTCCCGACGCCATTGAAGACAAATCTCAGATGCCATCACTAGTCCATCTGCCATCTGTCTGCCTGGGACAAAAGCAGTCTGATTCTGCAGGATAATATCATCTAACATCCGCTTTAGCCTATTAGCTAGCACCTTGGCAACAATCAAGTATATTGCATTAGACAATGCAATCGGCCTGTAGTCCTCCACCCGTATTGGGTTATCCTTTTTGGGAAGAAGAAACAACAACGCACGATTAACCTTCTCGAACCCACTGTTTCCATCTCTAAATTCATTGATTACAGCCATGATCTCCTCCTTCAGCATATCCCAAAACTCCTTGTAGAATAAGACTGGAAAACCGTCCGGTCCTGGAGCCCCATCTGCATTCAAGCCCCACACCGCGCTTTTAACCTCCTCCTCTGTAAAAGGCAGTTCAAGCCCAGACGCCTGCTCACCTGACAAAGCTTGAGCACCTGTCCCGCACCACCCCCAGCCGTCACGTCTCCTTCTCCTCGACATTCACTACAGGAATTGCCCCATTTAGGGATGACAACTAGCGACGGTCTTGGAGTGACCGTCCCTACTACCTCTTTTTAGGGACGGTCATCCAACAACCGTCCCCAATAACCACATAATAAGAGACTGTAGTGCAGAGTGTTGGACCGTCTGCGTCCTGGTGAGACACTCAGGGTGCGGATCGTTGGAGGCGATGCGGTGGGGGAGAACTCGGCTGTTTTCCAGAGTTACTTGGGACAGGTGTGCAGAGCCAGGGTCCCTCTCCACATTACACACTGGGGTTTAGTGGAGCGGTCAATAAAAGATGCCATTCTTCATGATTTGGAGGTATTTTTAATATTAACAAATCAAATTTTTTATTCAGTATATATATATAAACTTATTTATGTTTGCTTTGATTTCTTTGCAGTCTAGTTTTTCCTGGGACCGTGATCCGGCCACTGATGCTCTGATTTTAGGCCATGGGGGGGAGATGATGCGTAAATATCGAGGTCGTCTGAAGGTCCGAGTGAGTACCTTTCTTTATAGTTAAGTACAAAATTGTTTTTCATAATCTAAGTATATAATTAATTTTCTTAATATTTTAAAGTATTTCGACCCGGAGCTTCCATTGGAAGCCAATTTGGCAAATTGTCCTCCGAATGTACCCGCAGAATAATGGAGGGCGATGGTCACTATTTGGATGGGAGAAGAACACACGGTATGTGACACATATATGTATGCATTTTATAGATATATCATTTGGAATTACTATCATTTGGAATTCTTTTATTGAAATTACTATCTTCGTATAGGGCATCTCAAGGAAAAATGCTGAAAATCGGAGGAAAGGTTTCAAGTCTACCCATAGAATGGGGAGAAGAAACACAAATCAACTCAAGGATGACTTCGTAAGTAATCCACTTTATGATTAGTGTTAAAATTGTAACCATTATATATGTATTAAAATAGTATCGTAAGTTTACTAATCTTTTGCCATTAGGAAGTGGAGAACGAGCAAGTGCCCAGTCGAATGGAAGTCTTCGAGAGGTCTAAGAGCCGCGATGTGGGCGGGGAAGTTCATTGGGTGGATCCTGCCTATGGTCCAATTCATGTAAGTTATTCGTAACATATTTGCATCTTTTTACAAATTAAATAAATCCGAACTTAATTACTTAAATAAATTTGTAGGAGGAGATGGTGAGGCTCACAACCACTGGCTCTGTAGACCCCTCCGGAACGAGTCATCCACCTCTTACTGCTGATGCGACCTTCCTCCAGGCGACCGGTCCAGAGCATCAAGGACGCGTCCGTTGTGGTGGTCGTGGCGCCACCATACGGAATTGGTATGGAGTAGGGACCGGCTCGACCTCTCAGAAGACACAAAGGGAGAGGGACCTAGAGAGTCAGGTGTCTAGCATGAATATGGAAATTCAGGATTTGCGCCAACAAATGGCGATTTTCAATGCATTCATGCAGGCACATCAAGGTGGAGCGTCGACTAGCCACCCAACAGTTGATGATAATGCCGCTGTGAGGCTAGGCGACGACGATGACGGCGAAGAAGAAGATGATGCTGATGACGACGAGGACGACGACGATGACGAGGATGAGGACGACGACTAGGATAGCTTACTTAGTTTGTAGGATACTTTAGTATATTGTATAACTATTTTGAACAATTATTGTAGGATATTGTAGTAGTTTCAATGCATGTGTTGTTGGACGAGTTGTTTATGAATGTGGATTGCATTTTTTTGTCTGGTGATTGTAATTTATATTATGTATACAGATTTTTTGTAACAGGGGAAAATGAGGATCAAATAGGGGGCAATGGAAATTTTTTTTGTTAACAGATTAACAAAGGGGACGGTCATTGTGACCGTCCCCTTCGGATTTACCGTCTTCAGTTTTTATCATTTGGGACGGTCAAGACCGTCTCCCCTGACAGACTTTACGGGACGGTCATGACCGTCCCCAATAAAAACACTTTAAGGGACGGTCACGACCGTCCCCTTTGTCTGACTTGTAGGGACGGTCTTGACCGTCCCCTATGTGCGGGTATTGGGGACGGTTACTAATACCGTCGCGTATACCAAATGCGACGGGACCTTTAGAGACGGTCTTATGACCGTCCCCTCTGATCAATGGGGACGGTCAACGTATCGTTAGCAACGGATGTTGACCGTCGCCTGTTCTCATCTTTCTTGTAGTGATTTCCACAAAATGTTCCCTGAGGGCTCGTCCCAACATAACATCACCCAGCACTCTTTCCCCACCCACTTCAAGACAATGAATAAAATTCCTCCTTCTCCTGCCGGAGGCCATCGAATGAAAAAATCTAGTGTTCGCGTCCCCCTCATTCAACCACTTCTGTCTAGATCTCTGTCTCCATTCCACCTCTTCCTTCATGTCCTCCAAAAGTAACTCTTCAAGCAGTCTAGCCCGCTCAAGCACTTCGTCCTGGCCCAGACCCCTCTGATCATCAAGCTCATCCAGTCGAACAATTCCTTGTTGAGCCTCTTGTCTCCGCTCCCCCCTCTGTAACCTCACTCTACGGTTGAAAGCAAGCAGGAAGTTCCTTAGCATCCCCAACTTGGTTGCCAGACGCCTGACTGCCGACCCCTCCACCAGCCAGCTCCTTCATTGCGTGATCACCTCATCCTTGAACCCCTCCTCCATCAACCAAGCCTTCTCAAACTTGAAATAGGATCTAGGTCGCATCTGTTCCTCCGAAGACCACAAAATTGGTGTATGGTCAGAGTGAGACCAGGGTAATGACCAGGCCCGAGAGAGAGGGAATAAGTCCACTCCCTCGGACGATAAAAGAAATCTATCCAAGAGGAATGTACTTTTTACTTTTACCTTATCCATTTATCAGAGGGTGGCCTTATACATAGAGGCAGAGACTCAACCATATTGTCACAGGCGGAGACAGACAACAACCAGATTGTCACATGTGCATGCTTAAATTGATTGTTCGGTCATATATGTTCTTTGCTCGTTCAGTCTACGAAGCAAGAAGGGGGATAACCTTTGAAATGACTACAACTACCTGGTCTATTTCTCTCAATCTTTTACTACTCCCCTCATTGCGATAAGTGGGAGCTAGCGGTTCTTTCCTTACTAACTTTCGAACCTCCTTGGAGTCCCTTTCTTCTCGTAGGAGGTAGTACTCAACACTCTCCCTACTAGCAAATCTATCGTACTTTTGATGTGGAAGCATTCGCCAGACTTTTGCTTTAACGCTTTTAGAACTTCCCTCATCGTGAGACCCCTTAGCCCTACTATAGTAAGTAGTACTATTATGGACGTTTGGTATTATACATTTGCTTTATATAAATATTAATTTAGAAATTTATACACTATTTCGATGGATTAATGCGATATGTTGACTAATATCAGTTAAGCTTGCATCAATTTGAGATAATTTATATCAAGATAAATGGTCATATCGTGATTACAAAAATCATCCCTTATTAGTCATTTGAGATCCAATTTACAATAAAGGGGAGTCTAAGATCATTGCTCGATGATCAACTACTTGAATTAATTATGATTGTTACTTTCCTTTGTCTATCGATTCTAGAAAGAATGACTACATCATCGAGATATTGCTCGATGATCACTGATCATTAAAGTGCTAACCCACCATCGTTAATTATCATGGGAATGGTGATTTGAATAATCATATAGAGGGGGTTAGCTTTATGTAAATCTTTTATTAGATACTGCTATTTATTTGTAATGATTGATTTTTGAATTGAGATCGATCATCAACCAACTTTAATTTAGAGGTTTTCCATGTTAAGATAATTTCTCCTGCATATATGGTTAATTTTCTATTATCGATTTTTATTTTTATGATTGTGATTATTCAAAAATTTAAGGCATTGTTCAAAATCTACTTATTTAATCGAGACCAAACTCGTGTTCATGTTCGGTTCGTTTATTTTCGAATCTAATCTGAATCGAATTTTTAGCGAACCGAATATGAACGAATGTCGGACTTGAAATTTTTTTGACATTGTCAGACAAAGATATTTCCTTGAGCATTTATATACGTCCATTTGGTTGAAGAGGCAATAGATGAAAGATACAAATTGGAAACATAGATCAGATAGGAAAAATGTTAAATGACACCCCTATATTTGACAAACAATGTTGACATATGACAACATTTTCTAACGATTTATATCTGTCAGGATATACAATGCATGTCGTAGCGCATACATTCAAATTTACAGTGAATAATACATTCTCCACTATATTGTTTTGTTTTGTTTTGTTTTTTCCATGTAAAAAAGCACATTTAATTATCCAAAACAGGAAGATATATAAAGGGTAGATGGGGATATGCTCTCGAATTGAACAAATTGTCCAAAGGAAAACTAAACAAAAACAAATATCTAGAGTGCAAGCGCGTGAAAAATAGATAAAAAAAATTTAAACTAACAAAAGAAAAACAACACTCATTATGTTTGGGTTTTATCACTCATTCCCTTCTTAACTTCTGCAATATCTGTTAATATATGAAGGATCTAGAATTCTCCACTTCGATCTTGCTGAGAGAAAGCTTCGCCCAGATCCTTCGACGTTGAACAAACAAAAAATAGATGATCAATGTCCTTAATACCTTCCATGCAACGGTAGCATGAATCACTAGCTTTAGGGAATAATCTGACCTCTCGTGCACCCGTCATGATCTACTCACTACCTAGAAGTCATATGAATACAAATTATGCATCGATTCCCAATGAATGATTTCATTTTTCAAATGTAACAAAGGGAGGTTTGAACTTTTTTATCTCAAATACATGCCTCCGTAAACTTATGCGCCCCTCATATATGGACTTTAAACCATAAAGTTGAAAGGCCTTTTCTGTTACATTTGAAAATCAAAACCCTTAATTGAAAACCAACCTATGATTGAGATCAATTTTTGTAATTTGCCCTATTTCTTTTTAATTCTATAATTCCCACCACATTCTGTTTAAGAGGAATATTGCGATATCTTTTAAACCTAAAAAATCAAAAACTCATTAATAATCCAAGGGAGAGCAACGTCAGAAAAGGTACAATATACTTTAAAAAGAATAAAAAAATACTGTTTTAAAGACCCAGATATGTGAATTGGTACCACTACCAATATAGAATATACGTACAACGGAGGAAAATACTGTAAAATAAAAATAATATGTCGATGTTGATCAGAGAGGTAATCCGATCTCATCTCCCTATGCAGCGACGTCTCCTCTCTTCTTCGCGGAAAGCTCGCCTTTGAAGTGCGCCCTCATGTGCCCACCAAGCTTTTGCCCCGTCTCGTACTCTCGCTTGCACTCCTTACACTTGTGCTCTGTTTTCCTCTTCTTCTTTGTCGTGGTTGTCGTGCAGACATCTACGTTGACATTTTTGATGGTGCTCCCCGAGTTGAATCCCGTGCTCATCAATAGCAGTATGTCCGCCACTTCAAGCTCGCGCTCGTCGAAATCAACTTTGGCCAAATCAATCGATCGCGATTCTTGTGCAACCGATGTTTCTGCATTTCTTTGTTCCAACCTGTACTTGGCCACAACCTCGGGAGGAGGTGCGAAGATGCCTTTACAGGGTCTGTTCTTGTGCACCTTCATGTGGCCCGAGAGCTTCTTCACCGATCCGAAGGTCTTGTCACACCAGAAGCATGTCATGATCGTGTTACCCTCACCGGTGTCGTCCGACCTCCTCTTCTTGCACTTGCGATCTTCATTCCATGTTTCGAAAACACCTCTTTCTTCGACATGCTCATGCTCCTCCTGTTCTTCTTCGACATGCTCATGTTCCTTTTGTTCTTCTTCTTTAAGAAGAACGCCATACGTCAACCATGAACCCATGATCCGGACTCCAGGTGTGTCCATTCCGATGATCCCGGTGCTCTGCAAGGAAAAGATTGGTAATCGATGCAATACGTTGATTGGAAAAGAAAAACGAAGCAACGAGATCGTACCTTTGCGGAATTGGATTGGGGGTTCCCTTGATATCTCGTAGGTATATACAGGGAGAGAGGGCGTGCGTGTGAGTTTTACTCCTAAATCGTCCAGGAACAGTGTAACGGCAAAACAGAAAAGAAAGAAAAAAATAAAACTTATATAGTAAATCAAGAACCAATTTAAATATGGAGATAATTAAAAAGATAAATCATCCGACAAATCCTAAATAAGTTATTCATATTACCCATCATTATCTCATTAAGGCATATTTATTATTGTTAAAAATCTGTATTGATTGTGTATCTTAAATTCACGACATGTTATGTAACACGTGAGAGAGTTTTAGAGAGAGGGAGAGAAAGAGAACGAGACCGGTGTTGACTTTATTTCGACAGTGTCGTTTTCAAATCCGGCAACGATTTCAAATCCGGCAACGACAACCCTATGCATCAGCGTCGAAACATTGATTCAGAAAAATAGGAGCCACAATGTGGTTGACGATGGTTTAGATAGGCGGAATCGAGGTATCCTTTTGGGCGGATTTCTCACGTCATCGAGGTATGTGTCAATCCTTAACTAGTAATACGATACATTGATTTTGAAGAGTGCATGCAAGGAAGGTTTCGTTTATTATTGTAAAGCCTTGAACTTGGCATATCTCGGATCCTATATAATAAGATCCGGCTCGTAAAGAGGAAACCGGCAGAATTTGTTTCGTGTGAATCGGACTTCGTTTCGATTTGTTATGAATTTCGGAAGAAAGAGAAGTAAGGAATGCTAAGATGTCATTAATCCATAATGACTGTCATTAAGACTAATTAAACATGATTAAAGAAATTAACGACGATTGAAAGCCGCTAATGATCATTAGTAAACACTAATCAATAGTTAACAAAAGATATGCGTAAGTCGCGAAAGTTAAATCGCGATTAGTGAAAGTTAATCACGATTAGTGTTAATTAAGCGTCATTAGCGAATCTAGAATCCTCTAGAATGTTCTAACTTAAGCTCCAAGTTTGGGATAAGTTTTGGCTAAAACCATGGGCCAAAACCATGGGCCGCTAAACTATGGTTAAGGTGTAAACCATGGTTTTCCACCATGGTTAGTGGTTTTCTGGGGCCTATAAATAGACCCCCCTACCCATTCATTCTCTACAACTTACACTACCACCACCCAAGGGCTAGGGTCGAGAAGTTGGGAGGAGGAGTGGGAGGCGAGGGAGGAGCGCTAGCGAAGCGCTGCCGGGAGAACGAGGAGAAGAAAGGTATGATCCTCTCTTAGTTGCTTCGTAAGCTAGGCTTTCAATTCATACTCTTGTTCTTCCAAGTTTTGTTTTTGATTCATATTTCTTTCTGATTCGTTTTCCTGTTGTGCTTCGAGGAGAAATCTGTGTAACACCCTACTTAGGTGCGGGCGGCTATGCACGTCAGTGACCCTGTGATTCGTCATACGTTCACTCATCTAAGACGCGTGGTGTCTACCGATTCTCCATCGTTTATGTTTCTATTCTTCGTATTATGCTTTTATAGTTATTTCGATGGAGAAATCTGTGTAATACCCTACTTAGGTGCGGGCGGCTGTGCACATCAGTGACCCTGTGATTCGTCACACGTTCACTCACCTAAGATGTGTGGTGTCTACCGGTTCTTCATCTCTTGTTGTTGAGTATATTCTTTCAGTTTCATTGTTATTTTCCTCTCGATTGATTTTATAGAGGAAACTCTTTTCGTTTTTATTTTGAAATATGTCCCGATATAAGGGGAAACTCTGCCGAAATTTTCCGAGAAATATGTCCCGATATAAGGGGAAACTCTGCTGAAATTTTCCGAGAAATATATCCCGATATAAGGGGAAACTCTGCCGAAATTTTCCGAGAAATATATCCCGATATAAGGGGAAACTCTACCGAATTTCTAAGAGAAAATATGTTCTTGACGTTCTTCGTGTTCTTCGCGTTCTTCGCATTCTTCGTTCGTTCTTCGCGTTCTTAACATGTTCTTAGCGTTTTGATACGAAAAATGAAATTCGATCTTTTCAGGAGCCTTAAATTAGCCTTTCTAAAAACGAAACTCGATAAAGCCTTGCATACACGAGAGAGAGCTCGATTAGGTAACGAAATCCTTCTTTTTGCTATTGGGTTTTCATACGAAATTATTGAAATTCTTGATTTAGTGTTCTTTGCTAAGAAGAACCCTAATTTTGGCTATTTTTGAAAAAGTCTGAAGAATTGCTTTTTATTTCCCACTAAAATAAGATTTACACATCAAATTGATGCGTTGGCTCTGAAAGTTAGGGTTTGGGAGTTAAAATAGGCATAAATAGGAGTATACATATGATTATGAATAATATATATGTGAGTCGATACCAAGTATTGCGGTTTATGCAAATCAAAGACTTAACGAAAGAATTACATCATGTGAATTGGTGTGATTTGAGTTGGATCCTGAAAAGGATCATGTGTCACGATAAGGATGATTGGGAATAGTACTACAGGTCGGGCATGCAACCTGTAGGCTGTCGGAAGGAACCCGTATTGGCATTTCCCTACCTAGGTGGTACACGGTTGCCCTGTTATGATAAGTACGCACAAATTGAATGTTTTGCAACGCGTGGTACCGGGAGCCAATATATTCGGGTTGGAACGACGGAAGATGTGGTCGTGTCATGTGGAGGCACGAGTGGTTCAATAGCGGCTGGGTCACGATAACATGTATTTAAAGCCGCTAGGTTATATGATTAAATGTTAGCCTGAGGTTTTAAGCAACCGAGTCCTCGAGGACGGTGTGCTCATTTGATTTTCCATGCTGAGGGTTGAGACCCTATTTAATAAAAGAAAAGGAAATTGTCAGGGTAGTATTGGAGGATTGGTTGAGGCGACGTGCGGCGGCATAAGCTTACCAAGATCAACACAATCTCCAATCCTAAAGCATCCACAGCTTCGGAGTCCAAGAATGGTGGGGTTCCCCTGGACTAATCCCTGATGTGGAATAGAAAGGAATAGGACTTAAATTAATAAAAAGGAATGAAATATTGTGATATCAAGTTTTGAAAAAAAATTACACAATTTATTTGCTTTTCTCTTCTTCGTTACTTAGCATTCGCTAATTTTTATCCTATGATTTATGGAAAACTCAACAGGTATTGGTGAGCCATAGCAAGGACTTTAAAAATTCATCCGGCTTACATACTAGACATCCAGCCAGCCACAGTAGCTTTACTCTTTAAGGTAGTTAGTAATCTTTTGTATATTTTCCTTTCAAGCTGATGTACATGTAATGGTTATAGTGGGACAATGTATCCTCTAAACTTTATTTTGTGAATGGAAAAGTGTTGAAATACTTTCTTCCGAGTATTTTTATTTGCAGTATATTTCTGAATGTTAGTTGTGATTGCTGAATAAATTATTGCTGAGTAACCAGATCTGGATATGGGAGGATCCGACGGCCCAGGAAACGGGGTCGTTACAATTATCAACACTGGCCTATATTCGTAATTATTTTTATTATACGTTGTTAATGACAAGGGTAATTAGAAAAGTTGAAAAGAGTATTTTTATGATTTACTTTTCTCTTCACAATCATTAGATGTTATTCGATATTCTATAATTATTTGTTTATCCTTTAAAACTACATATACTCGTACACTCAAATCGCATGCTTTCTTTATATTTTTTGTTGCATGTAATAATGTCGTAGAAATATAGTTTGAATTGCAAATTAAATCACAATTTAGCAGTGTACAATTTACGTGATTAAATCATAACAGAATCTATGCCGAAATTCATTTAAAATGATTCTAATCGAAATTATTGATATCAAAATTCCAAAATATAGAGATGCATTTATCGGAATCAAATGCTTATAAATAAAATCTATGCCAAAATTTCAATTTAAAATTTAGGATTGAAAGGGTAATTCGCAAAGTTTTTAGGATTCGTGGTGTAAAAATATCATCATATATAATAAATGTGCAAAAATGGGTTACATAGTTTGTTAGGTATACTAGAGAGCCCCTCTAACAAACATCAAATCAACTTTCATAGAAGTGATTTATCATTAAATTAATTTTTTTATGGAGATTTTTGTTGGATTTTTTCGTGCATATATTAATCTTTACTTAATAACAATCAAATTGAGGAAAATCTATTCCAATCAAATTACTCAAAACCAACCGTCATCATCCTCACCAAGGTTTTAAAAACTGGACCGGACATTGAACCGGTTAGTCTTCGGTTTGGTCCAACCGGGTCGGACCGGTGATGATGTCAGCAAGACGTCATCATTTCTATCGACTCAAAAAAAATCGAACCAGACTTAATTTACAGGTCCAACCGATCTTATGTAAATATGTATTTATATATCAATGCAATAATCATTTAAAATGTCAAATCTTTCAATAGAAAAACATGATTGTCTATTTCGAATAAAACTCTACAAAAGGTAGTCGCATTTTCTAACATTATATATGAATATAATATTGTAATAATTTATTTATAGTTGCTTTCAGAAAATTACTCCAAGAAAGTAATGATACAAGTTATATTCCAAAAAAGAAAGGGACATAACTGAAATCACAGAAGTTAAGAAGGGTAAAAGTAATAAAAATCCTATTATTTCATTATTTTAACTTTTATTTTTCAAAAATATACTAAACCATCAAAATCAAGTCAATCCGAGTCAAAACGGTCCGACCACCGGTCTGACCCAATTTTTTATTTTCTTTTTTTAAAAAAATTAATTACCTAGAACCGGCCGAACCGATCGGGTTGGAGCTGGTTCCCGATCCAACCGGTCCGACCGACGGGTCTGGTCTGGTTTTTTAAACCATGATCCTCAACCTCCATCTATTTCATCCAGCGTTCTATCTCCACAATCCACACTCTCAAAAAAACCAATTATGCATTGCCACGTGTCCTTCCCTCTAAATACCAAAAACTGGAAATACGATGACAAAGAAACGGAAATGATAGAACATTGCCCTATTTTTTCGTGGTTAATTAATAGCTAATAATATCACGAGGAAAATGAAAATACATGCTTAATTAAAATAAACCATTAATTTTTATAAAATTTAAAGTTTAAGTTCCAACGAAAATTAAAACAACCTACCAATAAAATGTGAAATGAAGATTTATCTCAGTTGTCTTTATTTTAACCATTATTTTTCTTTGTATTGATCGTATCATACATAAAGGATTAAAAGTAATCCTAATTGGAAATATAAATTCAACTTTACCATCCTAAGAAAAGGAAAATCAAACTTGCAGTTTAAATCTTGAAGAATTATGAAATTTACGCATATTCATAAAATAAATCTGTGATTTATCACATCCATAAGCCTAGAACTCTGTGGTGTATTTTTCCTTTATTTAATAAAAATAAAATCATAAAAATTCATTTAAAAATACATAAAAATACAAAATACATAAAAAAACTAATACAAAATCCAATGATTGGTAGAAAATCATAAAAATACATACAACGATATAATTAAAAAACAAATTCTCTATCAAGTAAAAATAAGATCAATTTTTTTCTTATATTTAGTATTTTAAATTCACAAATACAATTCGATAAATTAATAAATCACCTATTTCTAGTTTAAGACCAATGTAAAATCAATAAAAATTTTAAAAATCATCCAAAATTAATAAAAACAGTAAAAAACATCAAAATTATTAAAAAATTTCTTTTATAATTTAATAATATTTCATACCTGCAATAAATATATAAAATTTTTACATGTATATACTTTTAAATAATAATATATTTTCAAGATTAAAAAATACTAAATAAATGAAAATTTATTAAAATAAATTCGTGATTTATCACATCCATAAGCCTAGAACTCTATGGTGTACGTTCTGTTACCTTTTTCAGGTGTTAAATATTAAAAACAAAATTATGTTTTAAATCAAGTCGGCAAAGTCAACAATTATTTAGTTTAAATTATTTGTTTACGACGTTTTTAGTTCAATTAGTTTATAGATGTTAGTTGTTCACCATTGAGCAATGTTATCATTAAGTAATGAGATGCGATAATTGAGAGGATTTGATGAACCGGAAATAGATATTCACACAATGATAAATATCAATTGATTTATTAGGATAATTAGTCGACATGGCATCTTGTTTGATGTACTAACATGCCAAGCGTATTTTACTACTTGAGGTGTCAATCAATTGAAGCCAATTTTTTAGCACTTTGAACTGTCGTCAATTGATCATTGGATGAGATGATTCCAATTCAAATGAGCTCAATCAACTGATTTCATAAAATAATTCTACTAGTAATTATCTTATAATTGCTAAAGGATTGAATTTAATATCAATTGTTTGGGTGCACGTGTAATGCCAACAAGTAGCTAGAGAGGGTGGGAATAGTCAGAAAGTGAACATGCGTCGGATTGGGTCAGAGTAGATCGGATGGAAATAGCCTTGCAAGAAGACAGTGTTCCCTTTCATTGTTATGTGAATCTTTAATAACAAATATGACATTCGTGGATAATTACATGAACAAAAGCTAATTTGACAAGATAAAGTATTTGTTGTTTTGTCTTTAACACCGGAAGATATAGCCATGAATATTGAAAATTATAAGGGCTTCTGACCCTTCTACCTAGTTATAAGGACTTTTAGAAAGAGATTTGATTAAGAATATAAAACTGAACTAACTAATACAAGCTTCTTTTAGAACGCTTCAAATTATATAATGATATTCCAATTATTTGTCTTTCATATATTGTACGATATTTTATCTATAATATATTAATAGGAATGCCTTTATTTATTTCAGCGAATATGATAATATATTAGTTGTTATTTTCTCTCTAGAGAATATTATACGATATTAAATATAACTTAGAATATTAGATTCAATTTCAACTAACACAGCTTCCTGGTTGGTCCACGTGGACCAACGAGGAAAATTCTGTCAAAAAAAAGATTGGAAATTCAAAAATAATTATTAAATGATTTTATTGTTTTAGGGTATAAAATAATATTTTTTATTATTTTCTAAATTATTTTATTATTATTTTTATTTATTTTTTTAGATGTATATAATTACATGTTATTTTTTGTATTACTATATAGGTATATTTATCTATGTTTTTATGTATTTTATTTTTATTTTGTGTTTTTGATTTTATTATTTTAGTTTACTAATTTATATATTTATAATTTATTTTTATATATTTAAATATATTTTTATTATATTTTCATATACAATATAGATACTTAAATAAATAGGTATATATTTATATATAGGTATAGATATTTTATATTCATCTATATATTTTTGTATTTTATTTTATATTTTTATTTATTATTTTAATATAGTTTTAATATGTATATATATTATAAATAATATTTACAAAATTATAAAAAATATATATATTAAAAAAATAAGAAAGAATAAATAAATAAATTATTTTAAACATGTAAATTGTACATAGGGGTCCAAAATCAAACTTTCACACCTTAACTCCAAAAAATATAAGTCACCTTCATTAAATAGATTATTAAAATTTACATACAGTTAAACTTATTTTGATATATTTTGACTTTTTATTTGAGAGATATGGATCTGAGAAGTTTGGATTTTGGAATCTTATCTACAGTATATCTTTTACTCTATATATTATTTTTGTATGAAATCAATTTTGTATTTTATTGTCTACAAATTTCATGTACAAAGTTTCTTTGTTTGAGGTATAAAAAGTGAAAAATAAAATGGGTCCTAAAAATGCATTATTGATGAATTAATTAAATAGTTTTTTTTTGTACAAATGGCCCTTATCTCCCCCTACTTTATTCCTTGTCAACCTAATCATCAAGATGCCTAGGTCTCGAGATTTAGGGTCATAAAAATATCTTTGATATTTCATTATTTTTATTTTCTTTTCTTTATTCTATAGTTTTGACATTAAAAATAATATTTTATACAATATTTATACAACATTGTATGAATGTTAATTTGCATGACTTGAGGGTACTTACATGCATTTACTAGGATTTTTAAGGCCAAAATTATAGAATAAAGGTGATGAAATGGAGATTCATCACATAGTAAGTTTTCTCTGTTAACGAAACTTATGTATGGGACGTTAGAGTAAGAGTTAGTAAATTAACATGAGTAATGATGTAACTTATACTTTTTATTGTTTAATTACAAATTTTATTAGAACATATTTTAGGGATCATGGTGTAAAAAGTTTCCGGTAAATAATGAAAACTTTGCAGAAAAGAGGAATGTACTTTTTACTTTTACCTTATCCATTTATCAGAGGGTGGCCTTATACATAGAGGCAGAGACTCAACCATATTGTCACAGGCGGAGACAGACAACAACCAGATTGTCACATGTGCATGCTTAAATTGATTGTTCGGTCATATATGTTCTTTGCTCGTTCAGTCTACGAAGCAAGAAGGGGGATAACCTTTGAAATGACTACAACTACCTGGTCTATTTCTCTCAATCTTCTACTACTCCCCTCATTGCGATAAGTGAGAGCTAGCGGTTCTTTCCTTACTAACTTTCGAACCTCCTTGGAGTCCCTTTCTTCTCGTAGGAGGTAGTACTCAATACTCTCCCTACTAGCAAATCTATCGTACTTTTGATGTGGAAGCATTCGCCAGACTTTTGCTTTAATGCTTTTAGAACTTCCCTCATCGTGAGACCCCTTAGCCCTACTATAGTAAGTAGTACTATTATGGACGTTTGGTATTATACATTTGCTTTATATAAATATTAATTTAGAAATTTATACACTACTTCGATGGATTAATGCGATATGTTGACTAATATCAGTTAAGCTTGCATCAATTTGAGATAATTTATCTCAAGATAAATGGTCATATCGTGATTACAAAAATCATCCCTTATTAGTCATTTGAGATCCAATTTACAATAAAGGGGAGTCTAAGATCATTGCTCGATGATCAACTATTTGAATTAATTATGATTGTTACTTTCCTTTGTCTATCGATTCTAGAAAGAATGACTACATCATCGAGATATTGCTCGATGATCACTGATCATTAAAGTGCTAACCCACCATCGTTAATTATCATGGGATTGGTGATTTGCATAATCATATAGAGGGGTTAGCTTTATGTAAATATTTTATTAGATACTGCTATTTATTTGTAATGATTGATTTTTGAATTGAGATCGATCTTCAACCAACTTTAATTTAGAGGTTTTCCATGTTAAGA
The DNA here is from genome assembly GCA_037367405.1 of Ottelia alismoides. NCBI lineage: Eukaryota > Viridiplantae > Streptophyta > Magnoliopsida > Alismatales > Hydrocharitaceae > Ottelia > Ottelia alismoides. Next base: position 25,416 of record JAZKJV010008826.1, on the reverse strand, counting down.
TAATTTCTCCTGCATATATGGTTAATTTTCTATTATCGATTTTTATTTTTATGATTGTGATTATTCAAAAATTTAAGGCATTGTTCAAAATCTACTTATTTAATCGAGACCAAACTCGTGTTCATGTTCGGTTCGTTTATTTTCGAATCTAATCTGAATCGAATTTTTAGTGAACCGAATCTGAACGAATGTCGGACTTGAAATTTTTTTGACACTGTCAGACAAAGATATTTCTTTGAGCATTTATATACGTCCATTTGGTTGAAGAGGCAATAGATGAAAGATACAAATTGGAAACATAGATCAGATAGGAAAAATGTTAAATGACACCCCTATATTTGACAAACAATGTTGACATATGACAACATTTTCTAACGATTTATATCTGTCAGGATATACAATGCATGTCGTAGCGCATACGTTCAAATTTACAGTGAATAATACATTCTCCACTATATTGTTTTGTTTTGTTTTGTTTTTTCCATGTAAAAAAGCACATTTAATTATCCAAAACAGGAAGAGATATAAAGGGTAGATGGGGATATGCTCTCGAATTGAACAAATTGTCCAAAGGAAAACTAAACAAAAACAAGCATCTAGAGTGCAAGCGCGTGAAAAATAGATAAAAAATTTAAACTAACAAAAGAAAAACAACACTCATTATGTTTGGTTTTTATCACTCATTCCCTTCTAAACTTCTGCAATATCTGTTAATATATGAAGGATCTAGAATTCTCCACTTCGATCTTGCTGAGAGAAAGCTTCGCCCAGATCCTTCGACGTTGAACAAACAAAAAATAGATGATCAATGTCCTTAATACCTTCCATGCAACGGTAGCATGAATCACTAGCTTTAGGGAATAATCTGAGCTCTCGTGCACCCGTCATGATCTACTCACTACCTAGAAGTCATATGAATACTAATTATGCATCGATTCCCAATGAATAATTTCATTTTTCAAATGTAACAAAGGGAGGTTTGAACTTTTTTATCTCAAATACATGCCTCCGTAAACTTATGCGCCCCTCATATATGGACTTTAAACCATAAAGTTGAAAGGCCTTTTCTGTTACATTTGAAAATCAAAACCCTTAATTGAAAACCAACCTATGATTGAGATCAATTTTTGTAATTTGCCCTATTTCTTTTTAATTCTATAGTTCCCACCACATTCTGTTTAAGAGGAATATTGCGATATCTTTTAAACCTAAAAAATCAAAAACTCATTAATAATCCAAGGGAGAGCAACGTCAGAAAAGGTACAATATACTTTAAAAAGAATAAAAAAATACTGTTTTAAAGACCCAGATATGTGAATTGGTACCACTACCAATATAGAATATACGTACAACGGAGGAAAATACTGTAAAATAAAAATAATATGTCGATGTTGATCAGAGAGGTAATCCGATCTCATCTCCCTATGCAGCGACGTCTCCTCTCTTCTTCGCGGAAAGCTCGCCTCTGAAGTGTGCCCTCATGTGCCCACCAAGCTTTTGCCCCGTCTCGTACTCTCGCTTGCACTCCTTACACTTGTGCTCTGTTTTCCTCTTCTTCTTTGTCGTGGTTGTCGTGCAGACATCTACGTTGACATTTTTGATGGTGCTCCCCGAGTTGAATCCCGTGCTCATCAATAGCAGTATGTCCGCCACTTCAAGCTCGCGCTCGTCGAAATCAACTTTGGCCAAATCAATCGATCGCGATTCTTGTGCAACCGATGTTTCTGCATTTCTTTGTTCCAACCTGTACTTGGCCACAACCTCGGGAGGAGGTGCGAAGATGCCTTTACAGGGTCTGTTCTTGTGCACCTTCATGTGGCCCGAGAGCTTCTTCACCGATCCGAAGGTCTTGTCACACCAGAAGCATGTCATGATCGTGTTACCCTCACCGGTGTCGTCCGACCTCCTCTTCTTGCACTTGCGATCTTCATTCCATGTTTCGAAAACACCTCTTTCTTCGACATGCTCATGCTCCTCCTGTTCTTCTTCGACATGCTCATGTTCCTTTTGTTCTTCTTCTTTAAGAAGAACGCCATACGTCAACCATGAACCCATGATCCGGACTCCAGGTGTGTCCATTCCGATGATCCCGGTGCTCTGCAAGGAAAAGATTGGTAATCGATGCAATACGTTGATTGGAAAAGAAAAACGAAGCAACGAGATCGTACCTTTGCGGAATTGGATTGGGGGTTCCCTTGATATCTCGTAGGTATATACAGGGAGAGAGGGCGTGCGTGTGAGTTTCACTCCTAAATCGTCTAGGAACAGTGTAACGGCAAAACAGAAAAGAAAGAAAAAAATAAAACTTATATAGTAAATCAAGAACCAATTTAAATATGGAGATAATTAAAAAGATAAATCATCCGACAAATCCTAAATAAGTTATTCATATTACCCATCATTATCTCATTAAGGCATATTTATTATTGTTAAAAATCTCTATTGATTGTGTATCTAAAATTCACGACAACATGTTATGTAACACGTGAAAGAGTTTAAGAGAGAGAGAGAGGGAGAGAAAGAGAACGAGACCGGTGTTGACATTATTTCGACAGTGTCGTTTTCAAATCCGGCAACGACAATCCTATCCATCAGCGTCGAAACATTGATTCAGAAAAATAGGAGCCACAATGTGGTTGACGATGGTTTAGATAGGCGGAATCAAGGTATCCTTTTGGGCGGATTTCTCACGTCATCGAGGTATGTGTCAATCCTTAACTAGTAATACGATACATTGATTTTGAAGAGTGCATGCAAGGAAGGTTTCGTTTATTATCAACACTGGCCTATATTCGTAATTATTTTTATTATACGTTGTTAATGACAAGGGTAATTAGAAAAGTTGAAAAGAGTATTTTTATGATTTACTTTTCTCTTCACAATCATTAGATGTTATTCGATATTCTATAATTATTTGTTTATCCTTTAAAACTACATATACTCGTACACTCAAATCGCATGCTTTCTTTGTATTTTTTGTTGCATGTAATAATGTCGTAGAAATATAGTTTGAATTGCAAATTAAATCACAATTTAGCAGTGTACAATTTACGTGATTAAATCATAACAGAATCTAAGCCGAAATTCATTTAAAATGATTCTAATCGAAATTATTGATATCAAAATTCCAAAATATAGGGATGCGTTTATCGGAATCAAATGCTTATAAAAAAATCTATGCCAAAATTTCAATTTAAAATTTAGGATTGAAAAGGTAATTCGCAAAGTTTTTAGGATTCGTGGTGTAAAAATATCATCATATATAATAAATGTGCAAAAATGGGTTACATAGTTTGTTAGGTATACTAGAGAGCCCCTCTAACAAACATCAAATCAACTTTCATAGAAGTGATTTATCATTAAATTAATTTTTTTATGGAGATTTTTGTTGGATTTTTTCGTGCATATATTAATCTTTACTTAATAACAATCAAATTGAGGAAAATCTATTCCAATCAAATTACTCAAAACCAACCGTCATCATCCTCACCAAGGTTTTAAAAACTGGACCGGACATTGAACCGGTTCGTCTTCGGTTTGGTCCAACCGGGTCGGACCGGTGATGATGTCAGCAAGACGTCATCATTTCTATCGACTCGAAAAAATAGAATCAGACTTAATTTACAGGTCCGACCGATCTTATGTAAATATGTATTTATATATCAATGCAATAATCATTTAAAATGTCAAATCTTTCAATAGAAAAACATGATTGTCTATTTCGAATAAAACTCTACAAAAGGTAGTCGCATTTTCTAACATTATATATGAATATAATATTGTAATAATTTATTTATAGTTGCTTTCAGAAAATTACTCCAAGAAATTAATGATACAAGTTATATTCCAAAAAAGAGAGGGACAATACTGAAATCACAGAAGTTAAGAAGGGTAAAAGTAATAAAAATCCTATTATTTCATTATTTTAACTTTTATTTTTAAAAAATATACTAAACCATCAAAATCAAGTCAATCCGAGTCAAAACGGTCCGACCACCGGTCTGACCCAATTTTTTATTTTCTTTTTTTAAAAAAATTAATTACCTAGAACCGGCCGAACCGATCGGGTTGGAGCTGGTTCCCGATCCAACCGGTCCGACCGACGGGTCTGGTCTGGTTTTTTAAACCATGATCCTCACCCTCCATCTATTTCATCCAGCGTTCTATCTCCACAATCCACACTCTCAAAAAAACCAATTATGCATTGCCACGAGTCCTTCCCTCTAAATACCAAAAACTGGAAATACGATGACAAAGAAACGGAAATGATAGAACATTGCCCTATTTTTTCGTGGTTAATTAATAGCTAATAATATCACGAGGAAAATGAAAATACATGCTTAATTAAAATAAACCATTAATTTTTATAAAATTTAAAGTTTAGGTTCCAACGAAAATTAAAACAACCTACCAATAAAATGTGAAATGAAGATTTATCTCAGTTGTCTTTATTTTAACCATTATTTTTCTTTGTATTGATCGTATCATACATAAAGGATTAAAAGTAATCTTAATTGGAAACATAAATTCAACTTTACCATCCTAAGAAAAGGAAAATCAAACTTGCAGTTTAAATCTTGAAGAATTATGTAATTTACGCATATTCATAAAATAAATTTGTGATTTATCACATCCATAAGCCTAGAACTCTGTGGTGTATTTTTCATTTATTTAATAAAAATAAAATCATAAAAATTCATTTAAAAATACATAAAAATACAAAATACATAAAAAACTAATACAAAATCCAATGATTGGTATAAAATCATAAAAATACATACAACGATATAATTAAAAAACAAATTCTCTATCAAGTAAAAATAAGATCAATTTTTTTTCTTATATTTAGTATTTTAAATTCACAAATACAATTCGATAAATTAATAAATCACCTATTTCTAGTTTAAGACCAATGTAAAATCACTAAAAATTTTAAAAATCATCCAAAATTAATAAAAACAGTAGAAAACATCAAAATTATTAAAAAATTTCTTTTATAATTTAATAATATTTCATACCTGTAATAAATATATAAAATTTTTACATGTATATACTTTTAAATAATAATATATTTTCAAGATTAAAAAATACTAAATAAATGAAAATTTATTAAAATAAATTCGTGATTTATCACATCCATAAGCCTAGAACTCTATGGTGTATGTTCCGTTACCTTTTTCAGGTGTTAAATATTAAAAACAAAATTATGTTTTAAATCAAGTCGGCAAAGTCGACAATTATTTAGTTTAAATTATTTGTTTACGACGTTTTTAGTCCAATTAGTTTATAGATGTTAGTTGTTCACCATTGAGCAATGTTATCATTAAGTAATGAGATGCGATAATTGAGAGGATTTGATGAACCGGAAATAGATATTCACACAATGATAAATATCAATTGATTTATTAGGATAATTAGTCGACATGGCATCTTGTTTGATGTACTAACATGCCAAGCGTATTTTACTACTTGAGGTGTCAATCAATTGAAGCCAATTTTTTAGCACTTTGAACTGTCGTCAATTGATCATTGGATGGGATGATTCCAATTCAAATGAGCTCAATCAACTGATTTCATAAAATAATTCTACTAGTAATTATCTTATAATTGCTAAAGGATTGAATTTAATATCAATTGTTTGGGTGCACGTGTAATGCCAACAAGTAGCTAGAGAAGGTGGGAATAGTCAGAAAGTGAACATGCGTCGGATTGGGTCAGAGTAGATCGGATGGAAATAGCCTTGCAAGAAGACAGTGTTCCCTTTCATTGTTATGTGAATCTTTAATAACAAATATGACATTCGTTGATAATTACATGAACAAAAGCTAATTTGACAAGATAAAGTATTTGTTGTTTTGTCTTTAACACCGGAAGATATAGCCATGAATATTGAAAATTGTAAGGGCTTCTGACCCTTCTACCTAGTTATAAGGACTTTTAGAAAGAGATTTAATTAATAATATAAAACTGAACTAACTAATACAAGCTTCTTTTAGAACGCTTCAAATTATATATTGATATTCCAATTATTTGTCTTTCATATATTGTACGATATTTTATCTATAATATATTAATAGGAATGCCTTTATTTATTTTAGCGAATATGATAATATATTAGTTGTTATTTTCTCTCTAGAGAATATTATACGATATTAAATATAACTTAGAATATTTGATTCAATTTCAACTAACACAGCTTCCTGATTGGTCCACGTGGACCAACGAGGAAAATTCCGTCAAAAAAAGATTGGAAATTCAAAAATAATTATTAAATGATTTTATTGTTTTAGGGTATAAAATAATATTTTTTATTATTTTCTAAATTATTTTATTATTATTATTATTTATTTTTTAGATGTATATAATTACATGTTATTTTTTGGATTACTATATAGGTATATTTATCTATGTTTTTATGTCTTTTATTTTTATTTTGTGTTTTTGATTTTATTATTTTAGTTTACTAATTTATATATTTATAATTTATTTTTATATATTTAAATATATTTTTATTATATTTTCATATACAATATAGATACTTAAATAAATAGGTATATATTTATATATAGGTATAGATATTTTATATTCATCTATATATTTTTGTATTTTATTTTATATTTTTATTTATTATTTTAATATAGTTTTAATATGTATATATATTATAAATAATATTTACAAAATTATAAAAAAATATATATTAAAAAATAAGAAAGAATAAATAAATAAATTATTTTAATCATGTAAATTGTACATAGGGGTCCAAAATCAAACTTTCACACCTTAACTCCAAAAAATATAAGTCACCTTCATTAAATAGATTATTAAAATTTACATACAGTTAAACTTATTTTGATATATTTTGACTTTTTATTTGAGAGATATGGATCTGAGAAGTTTGGATTTTGGAATCTTATCTACAGTATATCTTTTACTCTATATATTATTTTTGTATGAAATCAATTTTGTATTTTATTGTCTACAAATTTCATGTACAAAGTTTCTTTGTTTGAGGTATAAAAAGTGAAAAATAAAATGGGTCCTAAAAATGCATTATTGATGAATTAATTAAAAAGTTTTTTTGTACAAATGGCCCTTATCTCCCCCTACTTTATTCCTTGTCAACCTAATCATCAAGATGCCTAGGTCTCGAGATTTAGGGTCATAAAAATATCTTTGATATTTTATTATTTTTATTTTCTTTTCTTTATTCTATAGTTTTGACATTAAAAATAATATTTTATACAATATTTATACAACATTGTATGAATGTTAATTTGCATGACTTGAGGGTACTTACATGCATTTACTAGGATTTTTAAGGCCAAAATTATGGAATAAAGGTGATGAAATGGAGATTCATCACATAGTAAGTTTTCTCTGTTAACGAAACTTATGTATGGGACGTTAGAGTAAGAGTTAGTAAATTAACATGTGTAATGATGTAACTTATACTTTTTATTGTTTAATTACAAATTTTATTAGAACATATTTTAGGGATCATGCTGTAAAAAGTTTCCGGTAAATAATGAAAACTTTGCAGAAAAGAGGAATGTACTTTTTACTTTTACCTTATCCATTTATCAGAGGGTGGCCTTATACATAGAGGCAGAGACTCAACCATATTGTCACAGGCGGAGACAGACAACAACCAGATTGTCACATGTGCATGCTTAAATTGATTGTTCGGTCATATATGTTCTTTGCTCGTTCAGTCTACGAAGCAAGAAGGGGGATAACCTTTGAAATGACTACAACTACCTGGTCTATTTCTCTCAATCTTTTACTACTCCCCTCATTGCGATAAGTGAGAGCTAGCGGTTCTTTCCTTACTAACTTTCGAACCTCCTTGGAGTCCCTTTCTTCTCGTAGGAGGTAGTACTCAATACTCTCCCTACTAGCAAATCTATCGTACTTTTGATGTGGAAGCATTCGCCAGACTTTTGCTTTAATGCTTTTAGAACTTCCCTTATTGTGAGACCCCTTAGCCCTACTATAGTAAGTAGTACTATTATGGACGTTTGGTATTATACATTTGCTTTATATAAATATTAATTTAGAAATTTATACACTACTTCGATGGATTAATGTGATATGTTGACTAATATCAGTTAAGCTTGCATCAATTTGAGATAATTTATCTCAAGATAAATGGTCATATCGTGATAACAAAAATCATCCCTTATTAGTCATTTGAGATCCAATTTACAATAAAGGGGAGTCTAAGATCATTGCTCGATGATCAACTATTTGAATTAATTATGATTGTTACTTTCCTTTGTCTATCGATTCTATAAAGAATGACTACATCATCGAGATATTGCTCGATGATCACTGATCATTAAAGTGCTAACCCACCATCGTTAATTATCATGGGATTGGTGATTTGCATAATCATATAGAGGGGGTTAGCTTTATGTAAAAAATTTATTAGATACTGCTATTTATTTGTAATGATTGATTTTTGAATTGAGATCGATCATCAACCAACTTTAATTTAGAGGTTTTCCATGTTAAGTAATTTCTCCTGCATATATGGTTAATTTTCTATTAACGATTTTTATTTTTATGATTGTGATTATTCAAAAATTTAAGGCATTGTTCAAAATCTACTTATTTAATCGAGACCAAACTCGTGTTCATGTTCGGTTCGTTTATTTTCGAATCTAATCTGAATCGAATTTTTAGCGAACCGAATCTGAACGAATGTCGGACTTGAAATTTTTTTGACACTGTCAGACAAAGATATTTCCTTGAGCATTTATATACGTCCATTTGGTTGAAGAGGCAATAGATGAAAGATACAAATTGGAAACATAGGTCAGATAGGAAAAATGTTAAATGACACCCCTATATTTGACAAACAATGTTGACATATGACAACATTTTCTAACGATTTATATCTGTCAGGATATACAATGCATGTCGTAGCGCATACGTTCAAATTTACAGTGAATAATACATTCTCCACTATATTGTTTTGTTTTGTTTTGTTTTTTCCATGTAAAAAAGCACATTTAATTATCCAAAACATGAAGAGATATAAAGGGTAGATGGGGATATGCTCTCGAATTGAACAAATTGTCCAAAGGAAAACTAAACAAAAACAAGCATCTAGAGTGCAAGCGCGTGAAAAATAGATAAAAAAATTTAAACTAACAAAAGAAAAACAACACTCATTATGTTTGGGTTTTATCACTCATTCCCTTCTTAACTTCTGCAATATCTGTTAATATATGAAGGATCTAGAATTCTCCACTTCGATCTTGCTGAGAGAAAGCTTCGCCCAGATCCTTCGACGTTGAACAAACAAAAAATAGATGATCAATGTCCTTAATACCTTCCATGCAACGGTAGCATGAATCACTAGCCTTAGGGAATAATCTGACCTCTCGTGCACCCGTCATGATCTACTCACTACCTAGAAATCATATGAATACTAATTATGCATCGATTCCCAATGAATGATTTCATTTTTCAAATGTAACAAAGGGAGGTTTGAACTTTTTTATCTCAAATACATGCCTCCGTAAACTTATGCGCCCCTCTTATATGGACTTTAAACCATAAAGTTGAAAGGCCTTTTCTGTTACATTTGAAAATCAAAACCCTTAATTGAAAACCAACCTATGATTGAGATCAATTTTTTGTAATTTGCCCTATTTCTTTTTAATTCTATAATTCCCACCACATTCTGTTTAAGAGGAATATTGCGATATCTTTTAAACCTAAAAAATCAAAAACTCATTAATAATCCAAGGGAGAGCAACGTCAGAAAAGGTACAATATACTTTAAAAAGAATAAAAAAATACTGTTTTAAAGACCCAGATATGTGAATTGGTACCACCACCAATATAGAATATACGTACAACGGAGGAAAATACTGTAAAATAAAAATAATATGTCGATGTTGATCAGAGAGGTAATCCGATCTCATCTCCCTATGCAGCGACGTCTCCTCTCTTCTTCGCGGAAAGCTCGCCTTTGAAGTGCGCCCTCATGTGCCCACCAAGCTTTTGCCCCGTCTCGTACTCTCGCTTGCACTCCTTACACTTGTGCTCTGTTTTCCTCTTCTTCTTTGTCGTGGTTGTCGTGCAGACATCTACATTGACGTTTTTGATGGTGCTCCCCGAGTTGAATCCCGTGCTCATCAATAGCAGTATGTCCGCCACTTCAAGCTCGCGCTCGTCGAAATCAACTTTGGCCAAATCAATCGATCGCGATTCTTGTGCAACCGATGTTTCTGCATTTCTTTGTTCCAACCTGTACTTGGCCACAACCTCGGGAGGAGGTGCGAAGATGCCTTTACAGGGTCTGTTCTTGTGCACCTTCATGTGGCCCGAGAGCTTCTTCACCGATCCGAAGGTCTTGTCACACCAGAAGCATGTCATGATCGTGTTACCCTCACCGGTGTCGTCCGACCTCCTCTTCTTGCACTTGCGATCTTCATTCCATGTTTCGAAAACACCTCTTTCTTCGACATGCTCATGCTCCTCCTGTTCTTCTTCGACATGCTCATGTTCCTTTTGTTCTTCTTCTTTAAGAAGAACGCCATACGTCAACCATGAACCCATGATCCGGACTCCAGGTGTGTCCATTCCGATGATCCCGGTGCTCTGCAAGGAAAAGATTAGTAATCGATGCAATACGTTGATTGGAAAAGAAAAACGAAGCAACGAGATCGTACCTTTGCGGAATTGGATTGGGGGTTCCCTTGATATCTCGTAGGTATATACAGGGAGAGAGGGCGTGCGTGTGAGTTTCACTCCTAAATCGTCTAGGAACAGTGTAACGGCAAAACAGAAAAGAAAGAAAAAAATAAAACTTATATAGTAAATCAAGAACCAATTTAAATATGGAGATAATTAAAAAGATAAATCATCCGACAAATCCTAAATAAGTTATTCATATTATCCATCATTATCTCATTAAGGCATATTTTTTATTGTTAAAAATCTCTATTGATTGTGTATCTAAAATTCACGACAACATGTTATGTTATGTAACACGTGAGAGAGTTTTAGAGAGAGAGAGAGAGGGAGAGAAAGAGAACGAGACCGGTGTTGACTTTATTTCGACAGTGTCGTTTTCAAATCCGGCAACGACAACCCTATCCATCAGCGTCGAAACATTGATTCAGAAAAATATGAGCCACAATGTGGTTGACGATGGTTTAGATAGGCGGAATCGAGGTATCCTTTTGGGCGGATTTCTCACGTCATCGAGGTATGTGTCAATCCTTAACTAGTAATACGATACATTGATTTTGAAGAGTGCATGCAAGGAAGGTTTCGTTTATTATCAACACTGGCCTATATTCGTAATTATTTTTATTATACGTTGTTAATGACAAGGGTAATTAGAAAAGTTGAAAAGAGTATTTTTATGATTTACTTTTCTCTTCACAATCATTAGATGTTATTCGATATTCTATAATTATTTGTTTATCCTTTAAAACTACATATACTCGTACACTCAAATCGCATGCTTTTTTGTATTTTTTGTTGCATGTAATAATGTCGTAGAAATATAGTTTGAATTGCAAATTAAATCACAATTTAGCAGTGTACAATTTACGTCATTAAATCATAACAGAATCTATGCCGAAATTCATTTAAAATGATTCTAATCGAAATTATTGATATCAAAATTCCAAAATATAGAGATGCGTTTATCGGAATCAAATGCTTATAAAAAAAATCTATGCCAAAATTTCAATTTAAAATTTAGGATTGAAAAGGTAATTCGCAAAGTTTTAAGGATTCGTGGTGTAAAAATATCATCATATATAATAAATGTGCAAAAATGGGTTACATAGTTTGTTAGGTATACTAGAGAGCCCCTCTAACAAACATCAAATCAACTTTCATAGAAGTGATTTATCATTAAATTAATTTTTTTATGGAGATTTTTGTTGGATTTTTTCGTGCATATATTAATCTTTACTTAATAACAATCAAATTGAGGAAAATCTATTCCAATCAAATTACTCAAAACCAACCGTCATCATCCTCACCAAGGTTTTAAAAACTGGACCGGACATTGAACCGATTCGTCTTCGGTTTGGTCCAACCGGTCGGACCGGTGATGATGTCAGCAAGACGTCATCATTTCTATCGACTCGAAAAAATCGAATCAGACTTAATTTACAGATCCGACCGATCTTATGTAAATATGTATTTATATATCAATGCAATAATCATTTAAAATGTCAAATCTTTCAATAGAAAAACATGATTGTCTATTTCGAATAAAACTCTACAAAAGGTAGTCGCATTTTCTAACATTATATATGAATATAATATTGTAATACTTTATTTATAGTTGCTTTCAGAAAATTACTCCAAGAAAGTAATGATACAAGTTATATTCCAAAAAAGAGAGGGACATAACTGAAATCACAGAAGTTAAGAAGGGTAAAAGTAATAAAAATCCTATTATTTCATTATTTTAACTTTTATTTTTCAAAAATATACTAAACCATCAAAATCAAGTCAATCCGAGTCAAAACGGTCCGACCACCGGTCTGACCCAATTTTTTATTTTCTTTTTTTAAAAAAATTAATTTCCTAGAACCGGCCGAACCGATCGGGTTGGAGCTGGTTCCCGATCCAACCGGTCCGACCGACAGGTCTGGTCTGGTTTTTTAAACCATGATCCTCACCCTCCATCTATTTCATCCAGCGTTCTATCTCCACAATCCACACTCTCAAAAAAACCAATTATGCATTGCCACGAGTCCTTCCCTCTAAATACCAAAAACTGGAAATACGATGACAAAGAAACGGAAATGATAGAACATTGCCCTATTTTTTCGTGGTTAATTAATAGCTAATAATATCACGAGGAAAATGAAAATACATGCTTAATTAAAATAAACCATTAATTTTTATAAAATTTAAAGTTTAGGTTCCAACGAAAATTAAAACAACCTACCAATAAAATGTGAAATGAAGATTTATCTCAGTTGTCTTTATTTTAACCATTATTTTTCTTTGTATTTATCGTATCATACATAAAGGATTAAAAGTAATCTTAATTGGAAACATAAATTCAACTTTACCATCCTAAGAAAAGGAAAATCAAACTTGCAGTTTAAATCTTGAAGAATTATGTAATTTACGCATATTCATAAAATAAATTTGTGATTTATCACATCCATAAGCCTAGAACTCTGTGGTGTATTTTTCATTTATTTAATAAAAATAAAATCATAAAAATTCATTTAAAAATACATAAAAATACAAAATACATAAAAAACTAATACAAAATCCAATGATTGGTATAAAATCATAAAAATACATACAACGATATAATTAAAAAACAAATTCTCTATCAAGTAAAAATAAGATCAATTTTTTTTCTTATATTTAGTATTTTAAATTCACAAATACAATTCGATAAATTAATAAATCACCTATTTCTAGTTTAAGACCAATGTAAAATCACTAAAAATTTTAAAAATCATCCAAAATTAATAAAAACAGTAGAAAACATCAAAATTATTAAAAAATTTCTTTTATAATTTAATAATATTTCATACCTGTAATAAATATATAAAATTTTTACATGTATATACTTTTAAATAATAATATATTTTCAAGATTAAAAAATACTAAATAAATGAAAATTTATTAAAATAAATTCGTGATTTATCACATCCATAAGCCTAGAACTCTATGGTGTATGTTCCGTTACCTTTTTCAGGTGTTAAATATTAAAAACAAAATTATGTTTTAAATCAAGTCGGCAAAGTCGACAATTATTTAGTTTAAATTATTTGTTTACGACGTTTTTAGTCCAATTAGTTTATAGATGTTAGTTGTTCACCATTGAGCAATGTTATCATTAAGTAATGAGATGCGATAATTGAGAGGATTTGATGAACCGGAAATAGATATTCACACAATGATAAATATCAATTGATTTATTAGGATAATTAGTCGACATGGCATCTTGTTTGATGTACTAACATGCCAAGCGTATTTTACTACTTGAGGTGTCAATCAATTGAAGCCAATTTTTTAGCACTTTGAACTATCGTCAATTGATCATTGGATGAGATGATTCCAATTCAAATGAGCTCAATCAACTGATTTCATAAAATAATTCTACTAGTAATTATCTTATAATTGCTAAAGGATTGAATTTAATATCAATTGTTTGGGTGCACGTGTAATGCCAACAAGTAGCTAGAGAGGGTGGGAATAGTCAGAAAGTGAACATGCGTCGGATTGGGTCAGAGTAGATCGGATGGAAATAGCCTTGCAAGAAGACAGTGTTCCCTTTCATTGTTATGTGAATCTTTAATAACAAATATGACATTCGTTGATAATTACATGAACAAAAGCTAATTTGACAAGATAAAGTATTTGTTGTTTTGTCTTTAACACCGGAAGATATAGCCATGAATATTGAAAATTATAAGGGCTTCTGACCCTTCTACCTAGTTATAAGGACTTTTAGAAAGAGATTTGATTAAGAATATAAAACTTAACTAACTAATACAAGCTTCTTTTAGAACGCTTCAAATTATATATTGATATTCCAATTATTTGTCTTTCATATATTGTACGATATTTTATCTATAATATATTAATAAGAATGCCTTTATTTATTTTAGTGAATATGATAATATATTAGTTGTTATTTTCTCTCTAGAGAATATTATACGATATTAAATATAACTTAGAATATTAGATTTAATTTCAACTAACACAGCTTCCTGGTTGGTCCACGTGGACCAACGAGGAAAATTCCGTCAAAAAAAAGATTGGAAATTCAAAAATAATTATTAAATGATTTTATTGTTTTAGGGTATAAAATAATATTTTTTATTATTTTCTAAATTATTTTATTATTATTATTTATTTTTTAGATGTATATAATTACATGTTATTTTTTGGATTACTATATAGGTATATTTATCTATGTTTTTATGTCTTTTATTTTTATTTTGTGTTTTTGATTTTATTATTTTAGTTTACTAATTTATATATTTATAATTTATTTTTATATATTTAAATATATTTTTATTATATTTTCATATACAATATAGATACTTAAATAAATAGGTATATATTTATATATAGGTATAGATATTTTATATTCATCTATATATTTTTGTATTTTATTTTATATTTTTATTTATTATTTTAATATAGTTTTAATATGTATATATATTATAAATAATATTTACAAAATTATAAAAAAATATATATTAAAAAAATAAGAAAGAATAAATAAATAAGTTATTTTAATCATGTAAATTGTACATAGGGGTCCAAAATCAAACTTTCACACCTTAACTCCAAAAAATATAAGTCACCTTCATTAAATAGATTATTAAAATTTACATACAGTTAAACTTATTTTGATATATTTTGACTTTTTATTTGAGAGATATGGATCTGAGAAGTTTGGATTTTGGAATCTTATCTACAGTATATCTTTTACTCTATATATTATTTTTGTATGAAATCAATTTTGTATTTTATTGTCTACAAATTTCATGTACAAAGTTTCTTTGTTTGAGGTATAAAAAGTGAAAAATAAAATGGGTCCTAAAAATGCATTATTGATGAATTAATTAAAAAGTTTTTTTGTACAAATGGCCCTTATCTCCCCCTACTTTATTCCTTGTCAACCTAATCATCAAGATGCCTAGGTCTCGAGATTTAGGGTCATAAAAATATCTTTGATATTTTATTATTTTTATTTTCTTTTCTTTATTCTATAGTTTTGACATTAAAAATAATATTTTATACAATATTTATACAACATTGTATGAATGTTAATTTGCATGACTTGAGGGTACTTACATGCATTTACTAGGATTTTTAAGGCCAAAATTATGGAATAAAGGTGATGAAATGGAGATTCATCACATAGTAAGTTTTCTCTGTTAACGAAACTTATGTATGGGACGTTAGAGTAAGAGTTAGTAAATTAACATGTGTAATGATGTAACTTATACTTTTTATTGTTTAATTACAAATTTTATTAGAACATATTTTAGGGATCATGCTGTAAAAAGTTTCCGGTAAATAATGAAAACTTTGCAGAAAAGAGGAATGTACTTTTTACTTTTACCTTATCCATTTATCAGAGGGTGGCCTTATACATAGAGGCAGAGACTCAACCATATTGTCACAGGCGGAGACAGACAACAACCAGATTGTCACATGTGCATGCTTAAATTGATTGTTCGGTCATATATGTTCTTTGCTCGTTCAGTCTACGAAGCAAGAAGGGGGATAACCTTTGAAATGACTACAACTACCTGGTCTATTTCTCTCAATCTTTTACTACTCCCCTCATTGCGATAAGTGAGAGCTAGCGGTTCTTTCCTTACTAACTTTCGAACCTCCTTGGAGTCCCTTTCTTCTCGTAGGAGGTAGTACTCAATACTCTCCCTACTAGCAAATCTATCGTACTTTTGATGTGGAAGCATTCGCCAGACTTTTGCTTTAATGCTTTTAGAACTTCCCTTATCGTGAGACCCCTTAGCCCTACTATAGTAAGTAGTACTATTATGGACGTTTGGTATTATACATTTGCTTTATATAAATATTAATTTAGAAATTTATACACTACTTCGATGGATTAATGTGATATGTTGACTAATATCAGTTAAGCTTGCATCAATTTGAGATAATTTATCTCAAGATAAATGGTCATATCGTGATAACAAAAATCATCCCTTATTAGTCATTTGAGATCCAATTTACAATAAAGGGGAGTCTAAGATCATTGCTCGATGATCAACTATTTGAATTAATTATGATTGTTACTTTCCTTTGTCTATCGATTCTATAAAGAATGACTACATCATCGAGATATTGCTCGATGATCACTGATCATTAAAGTGCTAACCCACCATCGTTAATTATCATGGGATTGGTGATTTGCATAATCATATAGAGGGGGTTAGCTTTATGTAAAAAATTTATTAGATACTGCTATTTATTTGTAATGATTGATTTTTGAATTGAGATCGATCATCAACCAACTTTAATTTAGAGGTTTTCCATGTTAAGTAATTTCTCCTGCATATATGGTTAATTTTCTATTAACGATTTTTATTTTTATGATTGTGATTATTCAAAAATTTAAGGCATTGTTCAAAATCTACTTATTTAATCGAGACCAAACTCGTGTTCATGTTCGGTTCGTTTATTTTCGAATCTAATCTGAATCGAATTTTTAGCGAACCGAATCTGAACGAATGTCGGACTTGAAATTTTTTTGACACTGTCAGACAAAGATATTTCCTTGAGCATTTATATACGTCCATTTGGTTGAAGAGGCAATAGATGAAAGATACAAATTGGAAACATAGGTCAGATAGGAAAAATGTTAAATGACACCCCTATATTTGACAAACAATGTTGACATATGACAACATTTTCTAACGATTTATATCTGTCAGGATATACAATGCATGTCGTAGCGCATACGTTCAAATTTACAGTGAATAATACATTCTCCACTATATTGTTTTGTTTTGTTTTGTTTTTTCCATGTAAAAAAGCACATTTAATTATCCAAAACATGAAGAGATATAAAGGGTAGATGGGGATATGCTCTCGAATTGAACAAATTGTCCAAAGGAAAACTAAACAAAAACAAGCATCTAGAGTGCAAGCGCGTGAAAAATAGATAAAAAAATTTAAACTAACAAAAGAAAAACAACACTCATTATGTTTGGGTTTTATCACGCATTCCCTTCTTAACTTCTGCAATATCTGTTAATATATGAAGGATCTAGAATTCTCCACTTCGATCTTGCTGAGAGAAAGCTTCGCCCAGATCCTTCGACGTTGAACAAACAAAAAATAGATGATCAATGTCCTTAATACCTTCCATGCAACGGTAGCATGAATCACTAGCCTTAGGGAATAATCTGACCTCTCGTGCACCCGTCATGATCTACTCACTACCTAGAAATCATATGAATACTAATTATGCATCGATTCCCAATGAATGATTTCATTTTTCAAATGTAACAAAGGGAGGTTTGAACTTTTTTATCTCAAATACATGCCTCCGTAAACTTATGCGCCCCTCTTATATGGACTTTAAACCATAAAGTTGAAAGGCCTTTTCTGTTACATTTGAAAATCAAAACCCTTAATTGAAAACCAACCTATGATTGAGATCAATTTTTTGTAATTTGCCCTATTTCTTTTTAATTCTATAATTCCCACCACATTCTGTTTAAGAGGAATATTGCGATATCTTTTAAACCTAAAAAATCAAAAACTCATTAATAATCCAAGGGAGAGCAACGTCAGAAAAGGTACAATATACTTTAAAAAAGAATAAAAAAATACTGTTTTAAAGACCCAGATATGTGAATTGGTACCACCACCAATATAGAATATACGTACAACGGAGGAAAATACTGTAAAATAAAAATAATATGTCGATGTTGATCAGAGAGGTAATCCGATCTCATCTCCCTATGCAGCGACGTCTCCTCTCTTCTTCGCGGAAAGCTCGCCTTTGAAGTGCGCCCTCATGTGCCCACCAAGCTTTTGCCCCGTCTCGTACTCTCGCTTGCACTCCTTACACTTGTGCTCTGTTTTCCTCTTCTTCTTTGTCGTGGTTGTCGTGCAGACATCTACATTGACGTTTTTGATGGTGCTCCCCGAGTTGAATCCCGTGCTCATCAATAGCAGTATGTCCGCCACTTCAAGCTCGCGCTCGTCGAAATCAACTTTGGCCAAATCAATCGATCGCGATTCTTGTGCAACCGATGTTCTGCATTTCTTTGTTCCAACCTGTACTTGGCCACAACCTCGGGAGGAGGTGCGAAGATGCCTTTACAGGGTCTGTTCTTGTGCACCTTCATGTGGCCCGAGAGCTTCTTCACCGATCCGAAGGTCTTGTCACACCAGAAGCATGTCATGATCGTGTTACCCTCACCGGTGTCGTCCGACCTCCTCTTCTTGCACTTGCGATCTTCATTCCATGTTTCGAAAACACCTCTTTCTTCGACATGCTCATGCTCCTCCTGTTCTTCTTCGACATGCTCATGTTCCTTTTGTTCTTCTTCTTTAAGAAGAACGCCATACGTCAACCATGAACCCATGATCCGGACTCCAGGTGTGTCCATTCCGATGATCCCGGTGCTCTGCAAGGAAAAGATTAGTAATCGATGCAATACGTTGATTGGAAAAGAAAAACGAAGCAACGAGATCGTACCTTTGCGGAATTGGATTGGGGGTTCCCTTGATATCTCGTAGGTATATACAGGGAGAGAGGGCGTGCGTGTGAGTTTCACTCCTAAATCGTCTAGGAACAGTGTAACGGCAAAACAGAAAAGAAAGAAAAAAATAAAACTTATATAGTAAATCAAGAACCAATTTAAATATGGAGATAATTAAAAAGATAAATCATCCGACAAATCCTAAATAAGTTATTCATATTATCCATCATTATCTCATTAAGGCATATTTTTTATTGTTAAAAATCTCTATTGATTGTGTATCTAAAATTCACGACAACATGTTATGTTATGTAACACGTGAGAGAGTTTTAGAGAGAGAGAGAGAGGGAGAGAAAGAGAACGAGACCGGTGTTGACTTTATTTCGACAGTGTCGTTTTCAAATCCGGCAACGACAACCCTATCCATCAGCGTCGAAACATTGATTCAGAAAAATATGAGCCACAATGTGGTTGACGATGGTTTAGATAGGCGGAATCGAGGTATCCTTTTGGGCGGATTTCTCACGTCATCGAGGTATGTGTCAATCCTTAACTAGTAATACGATACATTGATTTTGAAGAGTGCATGCAAGGAAGGTTTCGTTTATTATCAACACTGGCCTATATTCGTAATTATTTTTATTATACGTTGTTAATGACAAGGGTAATTAGAAAAGTTGAAAAGAGTATTTTTATGATTTACTTTTCTCTTCACAATCATTAGATGTTATTCGATATTCTATAATTATTTGTTTATCCTTTAAAACTACATATACTCGTACACTCAAATCGCATGCTTTTTTGTATTTTTTGTTGCATGTAATAATGTCGTAGAAATATAGTTTGAATTGCAAATTAAATCACAATTTAGCAGTGTACAATTTACGTCATTAAATCATAACAGAATCTATGCCGAAATTCATTTAAAATGATTCTAATCGAAATTATTGATATCAAAATTCCAAAATATAGAGATGCGTTTATCGGAATCAAATGCTTATAAAAAAAATCTATGCCAAAATTTCAATTTAAAATTTAGGATTGAAAAGGTAATTCGCAAAGTTTTAAGGATTCGTGGTGTAAAAATATCATCATATATAATAAATGTGCAAAAATGGGTTACATAGTTTGTTAGGTATACTAGAGAGCCCCTCTAACAAACATCAAATCAACTTTCATAGAAGTGATTTATCATTAAATTAATTTTTTTATGGAGATTTTTGTTGGATTTTTTCGTGCATATATTAATCTTTACTTAATAACAATCAAATTGAGGAAAATCTATTCCAATCAAATTACTCAAAACCAACCGTCATCATCCTCACCAAGGTTTTAAAAACTGGACCGGACATTGAACCGATTCGTCTTCGGTTTGGTCCAACCGGTCGGACCGGTGATGATGTCAGCAAGACGTCATCATTTCTATCGACTCGAAAAAATCGAATCAGACTTAATTTACAGATCCGACCGATCTTATGTAAATATGTATTTATATATCAATGCAATAATCATTTAAAATGTCAAATCTTTCAATAGAAAAACATGATTGTCTATTTCGAATAAAACTCTACAAAAGGTAGTCGCATTTTCTAACATTATATATGAATATAATATTGTAATACTTTATTTATAGTTGCTTTCAGAAAATTACTCCAAGAAAGTAATGATACAAGTTATATTCCAAAAAAGAGAGGGACATAACTGAAATCACAGAAGTTAAGAAGGGTAAAAGTAATAAAAATCCTATTATTTCATTATTTTAACTTTTATTTTTCAAAAATATACTAAACCATCAAAATCAAGTCAATCCGAGTCAAAACGGTCCGACCACCGGTCTGACCCAATTTTTTATTTTCTTTTTTTAAAAAAATTAATTTCCTAGAACCGGCCGAACCGATCGGGTTGGAGCTGGTTCCCGATCCAACCGGTCCGACCGACAGGTCTGGTCTGGTTTTTTAAACCATGATCCTCACCCTCCATCTATTTCATCCAGCGTTCTATCTCCACAATCCACACTCTCAAAAAAACCAATTATGCATTGCCACGAGTCCTTCCCTCTAAATACCAAAAACTGGAAATACGATGACAAAGAAACGGAAATGATAGAACATTGCCCTATTTTTTCGTGGTTAATTAATAGCTAATAATATCACGAGGAAAATGAAAATACATGCTTAATTAAAATAAACCATTAATTTTTATAAAATTTAAAGTTTAGGTTCCAACGAAAATTAAAACAACCTACCAATAAAATGTGAAATGAAGATTTATCTCAGTTGTCTTTATTTTAACCATTATTTTTCTTTGTATTTATCGTATCATACATAAAGGACTAAAAGTAATCTTAATTGGAAACATAAATTCAACTTTACCATCCTAAGAAAAGGAAAATCAAACTTGCAGTTTAAATCTTGAAGAATTATGTAATTTACGCATATTCATAAAATAAATTTGTGATTTATCACATCCATAAGCCTAGAACTCTGTGGTGTATTTTTCATTTATTTAATAAAAATAAAATCATAAAAATTCATTTAAAAATACATAAAAATACAAAATACATAAAAAACTAATACAAAATCCAATGATTGGTATAAAATCATAAAAATACATACAACGATATAATTAAAAAACAAATTCTCTATCAAGTAAAAATAAGATCAATTTTTTTTCTTATATTTAGTATTTTAAATTCACAAATACAATTCGATAAATTAATAAATCACCTATTTCTAGTTTAAGACAATTGTAAAATCACTAAAAATTTTAAAAATCATCCAAAATTAATAAAAACAGTAGAAAACATCAAAATTATTAAAAAATTTCTTTTATAATTTAATAATATTTCATACCTGTAATAAATATATAAAATTTTTACATGTATATACTTTTAAATAATAATATATTTTCAAGATTAAAAAATACTAAATAAATGAAAATTTATTAAAATAAATTCGTGATTTATCACATCCATAAGCCTAGAACTCTATGGTGTATGTTCCGTTACCTTTTTCAGGTGTTAAATATTAAAAACAAAATTATGTTTTAAATCAAGTCGGCAAAGTCGACAATTATTTAGTTTAAATTATTTGTTTACGACGTTTTTAGTCCAATTAGTTTATAGATGTTAGTTGTTCACCATTGAGCAATGTTATCATTAAGTAATGAGATGCGATAATTGAGAGGATTTGATGAACCGGAAATAGATATTCACACAATGATAAATATCAATTGATTTATTAGGATAATTAGTCGACATGATTCACACAATGATAAATATCAATTGATTTATTAGGATAATTAGTCGACATGGCATCTTGTTTGATGTACTAACATGCCAAGCGTATTTTACTACTTGAGGTGTCAATCAATTGAAGCCAATTTTTTAGCACTTTGAACTATCGTCAATTGATCATTGGATGAGATGATTCCAATTCAAATGAGCTCAATCAACTGATTTCATAAAATAATTCTACTAGTAATTATCTTATAATTGCTAAAGGATTGAATTTAATATCAATTGTTTGGGTGCACGTGTAATGCCAACAAGTAGCTAGAGAGGGTGGAATAGTCAGAAAGTGAACATGCGTCGGATTGGGTCAGAGTAGATCGGATGGAAATAGCCTTGCAAGAAGACAGTGTTCCCTTTCATTGTTATGTGAATCTTTAATAACAAATATGACATTCGTTGATAATTACATGAACAAAAGCTAATTTGACAAGATAAAGTATTTGTTGTTTTGTCTTTAACACCGGAAGATATAGCCATGAATATTGAAATTATAAGGGCTTCTGACCCTTCTACCTAGTTATAAGGACTTTTAGAAAGAGATTTGATTAAGAATATAAAACTTAACTAACTAATACAAGCTTCTTTTAGAACGCTTCAAATTATATATGATATTCCAATTATTTGTCTTTCATATATTGTACGATATTTTATCTATAATATATTAATAAGAATGCCTTTATTTATTTTAGTGAATATGATAATATATTAGTTGTTATTTTCTCTCTAGAGAATATTATACGATATTAAATATAACTTAGAATATTAGATTTAATTTCAACTAACACAGCTTCCTGGTTGGTCCACGTGGACCAACGAGGAAAATTCCGTCAAAAAAAAGATTGGAAATTCAAAATAATTATTAAACGATTTTATTGTTTTAGGGTATAAAATAATATTTTTTATTATTTTCTAAATTATTTTATTATTATTATTATTTATTTTTTAGATGTATATAATTACATGTTATTTTTGGATTACTATATAGGTATATTTATCTATGTTTTTATGTCTTTTATTTTTATTTTGTGTTTTTTGATTTTATTATTTTAGTTTACTAATTTATATATTTATAATTTATTTTTATATATTTAAATATATTTTTATTATATTTTCATATACAATATAGATACTTAAATAAATAGGTATATATATTTATATATATGTATAGATATTTTATATTCATCTATATATTTTTGTATTTTATTTTATATTTTTATTTATTATTTTAATACTAGTTTTAATATGTATATATATTATAAATAATATTACAAAATTATAAAAATATATATATTAAAAAAATAAGAAAGAATAAATAAATAAGTTATTTTAATCATGTAAATTGTACATAGGGGTCCAAAATCAAACTTTCACACCTTAACTCCAAAAAATATAAGTCACCTTCATTAAATAGATTATTAAAATTTACATACAGTTAAACTTATTTTGATATATTTTGACTTTTTATTTGAGAGATATGGATCTGAGAAGTTTGGATTTTGGAATCTTATCTACAGTATATCTTTTACTCTATATATTATTTTTGTATGAAATCAATTTTGTATTTTATTGTCTACAAATTTCATGTACAAAGTTTCTTTGTTTGAGGTATAAAAAGTGAAAAATAAAATGGGTCCTAAAAATGCATTATTGATGAATTAATTAAAAAGTTTTTTTGTACAAATGGCCCTTATCTCCCCCTACTTTATTCCTTGTCAACCTAATCATCAAGATGCCTAGGTCTCGAGATTTAGGGTCATAAAAATATCTTTGATATTTTATTATTTTTATTTTCTTTTCTTTATTCTATAGTTTTGACATTAAAATAATATTTTATACAATATTTATACAACATTGTATGAATGTTAATTTGCATGACTTGAGGGTACTTACATGCATTTACTAGGATTTTTAAGGCCAAAATTATGGAATAAAGGTGATGAAATGGAGATTCATCACATAGTAAGTTTTTCTCTGTTAACGAAACTTATGTATGGGACGTTAGAGTAAGAGTTAGTAAATTAACATGTGTAATGATGTAACTTATACTTTTTATTGTTTAATTACAAATTTTATTAGAACATATTTTAGGGATCATGCTGTAAAAAGTTTCCGGTAAATAATGAAAACTTTGCAGAAAAGAGGAATGTACTTTTTACTTTTACCTTATCCATTTATCAGAGGGTGGCCTTATACATAGAGGAGAGACTCAACCATATTGTCACAGGCGGAGACAGACAACAACCAGATTGTCACATGTGCATGCTTAAATTGATTGTTCGGTCATATATGTTCTTTGCTCGTTCAGTCTACGAAGCAAGAAGGGGGATAACCTTTGAAATGACTACAACTACCTGGTCTATTTCTCTCAATCTTTTACTACTCCCCTCATTGCGATAAGTGAGAGCTAGCGGTTCTTTCCTTACTAACTTTCGAACCTCCTTGGAGTCCCTTTCTTCTCGTAGAGGTAGTACTCAATACTCTCCCTACTAGCAAATCTATCGTACTTTTGATGTGGAAGCATTCGCCAGACTTTTGCTTTAATGCTTTTAGAACTTCCCTTATCGTGAGACCCCTTAGCCCTACTATAGTAAGTAGTACTATTATGGACGTTTGGTATTATACATTTGCTTTATATAAATATTAATTTAGAAATTTATACACTACTTCGATGGATTAATGTGATATGTTGACTAATATCAGTTAAGCTTGCATCAATTTGAGATAATTTATCTCAAGATAAATGGTCATATCGTGATAACAAAAATCATCCCTTATTAGTCATTTGAGATCCAATTTACAATAAAGGGGAGTCTAAGATCATTGCTCGATGATCAACTATTTGAATTTAATTATGATTGTTACTTTCCTTTGTCTATCGATTCTATAAAGAATGACTACATCATCGAGATATTA